>CM067370.1:78974311-79068311 GCA_034401795.1 Chaetoderma sp. LZ-2023a
TGCACATCAAGACGCCACTGGAATCAAGATCACGCACATAGAAGTTCAAGTCTTGGGTTTCGTGCTATATACACCGGTCGCTAAGACTGAGACGGGCATTACCATCATTGGTGGTAACAACAGCACTGAGTGTCAAAAGATTTGACAGGCTGACTGACAGACACACTGACTTATACTATTTGAGTTGCAACTAAGATGTATTCAATTTTGTTCCTAGATGATTTTGTATTTACCATTCTGAGATTATATGCGTACGTGTTAGCATTTTACTTGTTTAAATGTGTCATGAACATTGATTTCAAATTCAAGTTCAAACCCACGAAAATGGGTCCAAATACTAAGAATCCACATAGCCCTCTACTCTTCCATTTAATTTGTTCTGTAAGTTAACAACAGAACAAACACTGATGCGTGGCATTCCAGCATTCTAAGTACAGTTAATTTCCCTAAACTGAACCATCTATAAACCAAACATGTCCATAAACTGAGCGTATTTCTTAGTCTGTACTCACTTCTTACATAAGAATTTAACGTCTGTTAAATGCGAAATCTAACTAATAAATAAACTAATTTCTCAGTCTGGTGCACATCTGAAGTGACTCCACTATTTTCTTCTCTCACAAACACACATATGAATAGATTTTACCAAACCACGACTCAGTGTTTCAACCAGAATTTGAAAGTGAATTTAGTGGGAGGTGAAATCTAATGACACTTGCCCTGGCATGCCTGGAGAAAAAAGTTACAAGAAATGCCAATTATTCTAAAGCCGATCGCGATCTGATAATAGTCGTTCTGGACATATATCAAGATTGTATGAAGCTTTGGTTGAAGGATGTAATTTCTGTGAATATTACATTCGCAAATACTAGAGGCCGGTGACTTCATGTCAATCTTTCATTATATTTTGAAAACTGTGACATTCAGATCGCTATGTCGACCCATCCTCTGCTTCATGTAGGACTCCACATCCAGTTCTCCAAGGAAAGCACACCATCCTCCATCAGTGTCCACGAAGATGAAGATCCGACGAGTGTGGTGGGTACCGTCTCTTGAGAGGAGATTGTGGTGATCTTTCCACCAACATGTCGTGGATTAGTGGCTTCAATATCGGGATTAACGTATCAAGAAAGGCATGAGAGACAACCATAAAGGCCTCTGAATCAATGCAGTAATGTGCTACAAAACTAGCTACTTGCAGTTAGCGTCTCAGGTCGTTTGCCTGGCGATAGTGGGAAACTTGGGCAATCTCTTTCCTCCTCACTGCTTCTCTACCCATGAGTATAATTGAGCACCAATACAAAAACTGGGGTAGTTACTTGTTATAGACAGACATCCTGTCCAAGGGGAGTGGACATACTCTAAGTTTGCTGAGCGTTGCTGTAAAACAAGGTATAAGCACCGGCCCATAGGCTCCCTTGTGGTACGAAAGCATAAAATATATGATGATACTACTACAATCTTCAGCGACACGACAATGAAGCAAGTATCAAACATTCAGAATTTTCTCAACACAGTTCCATCCCACAGATCTATGCGACTGACACAGCATACATTATACATGATATATATTCGTGCATGGATATATAGCTGTACATGTATGTTAATTATATATTTTTAGCCATAAATGTAACAATAATTAGCAGAAATATTATGCCATACTGGATATACTAACTAACTGCTCTACATCTACATACCTTTCAAGTGAGCGAAATTTTGTAAACATTTGAATCCTTTTCTTTTTCATCTTCCCATGTATGCCTAGCACTGTAATATGTTTGAGTACACTGTAAAGTCAAGACACTGTTAGATATGTATACACTTGATAACAGATTGCAATTGTCATCTTAAACTGTTGATAATTAGAATGAATTTAACCCTGGTACCCCTATATTCCTAAGTCTTTTGATTTTTACAGGGATTTCAGAGGTTGAAATAAGAAATTTGTTGCTGCCATGCACATATATTATAACTTATGAGCCAAAAATATATATGTAGCCCATATATGTAGGTGCACTTCAAAATGCTGAAGCCCCTCCGGCCGGTGAACAACAAAATTGTCTAGAGTAAATGAGACTGGTCAGGCATTTTCCATAGTACTAATCATATAGGCTATGTGTATAGGCAAGCTAAAAATGCAAAATTCCCAGTTTTTGTTTGGAGGTTTTGGAAATTTTAAATATACTTGTAGCTGCTAAATGTTGACTTCATTTTAAATTTACCTGAGAATAATTCAGACTGCTGTTAAGACTCACTTGTAAATGAAAGATTTACAATTTTATTGTTGGTTGGTTCATTTTGCTCTTTTATTTTCTTTCTGAAACAGATCTTTGCATAAATTGGGCTATGGAATGAGACAAATGACATGATTTCTTTAAAAAGAAATTGTCTTCTCTTGATATGTTATAGGTCAAGTTCGACTCACTAACTATAGTCAGTTTCATGGTTTACTGAACATGCGCAGTCGCTATGACAAGCCGAATGCTGAATAGCTAACTATAGGTCGTTGGTACCCAATTTCCCATTGAATTAATTGCAGAAAATTTGGAGCTGGGTACCAGTCTCCATTAAACCTTTCTGTTGTCTGTTTTGATGACCTATGAAAATGAGTTATTTTTGTCCACTAAGACGTCAAAAAGCGTCCATATGACATAAAGTGGGAAGGAATATGGGCTTGGGAACATTGACATACAGTGGGAAAGCATAATTTCATGAAACCTAAGTTATTTAATGAAATAATTACACTTTTATATACATTTATTCATGGCAAGTGATCGGTGTCCGCCATTTTGAAATTTACGCAAATTTTGCACTAACCATCTGAACCGAGCTTGGGGGCTTGGTCGACCATAGTTGACTAGCTAGTTAACCATTTGAAGTTCGACTGGTATTCTAGTTAGCTATAGCTATGGTTAGGAGTTGAACTTGACCATGGATGAAAATAAACGAAATCGTGGATTTCTTTTTTCACGAGAGTTGATACTTACCTCCCTAATACTCTTTGATATTGCCAAGTATCGACTTTCACTCAATAAAAACTCATTAAAAAAGTTAGGTGCCCCTACTGGGCAGGTAGTCAGATGTCAGTCCGGGGATGCCAGCCCCAACCTCGCGCATGCGCAGACTAGTACTTCCTCTGACTAAATTTAATGGCTGACACTATGCAACTTTAATAAAGCCTGAAGACCTAGCCTCTGTGGGGTGGAGAGGCCGGGTCTGTATTAGGGAGGTAAGTATCAACTCTCTCATGAAAAAAGAAATCTGTGATTTCATTTATTTCACTTCAAGAGTATACTTACCTCCCTAATACTCTTTGATATTGCCAGAATTTGTCAGAGAATTCGGCAGGAGGGAGGCGAGGTCAAAGGACCAGCTCTTCCCTATGCGTTTTTCTGCGCTTAAGGCACTTAAACTTCTGAAATTGTGTGAAAACACAACCAGGGATAGATTTGAACGTCGGCTAACACAACCGATGGCTGAGAGATGACCATATGTCATATGCACTCCCCCTCCCCCCCCCCCCCCCCCCCCCCACCACCCCTCTTCTTGGGAGGAAGACTGAACGACCTCAATGGCTTCATTTTCGTATACTCTCAATAATGAACCACATAAAACACATACCATCACCATATTAATAACGAAGGGTCATGTGACAATACAATTAATAATGAACAACACATAAACAAGACTCACCTTATGGAAGTTGGCTGCTGTCGTCATCGCCCCAAAGGTGAAGACTGATGCAGTCCAAATAAGTGGTTGTTTCCATTGATTAATTGTGAAAATATATTTAAAAAATGAGGATAGCTCATCAAAATATGTACACCTAGATTAGCTTTTCAAAATCGATAAGGCGAGAGGATTCGAGGTGTCACAGAGATAATGGTTGGTAAAACTTGACTCACAGTGTCGCTGAGCTACTGACATAATGTCATCCACAGGGACGCCATTAAACAGGGCAGTGGAAGCCACTACGCCCTGGACACTGTGAGCCTTGGCCATGTCAACTTGTTTACCTGGCGGATTTATGACAAAATTTAATACACTCTACAATCCACCTGGAAATGGTGTCCTTGGACGCCCTGCCGTGGGGTTCAATATACGACAACCATAACGCTGTTGGGTCCGTCCGCCATTGCTGAGTACATTGTTTGTACCGGTTTAATGCTCCGACTGGACACCATGCTTTTGAATTATGATCATGTCTAGTCAAAGCTGGCAAAAATATGGGTTGACCTGGATATTTCAGACTGATTTTTAGCCATGAAATTTATCCTAGGTAGAAGCCTAAGGCCTTCCCCTGTAACCACAAAACGGTCTGCCTCGGCTGATAAGGCATGAATTTCACTTCTACGCCTAGCCGAGGCAATTAAAAATACAGTTTTAAGTGTCAACATTTTCATAGAAATGCAACTAAGTGGTTCAAAAGGCTTATCACCTAGTACCTGAAGCACTAGAGATAAACTCCAAGACGGAATCACTGGGGGATTCCTTGGTCTTAGATTGCCCATGCCTTTAATTAAAGTATTTACCGTACTTACTTCATCATTTCCCCTATTAGCCAAGCAAGGGATAACTGTCATTAAAGCTGACTTATAGCCAGCAGTAGAGTTAGGCTTGAGGCGATAGGCATCATACAGGTGACAGAGGAAATCGGCTACTACCTGAATAGATGAATCCATTGGATTAATACATTTTTTGAGCACCATTCTGCAAATCTATTGATTTAATAATTATATGCTCTGGAGGTTGACCCCCTTCTGGCTTTTGCCATGGACATGGCTGCTTGCTCAGAAAAGCCCTCCTTAATTCTAGATTCCTTGACAACATCCACGCAATCAATTGGAACATTGATGGATTGTTGTGAAGGGCCTTGCCCTGGAAGATAATATTGTCCATCAGAGGCAGAGGAACCGGATTGCAGACCAGAAGGTCCAGCGGATCCGTATACCATGATCGGCTTGGCCAATTTGGCGCGATCAGAAGCACTTGGCACTCCTCCTGTCTGATTTTCTGAAGAATTTTTGGAATCAGGATTGCTGGAGGGAATGCGTATGCATACATTCCCACCCACCTGATAGCTAACGCATCTGTTGCGATAGCGCTCGGATCTGGAATCGGAGAGACATACGTCGTCATCTTTGCATTCTTCCTCGTTGCGAATAAATCTATATTGGGTTTCTCCCAGTGGTTGAAGAGACGATCCGCCACACATTGATTTAGTTGCCATTCCATAGGTAAAACACCCATCCTTCGACTCAATGAGTCGGCTAGCAGATTTAACCATCCCGGAATATGAACTGCTTTCAAGGTAATCCTGTGATTCAGGCACCAGCAAAGCAGCTTCCATGTCATCATACAGAGACTGGGCGACTTCGTTCCGCCCTGGCGGTGGGTGACTTCGTTCTGCCCTGGCGGTTTATGTAAGTCACTACTGTTGAGTTGTCTGATCAAACTAGAATACTCTTGCCCTGAACTTTCTCTAAGAAATGTTCCAGGCCCAGGACTACTACTCGTAATTCCAGTAGATTTATATGTTCTTGTGACTGATCCAGATACCAAAGCCCTGATATTGTGGATTCTTCCAGGCAACCTCCCCACCCCTCCATCGATGCATCTGTATACATCGGAGGGGTTAGCATCACCCCGCCAGGAGATTCTCTGTCTTCAACCACCATTGCAGGTCGTGAATTAAAGGCTCCAGCACTGACACATTTGAGTCCAGTGAACCTGTACTCTGGGTCCATTGAGTCATGAGAAATAACTGGATCGGTCGCCTGCATTAGGCTGCCTGAGGAATGACTGGTTCCAGAGAAACCATCAACCCCAGCATTCTCAGGTAAACCCGTGCCAGGAAATGACGACTGTTGCACACTGACTGTATTAATGAGATGAGTACTTGTACCCTCTCCTGAGTAGGATAAACATATTCTATCTCCAGATCGAAGAACATTCCCAGGTAAACAAACTTCTGGGATGGAGTCAGCTCTAATTTTTGAAAATTGATTATCCAGCCCAAGTCTGTGATGGTTTTCAAAACTATCTCCCGATTTGCTGATAAACTTTCCTGATTGTGTGCTTTTAACAACCAGTCATCTATGTACATGTGGACTGCTATGATTCTCCTGTGGAGGTATGCTGTTATCGCAAGAACCACCCTGGTGAAGACCCGAGGAGCCGTAGAAATTCCGAAGGGTAAGACCCTGAATTCCCACTGTCTGCCCTGGAGTGCGAACCTCAGAAACCAATGAAAACTCCTCGCTATTGGCAATTGGAAATAAGCATCCTTCAAATCTATTGAAGCCGTCCACATTCCCTTCTCCAACCCTGCCAACACCGATTTCACTGTCTCCATTTTGAAACTGGGTGTGTCTATGAACTTGTTCAATGGCTTGAGGTTGAGAATTGGTCTCCACCCTCCAGTGCTCTTCGTTACTAGGAACAGTTGAATAGAAGCCCGGGCACTTTTGTGCCGGTTGAATTGCTCCTTTTAGTATGAGGGAATTTATTTCCTCCTCTATACACAACCTTTGATCTGGATCTCTTGGAATTTGAGTCCATACTGGCACCAGAGACAGTCGCGATGCTGGGCCTGATATCCAGTCGGGATGATAATCGACTGAAAGCCATCGCAAGACCAAACGGTCCTGAGTCAACCGTCACCACTCTTGCATGTGGTTGTCTCTTGGTGCAGATGCGCTGGAGTGGCTCTTATTGTGGTAACTGACCCTTCAGGTACGATTACCATGAACAGATCCTCGCGCGCCACGGCCCGCACCTCGGTGCGCGGGCGCCTGCCTGGCTGGCTGCGCCGGAGGAGCCTGCGCCCCCCACCCCCCCTCGCTGCTGGCCAAAGCGTGCGCGGCCATGGCCGGCGCTGCGCTAGTGGCTGGCCTCTAAGCCGGCCACCGCCACCTCGAGCCTGCAGGGGATGACCAGGGTAACCGTCTCTTGGAGGTGCTTACATCCCTCGCCTCCAAAGACAAGGACCTGTCATAGGCGTATGCAGCAGCCTATTATACAGGTCCTGGGATGGGCACAAGTTGTCAAGGGCAAATGTGCGCCTCGCCCGGACACTCCTGGTCACCGACCGGGTTAAACAGTCCAGAGCCAAGTTAATTCCATCTTGGATGGCTCTCTGGACAGTCAGCGGACTAGGCTGGTGCGACGCGGATGCTGTTATTACCCCCTGTAACAGCTGGGAGCCATGCAAGAGCGCTGAGATAGACGCCCTCGAACTCTCCTTCGCATCGCGCAACGCGGTGTTCGCCGAATGCAAAGCGCTCGAGCACAGCACTCCCATGTCAGACCGGGAGCCTGGCCACGTATCCTCGCCTAGCGCAGAGCGATCATCCGTGCTTCGCTTAGGCACCACACCATACAATTGATATTGATCAGGTACGATGTGGCATCGCTTTGCCACCTCGCGAGACGTCCATGCGCCTTGATGGACGTCTCCGCCGCTGTGAACATATCAAAAATATGTTCAGCCAGCGGCAGAGATGGCATAGCGGTAACAGTCGGCTTAACTGCCAACCACGGGCGCTGGTCCCGCTAGCTGGCCGACTGATCCATAGCAAGACCAGGTCTGTCGTTGATTAGCCACTGACAAGCATCAGACCAGTCTTCATCTGTGGCTAGCTGCGAATGTTCTACAAGACGAGGGCCTTCGTCATCATCCTGAGCAATCGCAGGCGTGTGTGTGGCTGGAGGAACTGATACTCCTGGCAAGCCAGAGAAAGCATGCGGGCCTGAAAGAACAGGCATGCTAAACTGGCTGGCTTGACCAGGAGCAGGCGCCGTGGTATTGCATGGGGAAATTTCGCCACACCACGGTCCTGGCCAGCACCAGCTACACCATCGGCAAGCCGAGGTATGCGGTAATACTGGCCATCAAATCCAGCCCGGGTTACCTTCTGCACCATTAACGCTACTCCTGCGTGAGTAGTTCCATGGATAATGTCGCCAGTATTCCCCGCGAGGGGTGCACATACGTCAATGTCCATGGCCACTGCGCCAGAAGGAGAACCCAGCAGATAATCCTCTTCTTCCTGGCCAGAAAGATCAGACTCCAGGTCTGCGAAGAATGCTAACCCGGACTGGCCAGGAAAGGTACCATACGAGGAAGTGGTACCAACAGGGTGCAGATATTTCTGGCTTCATAAGGTGGCACCAGGCTCCAGCGACACCTGTCCACGAACAACCGGCGCGGCAAGCCTGCTGCCAGTGTCCTCATAGTGGACTACGCCCTCTAATAGGGCCACCTCTGAATCACAGACGAAAACTGGTAGGTCCCTAGGTAGCACCGATTCAGAGGCGGGGATTATCTGCTCCGAAGCAGACGAAGAGGACAATGAAGGATTTGAACCAGGAAGCATGCCACAAAGCAACTCTGGGACCAAATCCGTAATTGTCCTCTTCATCTCTCCCATCATCTCAATACGGAAGGCCTACATATTCATAGAGGACGAGGCCTTCCTCTTACCCATCTTACCAGAACCCTCCTTCTTCAACTTCCTCTCCTCCTCTAGAGCCTTCTCTTTGGTCTGTAAAGATAGAAATTCAGACATTAGCTCTCACCCCCCCCCCCCCACACTTTTTACAGATCTCGCAATTAAGCAATGGCCCCCTTGTTCTGCACTGGAAACATAAGTGTGGGGGGGGGGGGGGGGCGAATCTAGCCTTCAGAAACCTTCCACAAGAAGGACAACCAGGTTTCTGAAACAAGCCAGAAGACGAAGACAATGAGTATTTTAGTTAATTGAATTAGTATCTCAAAACCGAAATAAAAAGGAGGGGGGGGGGGGGGGGGGCCATAAAGAACCCAGCTAATAATCAAGCAGTGTTGGACAAAAACTTTATAAATGTTAGTAAGGTGCAAGGCTGATTATGATGTCATAACTTCAAAAATAAGAAGTTAAATCAATCCGAAACAAACATCCAGGTGTAAGGACAAATTGTATTCATATTCAGAACATCTTAACTGGAAAGGATAGTATATACAGACTATAGAAACATCAGATAAACAATGATAAAATGGCAGCAGATCTCTGGACGCTTCACCAACACTATGACCTCTTAACTCTCTCCACCTATAAGGGGAAGGAAGTGGACCAAGAGGGCAAAGTGAGAACACCTTCTTCCGAGGCATCCAACTCACTGGGCATAGATTTTGGTTAGATAACCTAACAATGTTAGTAGGAAATGGAACCTTGGTGGAGAGAAAAACAAATCCTCTGACGATGTGCTGTCCTGTTCAATCATAGATAGATACCTGTGGACATAAACACAAAGAGAGATTAGTATTTCATAGCGCCATTTTGAAATAAAACAGTTTTCTAGGCGCTTATCACATCTAATCGCGAGTCCCGGAAACACATTACATCGGAACTAAAACGCTAAATTAGACAAACATTTAATAGAAATCACCTGATAACTTGATCCTGGTCCTTCCTCAGAAGCTTTGGGACGATCAGACATGATTCCTAGATGGATTAAGTATGAAAATGAGCGTTGAGAAATTTTCTTTGCAGAAAAAAGCTTAAAGCATATATGTCTCTTTGAGCCAATAAATTGGTAAAAGGAAGTACTAGTCTGCGCATGCGCGAGGTTGGGGCTGGCATCCGCCGGACTGACATCTGACTACCTGCCCAGTAGGGACACCTAACTTTTTTAATCCGAGTGTTTATTGAGTGAAAGTCGATATTTGCCAATATCAGAGTATTAGGGAGGTAAGTATACTCTTGAAGTGAAAACAGCATTCTGAGGGGCACCACACCTGCATTTTGGGAACATCAATGGACATTTTTTTTTTTAATTTGAAGACAGTATTCAAAATATTGAGCCATGCTCGATTTCGAGTTGATTTGTTACATTTCCTCAAAAGCATCTGCCAAATTGTCATGACCAGCAATCTGGGGGGGGGGGGGGGGCAAGCAGATTTTCACTTTACATTCAACCTTTAAACGAAATAACAAAAAGATATATTTTCATGTTAACCCCCAAGTTAATAAACAACCTTCATCATAGACCAGATAATTTATTGCTAACATCTCTCTAGTGAGCTTCATGTCATTTTAAAAAAGCACCAGCATTCTTATGAGCATCTACCTGTACCCATACTATTACAAATCTACCTGTACAACCAAAATTTTGGTGCGAGCAGCAGCTCAATAAACCACCACGTCAGCCAGCCAGTCACAAAAGCTTATTCTGGGCTGTTGTTTGAAGGTTTTTTCGCATACAGTAATCAAGGTTAATGTATGCATGTATTGTAGGCCTAAGCTATGTAGAGTAACAAAAGTGGGTCAGTATGACATACTTTTCATACTTCAACCAGAGCGCCTAAGATTCTATTGACCTTATTTATCTGCATTGTGCATGTAAAAAGCCCTTATTTGGACCCCTAGATTTGTACAGGACACAGTGAAACGAATTCATTTTATGAAAACTTGTAAAAAGTTAATAAGCCGAGTCCTAAAAGCACCTATGTTTGCATGATGCAATATTACAAGCACATATTTTAAAGAATCATTAGTCCGGTGGTCAGTCTACTATAGGCTTGGCTCAATATGTAGACATGTGCAGACACAATTGGTAGAAGATAATAGAGGGATCTGATCGGTCACGCGGGTATCGGACACCATAATCAAATGAGTCACTTGTTATCTGATGTTACAATTAAAATATAACTCTGTCACTTTTATGAATTGTATCTTCTGGGTACTCAAGCTTCAAAGTTTCAAATTGATTCCAACACGAGCAGAAAGCAGGTGAAGCTTAGTTAGAAATGGGCATGGCATAGCTTGAATCAGATGAGGCTTGGCTAGAAATGGACAGGGCATAGATTGAAATAGGTGAAACTTAGCTATAAATGGGCGGGGCATAGCTTGAAATGGGTGGAGCTTAGCTAGAAATGGACCGGCTTGAGCATTAATGCGCTAACATTCTGGTATCACTGTGATAATCATGATTTAACAGATTTTTATTAAACGACTCACTTTACAGCTGCTTTTGAGAAGTAATCGACACTGGCACAGTTACTGAAGAATACCATAGTCTTATCAGTTGAATGTGTTCGTAGGAAATGAAGAAGTTGATTGAGTTTTTCATCTGCACCACATATCTGACAGTATAAAATGAATGAACGAGTAGTCAGGACAAACATTGACGAATAACTGTATGTGCATCAGAACAATGAACCAGAGAACATTAACGTAACTATATTTAGATTAATATTGAGCCATGGTTATCTCAGCACTTAACTGTTCACATTAACATTGGTGGGGAGGGGGGGGGGGCTGGGGGTGATGAACTTTGGTATTCGTATTTGTCACCAGCTTTAATTATGCATGCATGCATGTATGTGTCTAGATCAATAATTCAGATTCAACTGGAGGGATCTGGATGGAAGTTAATCATGTACCCAAGTTTAGTTCCAATAGGATTAACCAATCCTGAAGGATAAGCCGAGAATTTTGTATCCAGGTTACACTGACCTTAACCGTGTGACATCATTATCATCATGCTGCTTCCTAACAGTATAGGCAACCACATATCCTAAGTTTAGTAGCAATAGGATTAACTGATCCTGAAATATAAGCTGAGAATTTTGCTAAATGCAAAACCTTAATATTGTTGACGCCGTCATCGAAGAGGCCGAGTTGGTGTGACTCAGAATTCTCAGAAATATCTGTTAGACTGGTGATCCATTATAAACAAAGTAGTACTAGTAGTAGTAGTAGTAGTAGTAGTAGTAGTAGTAGTAGTAGTAGTAGTAGTAGTAGTAGTAGTAGTAGTAGTAGTAGTAATAGTAGTAGCGGCGAGAGCAGCATCAGAAGGTTGTCGTCGTCATCTAAGTAGCAGTATACTATCATGAAGATATTGATAAATTACCATATAATAATTCTGCAGTAATGTAGGTGTTCTTATCTGTGGCTCTGATGATTGACTTGATGAGCCTTTCTCTGATACAGTAATTCTCACAGGATTGCGCAGTCCTGCCCTGACCAAAGTCTCCAACTCATCTGATTGGGTAGCAGAGAAGAGACCTGTACGCCGTTGTTTAGGCAGGAAGCTCAGAATTGTATTTATGCTGAGGAATATGTTAAAACAGTCATTAGAATATTGTCAAGGGATCTAATGCTGAAAGCACATATCAATGATTATAGAGAATAAATATAATATTTTCTACATGTTTTGAGAACAATTTGACTACAGCAGTAACTTAAAGGGAAATGCTTTAAATTGGTAAAAAACATACCTGCATTACCCTAGGTAACCCTTTTCTATAACATCTACTAGACGAATACCCATCGAAGTGTTTACTTAAAGGTCTTGCGAGGACTTG
Source organism: Chaetoderma sp. LZ-2023a (assembly GCA_034401795.1). Lineage (NCBI taxonomy): Eukaryota > Metazoa > Mollusca > Caudofoveata > Chaetodermatida > Chaetodermatidae > Chaetoderma > Chaetoderma sp. LZ-2023a. The sequence goes on from CM067370.1 coordinate 78,986,661, forward strand.
CGGTCGATAACGCGTTTCAATTAATTTTATGGTCTACTACACTATATAAACACAATAGCATCACTTTGGAGTGAGAAAAATATGTTAGGCAGCCCATTGATTGTAATGCATCTCCTCCGAAACCTATGGACGGAATTCAGCCAAATTTGGTATGTGTGTTACCCATATCATTAAGGAGTGGATGAGCACATTTACATTTGGCCCTGCTCCAGGGGTGGGGGATGGGGTTAAAAGCTCATGATTGTAATGCAACTCCTCTGACACAGTTGGACAGAATTCAACCAAATTTGGTATGTGAGTTACCCATATGACCGTGAAGTGCAAAATGACATTTACATTTGGCTCCGCCCCCGGGGTGGGGTGTGGGGTGTGTCAAAAGTTCAAAGCGGTGAACGTGGGGATTTGCGATGATGCATCATCGACCAATCAATCTAGTTATTATTATTATTATTATTATTATTATTATTATTATTATTACATGTAATTTAATATTATTAACCTGGCTTCAAATCCCAGACCTAAAAGCCTGTCTGCTTCATCAAGCACCAATACATCCTGCAAAACAATATATGATTCAGTGGTGTAACATTATTAGTGTTGAAGAAGACATTAATGCCTTTATTCAGGATCTCCAGCAGAGCTTTAAAGTAATTATTATGTTTTAATCAAATCATACGAGTCACAAAGAGGTGTTTGAAAACAGGTCTTTTAAAAGCTTTTGGTAGTGTTTATTTAAGATAGCTTCTCGCCTTTAATTACATGAAGATACGACTCATAACTCGTATAAATCGGGCTGTCAAATATTTGTTCATGTACCTTCAAGTAACTTTGGACTATTAACAGTTTATGGACACCAATTAAAGACACATTTACACCATTTAAACTTTTGTGTCATTGCAATTTTATTTAAAACCTATTGGTTGGAAACTCTCCGTTATTAGCTCGGTCATTCACTAGTGAGAATTTGAATAGTAAATTTATGCCAAGTGAGTAAATCTGTTAGCCTAGGTCGTATATAGATCTATAAATTTCAATTTAACACAACGCTGTCATTAGATCTAGTTATATATTTACACATAATTTTCAATGGTTTACATTTTATAAAATTTAAAATCAAATGTGCTTGTTAGATTTCATAGGTAAATATTCCAAAATTTAATTGAGATTCATGATTTTTCATAATTTATAAGAACCTTAAGAAGGTATATACCCCAGGTTTTGTGATTATAACTGTAGGTGGAAGAGTGTAAGGAATACTGCCTGGACAACATAAATGTTGATGTGAATAGAGGAATACAGTTTTAGCTATGTCCCACACATCTTTAGCTAAGCTACACCCATAATTACCCAGTGTTGGGATCGATTGATCCCTGAACTCACTGCCTATCAATTTCCAGAAAACTATAATGGTAAGCTATTGAATATTTTAAACTAATTTGACTGGGTGCTGTAGCTGCCTATGGTAGCAAAAGTGGCCAGGCCAATTAGTTTCAAAATATTCAACAGCATTGTTATTAAATAGTAGACATACAATTCGTACAACGCTTAGTCTGTCATCAATTAAGCATTTGTGGTGAATTTCGCTACGCCATTCATGATGTAATTGATTATGACATTATCCTACATGTCATGTAATTGATTATGACATCATATGATTGATAGATAAACTGCGATTCTTCATTGAGCATTGAAAGGCATGTTACACCTGACCTACTTTTGATACTTGACATAAATGTAGTCTAAGATGCAATCACCATACACCAAATGTTGTTACTGTATTAAAGAAGTCTTGAAACTATCATATTCAGTGAACCATGAAAAGTATGTCACACTAACCTATGTTTATGTGCACATCCTTAGCCTACAATGTATCCGTACAGACTGTTTAACGTATATGAAAGTCTTGAAACTAAGGCTGGGCCAAGAATGGAGGAATCCAGTTTTAGCTATGCCTCGCCAATCTTTAGCTAAGCTCTTCCCACACTTCCCCCGTGTTGGGATCGACTGATAGCTGAACTCCCATAATATCAATTTCCAGAAACCTATACAGCTAAGCTGTTGTTGACTAGCTTGCTAAATTAACTTCAACGGTAGTTCAACTTTTGAATACATGACCTCCTTTAGACGGAAAAGGCATGATTATTATATCATTATATGGTTCTCGCAGAGGTATTCAAAATGCTAGTCTGTCTTTAATACACACTGTGTAATTAGACTTACCAATGCCTTTAAGCAGCTAGATAGATTGATTTCTGAGAACTGTTTGGTGAGCAGGTTATCAAGCCTACCTGGTGTTGTCACAATGATATGACCTCTGAAACACAAACACACACATCTTAACCATCAAATGATCAAGCAACGCACTAACGGCTTCGGCAGTGATCTGGAGAAATGCTGATTTTCAGATTGTGACAAGAATATTACACCAATGGCTTCTGTGGTAGTCTGGAGTAGGTTTGCATGATTTTTCGATTTAATCGTGAAGCTCGATTTATTTTTAAAATCATGATTTTTACGATGTAATTGAGGAAAAACTCACCCAAAAAACGTAAAAAATTTCATGTTTGTTTAAAATCTGAAGTGTGTACTTTTCCATCGCATTTTATCAGTACATGAGTACAATTATAACCAATTCACGCCTGTCTTTATTGTGTTTATATCCAGCCATGCCATGCATTCTGAAAGCAACTATAAACTGCACTGTATGATGAGTTACGCCGTTACTCTCGCAGTTACTCAAAGCTACCGTCCTATCTATGTGGATTGCTCAGTATCTATCCGAGTACTAATATTAGCGTATTTGCGCTACTTGGGTAATGACCTAAACTCATCCTACAAAGGGAGGCTAGAAGCGGAAGCCAATACATAACGGATATATATTTTTTCTTGACAAAATTTTATGTCAAATTTTGGTGAAATGAACAATGTTTATTAAACTATACGCAATATTTATGCGGTCCCAATTAATAATTTCACTCCCGCAATGATGGATATAAGGGACACATTAAGCATAGACGTAGGATACTAAGAATTTGTCGTATGAAATTGTGTTCTAATTTCATGCTTTTTTTGTATATTTATTTCACCTTTTTCTAGAAATTCCAAGTCCCAGTTTTCGTGACTTATACCCTGGTTTATTGTGAGAAGAATATTACGCATCATTCCAGTGGTAAATTAAAACAAGAATGCTGAAGCGTACAATGTCTCATCTGTAAAGGCATGGATAGTGTGGATTACCAAAGCAAACTTGGATTGGTTCGTAATACACATATTCAGTAAGGGACTAAGAAACCAGTGTAACGAATCAACCATGGACAATTTGACCAAACTGTTGATAGTCTGATCTTGAAATTAGTAATGATGCAGATAGTACGCCCTGCATAGTATATAACTCGGCTGTAAAATTGTGTTGATATCTCGTAAGCCATTGTTGAAAATCAGTGGTCCATAAAAAACTATTCCCAAAAAAACATGAAAAAAGTTCAAAGTCCAAAACTGTTAAAAAAGTAGTACAGGACCCGGTCTGCCCAGGACTAAATATTCTGCGAAAAAATAATGTCCAAGCCATGTACATATATAGAATTAGATTGCCCATTTGACCCCTGGCCACTTCCCTCAGACTGACTCATGAACAAAATAATTTATTGTACTGTAGTCTACTAACTACAAGCTTCAAAATGATATGTGACATGACCACATTTGATAAAATTTATTTTCTGCCCACCATTTCCCCATCCCTGCCCCTGTGGGTGATATCAAAATTCCAATGTGTCATGTACATCCATGGCCATATGTGTAATCATACAGAAAGTTTCAAGTTTCTAGGTGAAATGGTCTAGGAGGAGTTGCATTACAATTAATTGGAACCCACTTTTGACCCCACCCCCTACCCTCAGTTTGTGACCCAAGATCAAAATAATTCCTTGTACTGTAGTCTACTCATCACTGGCTTGAAAATGATATGCAACATGACAAACCACATTTCCCACCCCCAGGCCCCCGCCCCTGGGGTCCTGCCAAAATTCTAAAAAGTCCAAGTCCAAAACCATGAAAAAAATAGTCAAAATGTTCAAAAAATAAATCTATCTTATGTAGATCACATCCTTGTATAGTATAGATCACTTCCGTAAAGTTTCATTGAGATCGGATGAGCCAGTGTTGAAAAATAAGTTGATTAAAAACCTTAACCAAAACTGCACTTGCAAAATACATTTAAAAAGTCCAAGTCCAAAACCGTGAAAAAATGTGTTAAAATGCCCAAAAATTAAATCTATTGTTATGGAGATTTCATCCCGGTATAGTATAGATCACTTCTGTACAGTTTCATTGAGATCGGACGAACCAGTGTTGAAAAATAAGTTGATTAAAAACCTTAACCAAAACTGCACTTGCAAAATACATTAAAAAGGTCGAACTCCAAAACCGTGAAAAAAATAGTTAAAATGCCCAAAAATTAAATGTGTTGTTATGTAATCACATCCCTGTATAGTATAGATCACATCTGTAAAGTTTCATTGAGATCGGATGAGCCAGTGTTGAAAAATAAGTTGATTAAAAAACCGTAACCAAAACTGCACAAATGAAGGCCGCCGCCGCCGCCATCACGGTCAATAACGCCGCCGCCATTGACGACGTCGCCGCCACCGGAATTAGTGATCCCTATGTCTCGCTTTCTGCTTTGCAGGCGAGACAAAAATAGTCTTCTCTTGGTCTGCAAATGGATATTTTCTGAGAAACTTGAGGGTTAAATGGTTAACAAAAGCCTAATTTCTTTGACCATTACAAAGGAGATAAATATTCAACACTCTCATCCTTACATCATAAAGATTTGATGTATCTGTTACGAATTATCGAAATATTTAAACATATGAATAAATTAGCACTTTCTATTCAGCGTTGATCAATACTCTCATTCAAGACACAATCTCACAGTATCACTGGTCGACATGGGTTAGATGAATTCTCAAGAAATTAAGCAAACCGTCAGAGCAGCTAAAAGAGGATGCAGTTGAGCTGAAATAGATTGGGCAGAATGCGTGCTAAAATGAGTAATTCTATCTTAAAATATTGGGATTTCTACAAGATGAAGATTGCGATGTGACATACATGTGATACCATCAAGAGACTAGATTCTTCAGTTCTTCCCTTAACCCTTTAATGGTCAAATTTGGTCAAGAAAATTTAAATATCTGCCTTTTGAATCTCCATTTACACGACAAGAGAATATAACTTTTGACATGTCTACCTGTCCGACACAATGGAGAGAAACGAGGAAGGTGCGTTACTTTAAGATGAAAATTGGAGAAAGAACAGAATCTTGGGCTCACTGCAGTTCAACCAATATTTCAAATCATTCCGTAAGAGGAAAATACAAGATTTCCATGAAAGTTAAGCTGCACTTACACGACGCTACATGTGCCTATACAATTGTGACAACTTGGCAGTTTGAAAGACTCTTGAACATGCCCGATGCTTGTCATCACAGATCTTGTGAGCCATCACAAATCACTGCCTAATTGCAAACTCAGTACCGTACTGTACAAACCAGGTCTACTGTGTCTGAGAGTAATGCAACAGAGATGATCAATGTTTTGACATGTTCTTCAAATGTCAGCAAATATGTCTGCTCAGAAAGCATTAGGGTTTGTCTGAACTTGAAGAATATATAACTCTGTATAAATTTAAACTCTGTGGTGGTGTGTTTCGAATACATGTATTTCTGTGATTTAAACGAAATCTAGGATTTCTTTTTTCACGAGAGAGTTGATACTTACCTCCCTAATACTTTTGATATTGCTAAATATCGGCTTTCACTCAATAAAACACTCAGATTAAAAACAGTTAGGTGCCCCTACTGGGCAGGGAGTCAGAGGTAGTCCGGCGGATGCTCGCCCCACCACCGCGCATGCGCCGACTACTACTTCCTCTGGCTCATTTATTGGCTAACACATGCAACTACCAAGAGCCTGAAGACCGAGCCTCTGTGGGGCGGAGAGGCCGGGTCAGTATCTAGGGAGGTAAGTATCAACTCTCTCGTGAAAAAAGAAATCCTAGATTTCGTTTATTTCACATCAAGAGTATACTTACCTCCCTAATACTTTTGATATTGCCAGAATTCGAAAGTGAATCTGGCGGGAGGGAGGCGAGGTCAAAAGACCAGCTCTTCCCTATACGCTTTCAAGCGTTCAAGGCACTTATGACGTCTGAAACTGTGTGAAAACACAGTCAGGATTTGATAAACCATCGGATAACACAACCGATGCCTGAGAGATGACCGATTTGTCATATGCGCTCCCCCCCTCCCTTGGGAGGAAGATTAAATGACCTCAATGTCCTACACGCTCTCTTCGTACTAGTGCTAAGTACTATAGGACAGAGACGAAAAGGCTCCATTTTCGTATACTCTCTCTAAAGAACCACAACCCACATAAACCATCACCATATTAATAACACTGGGTAACGTGACAATACAAAACAATGAACAACACATGAACAAGACTGACCTTGTTGTACTAGGAAGCTGTCATCATGAATCCAGTAGAGAAGGATGATACAGTCCCGACAAGTGGTTGTCACCGTCGCTGAATGGCGAAGTATATAAGCAATGCGGAGGCACTCTTCACAAACATAAAGCGGTTATTGTTTCAAAATCGACAAGGCGAGAGGGTTAGAGGTGTCACGGAGGTAATGGTCTGTAAAACTTGACTCACAGTGCCACTGAGCCACTGACATAATATCATCCACAGGGACCCCATTAAAAAGGGCAGTGGATGTCACGACACCGCGGACACTGTGAGCCTTGGCCACGTCAACCTGTCGCCCGGTGGCGGATTTGTGACAAAATTGAATACATTCCACAATCCACCTAGAAATGGTGTCCTTAGACGCCCTACCATGGGGTTCAATATATGACAACCATAACGCTGACTGGTCGGTACGCCACTCCGAAGTACGCTGTTTGTACCGAAGCAGCGCCCGTACGGGGCACCATACTTTAGAATTAGGATCATATCTAGTTAAAGATGGCAAAAAAATAGGCTGACCTGGATATTTCAATGACTGATTTTTAGACAAGAAATTAATCCTAGGTAGAAGCTTAAGGCCTTCCCCTGTAACCACAAAACGGTCAACCTCGGCTGATAAGGCGTGAATTTCACTCCTACGCCTCGCCGAGGCCGCAGCAATTAAAAATACAGTTTTAAGAGTTAACATTTTCATAGAAATGGAACTAAGTGGTTCAAAAGGCTTATCACCTAGTACCTGGAGCACCAGTGATAAACTCCAAGACGGAATCAGTGGAGGATTCCTTGGTCTTAGATTGCCCATGCCTTTAATTAATACATTTAATGTACTTACTTCATCACTCCCCCTATTAGCCAAGCAAGGAATAACAGTCATTAACGCTGACTTATAACCAGCAATAGAGTTAGGCTTGAGGCTATAGGCATCATATAGGTGACAGAGGAAATCAGCCACTACCTGAATAGATGATTCCATTGGATCAATACATCTTTTTGAGCACCATTCTGCAAATCTGTTGATTTTATAATTATATGCTCTGGAGGTTGACCCCCTCCTGGCTTTGGCCATAAACATGGCCGCTTGCTCAGAAAAGCCCTCCTTAATTCTAGATTCCTTGACAACATCCACGCAGTCAATCGGAACATTGACGGATTGTCGTGAAGGGCCTTGCCCTGGAAGATAAGGTTGTCCATCAGAGGCAGCGGAACCGGATTGCAGACCAGAAGGTCCAGCAGATCCGTATACCACGATCGGCTTGGCCAATCCGGGGCGATCAGAAGCACTTGGCACTCCTGCTGCCTGATTTTCTGAAGCACCTTTGGAATCAGGATTGCTGGGGGGAATGCGTATGCATACATTCCCTCCCAGCTGATAGCTAACGCATCTGTTGCGAAAGCGCTTGGGTCTGGAATCGGAGAGACGTACGTCGTCATCTTCGCATTCTTCTTCATCGCGAACAAATCTATGTTGGGTTTCCCCCAATGGTCGAACAGACGATCCGCCACACATTGATTTAGTTGCCATTCCGTGGGTAAAACACTCATCCTTCGGCTCAATGAGTCTGCTAGCAGATTCAACCTCCCCGGAATATGAACTGCTTTCAAGGTGATCCCATGATCCAGGCACCAACAAAGCAGTTTCCATGTCATCATACAGAGACTGGGCGACTTCGTTCCGCCCTGGCGGTTTATGTAAGTCACTACTGTTGAGTTGTCTGAACGAATTAGAACAATCTTGCCCTGAACTTTCTGTAAGAAATGTTCCAGGCCCAGGACTACTGCTCTTAGCTCTAGTAGATTGATATGTTCCTTGGACTGATCCAGATCCCAAAGCCCTGATACTGTGGACTCTTCCAGACAAGCTCCCCACCCCTCCATCGATGCATCTGTATACACAGTCACCTGAGGGTGGGGAGGGGTTAGCAAAACCCCCAGCAAGAGATTCTCTGTATTCAACCACCATTGCAGGTGGTGAATCAGAGGCGCCAATACTGACACGTTCGAGTCCAGCGAACCTGAACTCTGGGTCCACTGTGTCATGAGAAACAACTGGATCGGGTGCCTGCGCAAGGCGGCCTGTGGAATGACTGGTTCCAAAGAAACCATCAAACCCAGCATTCTCAAGTAAACCCGTGCCAGGACATGACGACTGTCGCACACCGACTGGATTACCGAGATGAGTATTTGAACCCTCTCCTGAGTGGGGTACACATACCCCGTCTCCAGATCGAAGAACATGCCCAGGTAAACAAACTTCTGGGATGGAGTTAGCTCTGATTTCGGGAAATTGATCATCCAGCCCAAATCCGAGAGAGTTTTCAAAACAATCTCCAGATTGGCTGACAACGATTCCCGGGTGTGTGCTTTCAACAGCCAGTCGTCTATGTACGTGTGGACTGCTATGCTTCTCCTGCGGAGGTATGCAGTGATCGCGAGAACCACACGGGTGAAGACCCGAGGAGCCGTGGAAATCCCGAAGGGTAACACCCTGAATTCCCACCGCCGGCCCTGAAATGCAAATCTCAGGAAGCGACGGAAGCTCCTCTCTATGGGAATGTGGAAATAAGCATCCTTCAAATCTATTGACGCTGTCCACATTCCTCGCTCTAACCCCGCCAACACCGAGCGCACAGTCTCCATCTTGAAACTGGGCGTCTCTATGAATTTGTTCAATGGCTTGAGGTTGAGAATCGGCCTCCACCCTCCGGTGTTTTTTGTTACTAAGAACAGGGTTGAATAGAAGCCCGGGCACCTCTGTGCCGGCTGAATGGCTTCTTTTAGTATGAGGGAATTTATTTCCTCCTCTATACACAACCTCTGATCCGGATCCCGTGGAATAGGAGTCCAGATCGGCGCGAGAGACAGTCGCGATGGCGGGCCTGACACCCAGTCGGGACGATACCCGACTGAAAGCCATCGCAAGACTAAACGGTCCTGAGTCAACCGCTTCCACTCTGGCAAGTGGGCGGCCAAACGGCCGCCCACCGGTCCACCTAGGGATAGAGGTGGACATAAGGAGGGCCAGAGTGGCACTGTTCTCTCGGCGTGAAACACCGGAGTGGTTCCCACCGCGGTAACCAGGCCATCAGGCCCGATTACCGCGACCAGATCCCCGCGCGCCCCGCCCAGCGCCGCGCGCACCACGGTGCGCGGGCGGCTGTCTGGCTGGGTGCGGCTGGGGAGCCTGCGCCCCCCTCGCTGCTGGCCGAATCGCCCGTGGCCTAGGCCTACGTTGCGACGGTGGCTGGCCTCTGACCTGGCCAGCACCACCTCGAGCCTGCAGAGGACGATACGCAGGGGGTGCCGCGCGAACACGCTCCCGCCGGAGCACCTCAAATTGTTCCCGCAGCGCCCTCTGGTTATTAACCAGAGTGACCGTCTCCTGGAGGTGCCTGCATCCCTCACCTCCAAAGAGACCAGGACCTGTCATAGGCGTCCGCAGCAGCCTATTATACAGGTCCTGGGACGGGCACAGATTGTCAAGTGCAAACGTGCGCCTCGCCCGGACACTTCTGGTTACCGCCCGCGTCAAACAGTCCAGAGCCAGGTTGATACCATCCTGGATGGCTCTCTGGACCGTTACCGGGCTTGGTTGGCGTGATGCGGAGGCCGCTACCACCCCCTGTAGCAGCTGGGAGACGTGGGACAGAGCGGCAATCGACGCCCTCCCACTCTCCTCCGCATCACGCAGCGCGGCATTCGCCGAACGCAACGCGTTCGAGCACAAGACTCCCGTGTCAGAACGGGAGCCCGGCCGCGCATCTTCGCCCAAAGCCGCGCGATCATCAACGCTCGGCTTCGGCACCACACCGTACCGCTGGTAATCCAGGGGCACGATGCGGCACCGCTTCGCCACCTCGCGAGGGGCCTTCGCGAGACGTCCATTCACCTTAATGGACGCCTCCGCCGCTTCGAACATGTCCACGACATGCTCAGCCAGCGGCAGAGATGGCATAGCGGTAGCCGCCGGCCTACCAGCTAACCACGGCCTATGGTCACGCTGGCTAGCCGGCAGCTCCACGGGTAGATCTGGCCGAACACTTACCAGCCACTGGCAAGCGTCCGACCAATCCTCCTCCGTGGCTAACTGCGAGCGCTCCACCAGACGAGGGCCTTCGTCTTCCTCCAGAGCACTCGCAGTTGAAGTCGACGGCGGGTAAGCTGATACCCCTGGCAAGCCTGGAAAAGCATGCGGGCCCGAGAGAGCAGGCATGCTAAATTCCGCGGCTTGACCAGGAGCAGGCGCCGTGGCAGAGCGTGGGGTAAACACCGCTCTACCACGGGTCTGACCAGCACCAGCCACACCATCGGCAAGCCGAGGTATGCGGTATCCGTGGTCAACAGCACCGCCCGGGGACACCCTCTGGACCGTGAAATCTACTCCTGCGTGAGTAGAACCATGGAACACGTCGCCTGTATTCCCCGCGAGGGGTGCACAGACGTCGTACTCCATGGCCACGTCCTCAGAAGGCGACCCTAGCAGGAGATCCTCTTCTTCCTGGCCAGAAAGATTAGACTCCGGGTCAGCAAAGAGAGCTAACCCGGACTGGCCAGGAAAGGTGCCATAGGAGGCTTTGACACCTTCGGCGCGCGGATACCCGGGGTCTGATGAGCAGACCGCGGGTCCCAGCAACAACCGTTGTCCACGGCCCCTCGGCGCGGCGCCATGCCTGCTGCCAGGGCCTTGGACTGCCCCCAACAAAGGGGCCACCTCTGAATCCACAACCGGACCGGACCTAAAGAGACCGGATTCAGAGGCGGGGATCACCTGCTCGTAAGCAGATGCCGAGGACAACAAAGGAGCTGGCCCAGGGAGCATGCCGCGAAGCAACTCTGGGACCAGATCCTTTATTGTCCTCTGCATCTCTTGCAACATTTCGGACCTGAAGGCCTCCATATCCACCGCGGATGAGGCCTTCTTACCCTTCTTACAAACTTTTTCCTTCTTCTTCCTCTCTTCCTCCATTACCTTCTCCCTTGCCTGCAATGCGAGAAAATCAGACATTAATTCGCCCCCCCATAGCTTACATACGTCGCACTTCAGCAACGGTCCACAGGGACTGCAGCTGAAGCACAAGTGCGGGACGAAGCGGCTTTTAAGAAACCTCCCGCAGGACGGGCAACCAGGTCTCTGAAACAGGACAAAGGACAGGGACAATGAGCAAGATAGTTAAGGTTAGCGAACTCAAAACCAACTAAAAAGAGAGGGACAGGATCATCAAGATCGAAATCAAGAAGAACCAGCCATGGACAAAACGTTAATTGTTAATAAAGACCAAGGCCGATTATGACGTCATCACACCCGTGACCAATTAATCGATCCGCAACAAGCACCAAGTGCAAGAACGAATTGTATAAGTAACCGGAACATTCCCGTTGAATTGGCAATTCGAGTACACAACAATCAGATATTCAGAGATAACTCCTTCCAATTCTAGCATTGGCAAAAAAGGAAATTATCTCCCCTTTTGTTTATCAATAATTAGATACCTGACACTTGTATAGACAAACCATCCAACGTGATGAACCGGAGAACTCCACCATAGTACGCCTCTACATTCTCTCCACCGAAGGGGAAGGAATTGGAGCAAGAGGGCAAAGTGAGAAGACCTTTATACCAGGCCTCCAACTCACTGAACATAGATTTTTTGGTTAGATAACCTAACAGTATTAGTAGGAAATGGAACCGTGGTGGAGAGAAAACATATCCTCTTGTGCCGAGACGTCCATCAAAGCGTCTATGCGATACCTGTGGACAAAACACAAAGAGAAATGAGACCTATGAAGCACCATGTTGTAAAAAACCAACATAACCAGGCGCTAATCACGGTAAGCGCGAGTCCCGGAAATACATTAAACCGGGACAAAACACGCTAGCATATCAAAGAATTCACCTGATAAAGCGATCCCGCTCCTTCTAAAGGCGAATCCTCCCTTTCCGACATGCTTCCCACGTAAAAGATCGTCAAATGTAGAGTAAAAAACAAGGTAACGCGCAGAAAAGTATAGTAGAACACAAAACCGCATGTAACCCTTTGCCAATAAATGAGCAAAGAGGAAGTAGTAGTCGGCGCATGCGCGGTGGTGGGGCGAGCATCCGCCGGACTACCTCTGACTCCCTGCCCAGTAGGGGCACCTAACTGTTTTTAATCTGAGTGTTTTATTGAGTGAAAGCCGATATTTAGCAATATCAAAAGTATTAGGGAGGTAAGTATACTCTTGATGTGAAATAACCCGTACCACTCCGATGTTAAAATTAAAAAATTTCAAATTAGATTAAAAGATGAACTGGTCTTCATTTTTCAACAAATTTGGTGGAAGATGGTGCTGTCGTAGACAGCAACATCATCCACCAAAATTGTGGAAAATTGTACACAAGTAAAAGACAGAATATTGACATCAGAGTGGTAAGGGCTATGCCTATCAATTTAATAAATGATAAATACTAGGAGTTAAACCATATGCTGTTAGAAATATATAAATAACACTACTTAACGGACATTTACAACACTAGGATCATTCCACTCAAGATTCGTTGAAATTGGGCTCTTGGATTCACCTAGAGCACTCTGCTGATGAAAATATTTAATTCTCAACTTAAATTAAAAGATGAACTTGTTCATTTTTCATTAAACTTGGTGGAAGATGTTGCTGTCATAGGCAACAACATCATCCACTACAATTATTGAGAAATGTGTACCAGTTTCTGCGCTATTGATACAGTAACAAGAACGCTGACGCATACAATGTCTCGCCTGTAAAGGCATGGATAGTGTTGATTGGCAAAGCAAACTTGGCATGGTTTGTAATACACATATTCAGTAACGCACCAACAAACAAGTGTAACCAATCGAACATGGAAATTCTTTTACCAAACTGCAGATAGTCTGATCTTGAAATTTTTTTCATAAATGAAACTAGTAATGATTCAAATAGTACTCTTGCATAGTATATAACTCTGCTGTAAAATTTTGTTGATATCTGGTGAGCCATTGTTGAAAATGAGTGATCCATGAAAAACTACAACAAAACAAATATGAAAAAAGTTCAAAGTCCAAAACCGTGAAAAAATTAGTAGAGATTGCCCAAAATCACGTCCCTGGCCATATGTGTAATCATTCCGAAAGTTTCAAGTTTCAATGTGAAATGGTCTAGGAGTTGTATTACAATCGATTGATTCCCACTTTTGACCCCGTCCCCTACCCTCAGTTTGACCCAAGATCAAATTCAAAATAATTCCTTGTACTGTCTACTCATCACTGGCTTCAAAATGATGTGACATGATCACCTTTGTAAAGATTTTATGTTTTACCTTACATTTCCCACCTCCAGTGCCATACCCTTGGGGTCATACCAAAATTCCACAAGAGCTATCAGATGATAGCAAACAATTTACCTGTACTGTATATTAATTGTACATCACAGGATATGATGGACCACCGGAGTCTCATTTTGAAATTTGACAATCAACATGCCGATTTAAAATACCCATGGTACTACCCATCTGACAAGCATAGCTTGGAGACTGAACCATAAAGCCTTTCTGCCAAGGAGTAACCTGAAGTCATTACTCATTGTAATGACAACTGGCACCCTTGGGCTAACCGAAAGGCAAATGGTCCAAACATAAGAAAAGTTTTCAAAGATAATCAGCATAATACATATTTGGATGTGAAATGATCTAGGAAGAGTTGCGTTACAATCGATTGGGGCCCACTTTTGACCCCGCCCCCTACCCTCAGTTTGCTCCAAGATCAAAATAATTCCTTGTACTGTAGTCTACTAATCATTGGCTTGAAAATTATATGTGACATGACCGCCTTTGGATAAATTTAATTCTTTCCACCACAATTTGGCATAACAAAATTTCAAAAGTGCCATGCACATCCCTGGCCATATGTGTAATCATACCGAAAGTTTCAAGTTTCTATGTGAAATGGTCTAGGAGTTGCATTACAATCGATTGGTGCTCACTTTTGACCCTGACCCTACCCTCAATCTTTGGAAATTTCTTTTTTTTACTCCATATTTCCCACCCCCAGGGGTACGGGGTCATAACAAAATTCCAAGTGTCATGCACATCCCTGGCCATATGTGCAATCATCACCAAAGTTTCAAGTTTCTATCTGAAATGGTCTAGGAGTTGCATTACAATCGATTGGTGCCCACCTTTGACCCTGCCCCCTACGCTCAGTTTGACCCAAGATCAAAATAATTCCTGGTACTGTAGACTACTTATCATTGGCTTGAAAATGATATGCGACATGACAACCGTTGGAAAAATTTAATTTTTGACCCCACATTTCACACCCCAAGGCTCATGCCAATATTTCAAGTGTCATGCACATCCCTGTCCATATGTGCAATAATCCCCAAAGTTTCTATCTGAAATGGTCTAGGAGGAGTTGCATTACAATTGATAATTACTGGCCAATTTTTACCTTTTGACCCCTGAGCCCAGCCCCGGGGGGGGGGTTCAGAACAAAATTCCAAGTGTCATGCACATCCTTGCCCATATGTATAATCATCCCCAAGGTTTCAAGTTTCAAAAGCAAGTCTTTGCTGATTAAATTGTCATTTGAAAAAACCTTAACCAAAACATAATGACTATAACCTGGATGCAAATCAGGTATAAAATTATCAAAGTACAACCACCCCAAAAAAAATATTGAAAAAATTTGAAAATCAATTTCTTTTTTATGTGGGCTACTCATAAGCATGGCAGGCATAGAAATTTCACGGTAACGGTAGCGTGTCGGTTCTGTGTGAGCTAAATCACGGTACCGATAGATCGTTTCCCATCAAAATGTGCCTAATGGACAACATTACATAGATGTTCATCGGCCAACGCAGTAAATTATGTAAAAAAATTACGATTTTAGCAAAAATTGTATCCGGAAATCGCGTATTTGTTTATAATTTGCAATATAAGGGTGCAGGCATTTTCTATGACATTGATAATCTCGTCCGGTGCGAGCTATGACATTGATAATCTCGCCCGGTGCGAGAATCTTGCGAGATTTAGAAATCAGCGTTCGCCATTACATCGCTAAACATAACACACGCTTGTAAATGCGCTGGTAAGACAGCGTTAAAGAAATAATTGAACGACACGGGAAGGTTTGTAGAGCATTACACAAACTGTGTCTGTGTGATTGCCACTAGGTTATTTTAATGCTAGCGGAATGACAGGAATTAGCAATGCGCGGAGATTGAAATTTATTTTTAGCTGCCAGATAGCTGTCTGTCAATTCACCCCATGACAACATCGTCCATTATAATATTCTGAAGCATTTTCAGCAAATATATTTGATGGCGGTTTGGTGTGGGAGGAGGCGGAGGGGTGTGTATGCGTGTGCGTGCGTAGATTTCGTCAATAAATAATTTGAACTCAATAATTGACCAGGAAAATCTGGGACATGGGATAAATTTAAATAAAAAGTAATAAATTACTGTTCCATTTTTTAACTTTCATTCTGCATTGCCATTCATGAAAGCAATCTGTTGAACGTAAATTTGACTTATTACTGATGATGTCTTAGCCAGTAACAACTTCAACTCAAATATTTAGCCAAATTATCTGAATCATATAATACTTCCAGGAATATTACATAGATGCCCTCTATCTCAATTTCAAGGCAACAATATAAGAAATATGTTGAATATTTTAAAACTAACATTAATTTCAAAATAGTTACCTCAAAAAATTGTAAAGAAGTAATTGCCATTTCTCATATTGCAGTCAGAAATTGTTAATGGGATAATGATTTAAGTGAAGGTATTTGTAGATGAAGTGATCACAGTGGTGTAACGTAACTTTTTCAGGGGGTTGCCATTAGGCGAAGTGAATATTGAAAATCCGTTGCCCTGAAAGATTTTAACTTGCCCTGGCTGAAACATCGTCACTAGGATAGTAAACCCTTCTTAACCAGAAAAACATTCGAAGTGCTCTTGGTAAAAAAAGAATACTTTCATATGAGCAATGTATGACTCACATGGAATATGCATGAAGGTAATTTACTTTGGGTTGGATTCAAGGCTAGTTTGTCAGTGAGTTCTGTAGTTCAGTGAATTTTAGCAGTGAGTTCTGATTAACCAGGGCAAGTGTTAAGTTACACCACTGGATAATGTACATGTAGAATAATTTTAAATTATTAATACATGTTTGTTTTTCTTCACAGATCATGTCATCCATTGCTAAAAAGAAAAAATGAGACTGTCGCTTTAAAGACATTTAAGAAGTGGTCGTTTAGTGATGATTTTGAGGTAGACACTGATGAGGATGGCTTAATTATATCGTTACGTTGTAAAATATGCAGTGAGAATGGCAACCACATCTGCCAAGAGGCAACACTTAGAGGAATCAGTGGGCCCCCATTAAACTCTATTCTCAAGTATGTCGCTGGTTTAAGCTATGTTCACAAGGGAAACGTAGAAAAACACTTTCGGAGTGGATCTCTTCATCAATGGGCTAAAGATAAGTTTGTTACAGTCAATTCTTCAGATGGAGTGGGCAACAGCAGTAGTTCAACAGTACTGACACCAACCCCTCTTTATCAGTTTGTAACACAGGCAGCTGAAAAGGATTATACTCGCTTATTTAACACTGCATTTTCACTAGTAATGGCCGAGAAGCCATTCACAGACTTTCCATTTGCGATAGCAATGCAAAAACGAAATGGTGTGAACTTTATGCCTGGGAAAGATAATGACAAATCATGTGCCATATTTGTGTCCTTTTTAGCAGAAGCCATAAAGGACAATGTCAAATCTATCTTGGGAACTGTTAATTTTTTCTCTGGAGAAATGGATGGCTCTGAAGTGCGTAAAACAACAGAAGAGAAAGAGCTCATATATTGTGAAAATGTCATTCGTGGACAGCCAGTGGAGTTGTTCTTGCAATGCCAACGAATGGCAGATTTTGGAAGAACAGATGCGGTCAGCACAAAGAAGCCATTTGATGATGCCTTCATAAATGTCTACAGCATGTCAGAAACTAAATTTGACAATATCTTAATATCAGTGTGCACAGACGGTGCCAGTGTAAACATGGGTCGCATTTCCGGAGCATGTAGCGTATTGAAATCATCCAGACCATGGTTGTTAATCATCGCCTGGAACTAGCCATCGCAGATGCCTTTATGGCACATCCTGAATTTAAACTGCTTAGATGACATGATGATAAAGATATTTTATCTCTTTCGAAACAGTGGAAAGAACAAAAGGCTAATTATGAGAATTGCACAGAGACTATCAGTTACATGAGTGTCCTTTGTAAAGACACAGGGCACACGATTTCAAGCCCACAATTACCACGGCATCAAGACTATGATAACAAACTACTTGGCATTGGTGCTGTTCGCCGAAAACATGATAGAGTATGACAACAAGACCTGCAAACCAGAACTCAAAGCCCAACTTAAAGGTTACTACATCAAGTGGGCGAGCTATCGATATCTTGGCTCATTAGAACTATATTGCAGTCTTGCGCCTCACCGCACATATTAGCTTAACCCTACAAGGTCAGAGCATACTAATCACAGATATAGTGGATGTTCTTGATGAGTGCAAGCGAGAGCTGAATGAAATCGCCATGTCACCAGAGTCAGTTTTCCCTTCCCGGTTGACGTTTATGAAACAAGTAATGAAGCCACTTTAACAGTTATTGCAACAAACCTACCAGCGACAGCACAATTTCGAGAGGTCAAAAAATGACTGACAAATGAAAAAAACATGCCGACTCATGTATTTCGAAAGTGACTGCGGCAACTTGAGAAAATCAAGACAGGTCTTATACCAGCAATTGCATCCCGCACTGATAAACGGTACGAGTCACTTCAAGAACCAGTTGTACAGGCAATGAGAATTGTAGATCACTTGACGTGGGACTGTGATGATGTAGACTTTGGTAAAGATATGGTCCTTACTCTAGCAGAACACTACAGTGTACCTCTCAGTCAGCACAGCTTCAACCATGACCTGGCACTAAAGGGGCTAAATGGAGTTAAACACATAAAGGCTACAAAGTTTAAGGGTTTTAAAGGTAAATTTAGCTTCTGGGAGATCATTTTCACTGACTATCAAGCGAAGTTTCCTCATTTCCTCCTTGTCATTGAACTGTGTGTGTTACATACTCGAGCTCCACTGTAGAAAGAGGATTTTCCACAGTCAAGCGTCATCTCTCTGATTCTAGACTCAGTCTGAGAAACAATACCCGTAATGACCTGCTGTTGGTGAGAATAAACGCGCCACTTCTATGTACCGGTAAATTGGATCCCAACTATGAGGGAAAGCTAGTACAGAAAGCAGTGAAAATGCATATGGATTTACCTGACCTTAAACGCGGTGCACGCTACCACAATACTTCAACAGCACGTTCCGATACCTTAGGTCATCAGCAGAAAACCTCTCCAGACCTTTTTCTGCCAGTTTCTTCATCAGCTTTCATAGCTGCTTCTATGGCAGATGGTGACAATGCGTTACTGCAGGATGATTCAGATTTTTGTTGGAATCCAAAGTCAGAGTGACAATTGTGACAGTGACTATAGAGATATACGTCATCTGACTCGGACAATGATAGTGACTGACTGACAATAATTAAGATTGAGGATTCAGTAGATTCCATCTGCTGATCTATTGAATATTTTGAAACTACTTTGAATGGAAGTCATTGCTGCCTACAGCATCAATAGCCTCCACTCAAATAATTTTCAAAATATTCAACAGCCACCCAGTGTGGTTGCTACTATGCTATCCTGACTAAGCCTTCTATTAGTGAATTGACTTAATGTTACACAATGTATTGTTGAATGTTCCATTCATTCAGTTGACTCCTTTATTGTTCATCATCATCAATGATGTTACATGAATTTTGAAACTTTATTTACTGTTAACTGTTTAATGACAGTTCAGTTACATAATTGATACATTAGAGCTCAGATGTTGACTAATAAACTTAATATCTCACTGACACCAGACCTTTTTCTGACAGTTTCTTCATCAGCTTAAACTTTCTTAACTGGTTCTGAGCTAATTGCTTAAGATGATAGGATTATGAATATGTCACATGCTACAATTTAATAGCAGCTGTCAAGTGATTATTTAAGCCATACCTAGGCACAAGTGATCTGTTGAACATTTCGAAAATAATTGGAATGAAATTCATTGTTGGCTACAGCATCGATGAATTCCACTAAAATTATTTTCACTAGATACAGCAGACACCCAATCAGAGTGTGGTTGCTAATGCTATCCTTACTTATTATTCACTATATACAGCAGACACCCAATCAGAGTGTGGTTGCTAATGCTATCCTTACTTATTATTCACTATATACAGCAGACACCCAATCAGAGTGTGGTTGCTAATGCTATCCTTACTTATTATTCACTAGATACAGCAGACACCCAATCAGAGTGTGGTTGCTAATGCTATCCTTACTTATTATTCACTAGATACAGCAGACACCCAATCAGAGTGTGGTTGCTAATGCTATCCTTACTTATTATTCACTATATACAGCAGACACCCAATCAGAGTGCGGTTGCTAATGCTATCCTTACTTATTATTCACTAGATACAGCAGACACCCAATCAGAGTGCGGTTGCTAATGCTATCCTTACTTATTATTCACTAGATACAGCAGACACCCAATCAGAGTGTGGTTGCTAATGCTATCCTTACTTATTATTCACTAGATACAGCAGACACCCAATCAGAGTGTGGTTGCTAATGCTATCCTTACTTATTATTCACTAGATACAGCAGACACCCAATCAGAGTGTGGTTGCTAATGCTATCCTTACTTATTATTCACTAGATACAGCAGACACCCAATCAGAGTGCGGTTGCTAATGCTATCCTTACTTATTATTCACTATATACAGCAGACACCCAATCAGAGTGCGGTTGCTAATGCTATCCTTACTTATTATTCACTAGATACAGCAGACACCCAATCAGAGTGCGGTTGCTAATGCTATCCTTACTTATTATTCACTAGATACAGCAGACACCCAATCAGAGTGTGGTTGCTAATGCTATCCTTACTTATTATTCACTAGATACAGCAGACACCCAATCAGAGTGTGGTTGCTAATGCTATCCTTACTTATTATTCACTAGATACAGCAGACACCCAATCAGAGTGTGGTTGCTAATGCTATCCTTACTTATTATTCACTAGATACAGCACACACCCAATCAGAGTGTGGTTGCTAATGCTATCCTTACTTATTATTGAATTTGCTTAATGTCCTTGTTTGAATTTAGAATAAGCTTTATTATTGAATTTACTTAAATATGTTCTTCAACTTGATTAACTGGTTCTGAACTAGATGCAGAAGATGGGATAATGAATAATTCACATGCTACAATTTAATAGTAGTGGTTAAGTGATTAAGCCACACCTAGTCACAAGTGATCTGTTAAATATTTTGAAAATAATTTGAATGAAATCCATGGTAGCAACTGAACAACACCCTGTCAAATTAGTTTTAAAATATTCAACCGAATGCTTGTTAAAATTAGTAAAGACACAATTCGTACATGTAGTATATGTAGTTTAGCGGTTAGTGAAACAATTTAAAATGCCATTATTGTATTAGAGGATGGATGATGTTGTAGGAAAATCTAAAACAATGTAAGTCATTGTCATCTGAGCAGTGCATTTATACATACTTTATTACATGTTGATTTAGTTAAAAAAGTCAAGAATTAGACAACCAACAATCATGTTATTTATTGAACTCTGCACACCCCAAGTGTCCATTGAGAGAATGCGATTGACTGATGTATTAACCATTTCAGATGTTTCTTAATTTCAACACAAGGATGCAATACAGCAAAGCTGTCAATGTAATATTTTGAAAAATATTTGTCTGGAACACGGAAGGCAGCTCTACTACAGTACACATCCGCTTCAAATTAAATCACTGTCAGAGAATATTCACCATCTTTGTAGACTGTCACTGAAACCTGGGCCAATCTAGTTATTTACCCATTCACTGATGAGTTATAACTGTTACAGTGTATCTTGATTTCAAGACCATCTTATTGATACAGGAAAGTTTCCTGTATCAATAAGATTGCCTTGATTTGAAATTAATATAGTTATATTTCATCAATGAATGGGTAAATGACTAGATTGGCTCATGTTTCAGTGACAGTCTTCAAATGCCTCACTCTTTGCTCACACTGAGTCAGACTGATTCTGAAATTAACATGCTGAAACAAAGGTATTAGACAAAGTAATTACTAAATACACAACATAAAATGACTAAGCACAGATGGTTTATATTAAAACTCATATCTGTACTACTGAATTTCCATTAGCGTAAAAATGGGTTCCCATAATAGTTGACTCATGGAACCGAAATTCAGGTTCCAGGTTCCCATCAACACATAACACGGAACCTAAAAATGGGTTCTGACAAATTCTGAAATTTCTAGGCCTGCATCGTATAGAACAAATCTGTGAAGTTTTACTGAAATCCGATACCCCCTTGCGGGTACAAATGTCGTTTTAAAAAACCTTAACCAAAACTGCACTGGCAAAATATTTGAAAAAAATCCAAGTCCAAAACCGTGAAAAGCATAGGCAAGACAAAAAATAGAATACTCACATAAGAGTGGTAAGAGTTAAGGAGTAGCATTTTAAAAGATTTCTGGAAAATTTACAGAAAATCCAAGATGACAGTCAAAAAAATTGACCTATCAAATGTTTTGGAGTGTACCACAATAAGACATTATCAGCCAAGTTTGGTTGAAATCCATTAAGCTGTTTAGGAGATACACTATAAAGGATTTCTGGAAAATATTTGGAAAATCCAAGATGACCACCAAAATGCTTTGATCTTATTCTTTTCGTTCGCTGATCATACTGCCAGTCCTGTAAGTGACTATCGACATGATCATAAGCGCTAAGTGCGTGGATCCATGGTTTATTAGAGTGCGCCGTGCGGCCTGGAACCTCCGCCTTCAGCACTCTAGGTTTCTGTCAGGGTTACCTCACCCTTACCTCCTTTAGTCGCCTCTTACGACACGCAGAGGATACGAAAGGTGTATTCTAAGCCCCACCTACAGGGCAAAATAAACGAAATCTAGGATTTCTTTTTTCACGAGAGAGTTGATACTTACCTCCCTAATACTTTTGATATTGCTAAATATTGGCTTTCACTCAATAAACACTCAGATTTAAAACAGTTAGGTGCCCCTACTGGGCAGGGAGTCAGAGCGTAGTCTGGCGGATGCCAGCCCCACCACCGCGCATGCGCAGACTAGCACTTCCTCTGACTAGATTATTGGCTGACACACATGCAACTATTAAGAGCCTGAAGACCGAGCCTCTGTGGGGTGGAGAGGCCGGGTCCGTATCTAGGGAGGTAAGTATCAACTCTCGTGAAAAAAGAAATCCTAGATTTCGTTTATTTCACTTCAAGAGTATACTTACCTCCCTAATACTTTTGATATTGCCAGAATTCGAAAGTGAATCTGGCGGGAGGGAGGCGAGGTCAAAAGACCAGCTCATCCCTATACGCTTTTCTGCGTTTAAGGCACTTAAACTTCTGAAACTGTAAGAAAAAACAGTCAGGATTTGACTAACCATCGGATAACACCACCGATGAATGAGAGATGACCGAATGTCATATGCGCTCCCCCCCCCCCCTCCTTCCTGGGAGGAAGAGTCGACTGACCTCAATGTCCTATACGCTCTCTACGTACAAGTGCCATGTACTACAGGACAGAGACGAAAAAGCTCCATTTTCGTAACTCTCAACAATGAACCACACAAATACACAAACCATCACCATATTAATAACGGGTAATCGTGACAATACAATCAACAACGGACAACACATGAACAAGACTGACCTTGTTGAAATGGCTGCTGACATCATCTTCCCATTGGTAAAGACTGATGCAGGCCCAAAAAAGTGGGTGTTTCCATAAATTAATTGTGAAATATATAAGTAATGAGGAAAAACCTCCTCAAAAAATAGAAACCGAGTTATTTTTTCAAAATCGACAAGGCGAGAGGATTAGAGGTGTCACGGAGATAATGGTCTGTAAAACTTGACTCACAGTGCCACTGAGCCACCGACATAATATCATCCACAGGGACCCCATTAAATAGGGCCGTGGATGTCACTACGCCGCGGACACTGTGAGCCTTGGCCACGTCAACCTGCTTCCCGGTGGCGGATTTATGGCAAAACTGAATGCATTCCACAATCCACCTGGAAATGGTGTCCTTAGAAGCCCTGCCATGGGGTTCAATATATGACAACCATAACGCTGACTGGTCGGTGCGCCACTCCGCCGTACGTTGTTTGTACCGGCGCAGCGCCCGGACGGGACACCATGCTTTAGAATTAGGATCATATCTAGTTAAAGCAGGCAAAATAATAGGTTGACCTGGATATTTCAACGACTGATTTTTAGCCAAGAAATTAATCCTAGGTAGCAGCTTAAGGCCTTCCCCTGAAACCACAAAACGGTCATCCTCGGCTGATAAGGCATGAATTTCACTCCTACGCCTAGCCGAGGCCGCAGCAATTAAAAACACAGTCTTCAGTGTTAATAGTTTCATAGAAATGTAACTAAGTGGTTCAAAAGGCTTATCACCTAGTACTTGAAGCACTAGCGATAAACTCCAAGACGGAATCACAGGTGGATTCCTTGGTCTTAGATTGCCCATGCCTTTAATTAATACATTTAATGTATTTACTTCATCACTTCCCCTCTTAGCCAAGCAAGGAATAACAGACATTAATGCTGACTTATAACCAGCAATAGAGTTAGGCTTGAGGCTATAGGCATCATAGAGGTGACAGAGGAAATCAGCTACTACTTGAATAGATGAATCCATTGGATCAATACATCTTTTTGAGCACCATTCTGCAAATCTGTTGATTTTATAATTATATGCTCTGGAGGTTGACCCCCTCCTGGCTTTGGCCATAAACATGGCTGCTTGCTCAGAAAAGCCCTCCTTAATTCTAGATTCCTTGACAACATCCACGCAGTCAATCTGAACATTGACGGATTGTTGTGAAGGGCCTTGCCCTGGAAGATAATATCGTCCATCAGAGGCAGAGGAACCGGATTGCAGACCAGAAGGTCCAGCAGATCCGTATACCATGATCGGCTTGGCCAATCCGGGGCGATCAGAAGCACTTGGCATTCCTCTTGTCTGATTTTCTGAAGAATTTTTGGAATCAGGATTGCTGGAGGGAATGCATATGCATACATTCTCCCCCAGCTGATAGCTAACGCATCTGTTGCGAAAGCGCTTGGATCCGGAATCGGAGAGACGTACGTCGTCATCTTCGCATTCTTCTTCGTTGCGAACAAATCGATGTTGGGTTTCCCCCAATGGTCGAACAGACGATCCGCCACACATTGATTTAGTTGCCATTCCGTGGGTAAAACACTCATCCTTCGGCTCAATGAGTCTGCTAGCAGGTTTAACCTTCCCGGAATATGAACTGCTTTCAAGGTAATCTGGTGATCCAGACACCAACAAAGCAGTTTCCATGTCATCATACAGAGACTGGGCGACTTCGTTCCGCCCTGGCGGTTTATGTAAGTCACAACTGTTGAGTTGTCTGAACGAATAAGAACAATCTTGCCCTGAACTTTCTGTAAGAAATGTTCCAGGCCCAGGACTACTGCTTTTAGCTCCAGTAGATTTATATGTTCCTTTGACTGTTCCAGATTCCAAAGCCCTGATATCGTGGACTCTTCCAGGCAAGCTCCCCAGCCCTCCATCGATGCATCTGTATACACAGTCACCTGAGGGTGGGGAGGGGTTACCAAAACCCCCGGCAAGAGATTCTCTGTATTCAACCACCATTGCAGGTGGTGAATCAGAGGCGCCAACACTGACACATTCGAGTCCAGCGAACCTGTACTCTGGGTCCATTGTGTCATGAGAAATAACTGGATCGGCCGCCTGCGTAAGGCGGCCTGAGGAATGACTGGTTCCAATGAAACCATCAACCCCAGCATTCTCAAGTAAACCCGTGCCAGGACATGACGACTGTCGCACACTGACTGAATTAATGAGATGAGTTTCTGAACTCTCTCCTGAGTAGGATAAACATATCCTGTCTCTAGATCGAAGAACATCCCCAGGTAAACAAACTTCTGGGATGGAGTCAGCTCTGATTGTGGGAAATTGATCATCCAGCCTAAGTCTGTGAGAGTTTTCAAAACAATCTCCAGATTGGCCGACAAACTTTCCCGGGTGTGCGCTTTCAACAGCCAGTCGTCTATGTATGTGTGGACTGCTATGCTTCTCCTGCGGAGGTATGCTGTGATCGCAAGAACCACACGGGTGAAAACCCGAGGAGCCGTGGAAATTCCGAAGGGCAACACCCTGAATTCCCACTGTCTGCCCTGGAATGCAAATCTCAGGAAGCGACAGAAACTCCCGTGGATGGGGATGTGGAAATAAGCGTCCTTCAAATCTATCGACGCCGTCCACATCCCCCTCTCCAACCCCGCCAACACCGAGCGCACCGTTTCCATCTTGAAACTGGGCGTCTCGATGAACTTGTTCAATGGCTTGAGGTTGAGAATCGGTCTCCACCCTCCGGTGCGTTTTGTTACTAAGAACAGGGTTGAATAGAAGCCCGGACACCTTTGTGCCGGCTGAATAGCTCCCTTTTGTACGAGGGAATTTATCTCCTCCTCGATACACAACCTTTGCTCTGGATCTCTCGGAATGGGAGTCCAGACTGGCACTAGAGACAGTTGCGACGGCGGGCCTGTCATCCACTCTGGATGATACCCGACGGAAAGCCATCGCAAGACTAAACGGTCCTGAGTTAACCGTTCCCACTCTTGCATGTGGTCGGCTAGCCGGCCTCCCACCGGTCCACCTAGGGACCGCGGTGGACACGAGGCATGCAAGAGCGGCACGGTCTCCGTCGCCATACACACTGGAGTGGTTCTTACCGCGGTAAGCGTCCTGTCAGGACCGATAACCACGCCCAGATCCTCGCGCGCCCCGCCCCGCCCCGCGCGCACCTCGGTGCGCGGGCGGCTGCCTGGCTGACGGCGCCTGAGGAACCTGCGCACCCCTCGCTGCTGGCCGAATCGCACGCGGCCGACGCTGCGACGGTGGCTGGCCTCTGACTTGGCCAGCACCACCTCGAGCCTGCAGGGGACGATACGCAGGGGCCGCGGCGCGAACGTTAGCACGACGCAGCACCTCAAACTGCTCGCGCAGCGCCCTCTGGTTATTCACCAGGGTGACCGTCTCCTGGAGGTGTCGACATCCCTCACCTCCAAAAAGACCAGGACCTGTCATAGGCGTACGCAGTAGCCTATTGTACAGGTCCTGAGACGGGCACAGATTGTCCAGGGCAAACGTGCGTCTTGCCCGGACACTCCTGGTCACCGCCCGAGTCATACAGTCCAGCGCCAGGTTAATACCATCCTGGATGGCTCGCTGGACCGTGACCGGACTTGGCTGGCGCGATGCGGATGCCGTTACTACCCCCCTGTAACAGCTGGGAGACGTGGGACAGAGCGGCAATCGAAGCCCTCCCACTCTCCTCCGCATCACGCAACGCGGTATTCGCCGAACGCAACGCGTTCGAGCACAAGACCCCCGTGTCAGAACGGGAGCCTGGCCGCGCATCCTCACCCAAAGCCGCGCGGTCATCCACGCTGGGCTTGGGTACCACACCGTACCGCTGGTAATCCAGGGGCACGATGCGACAATGCCTGGCCACCTCGCGAGGGGCCTTCGCGAGACGTCCACTCGACTGAATGGACGACTCCGCCGCCTTGAACATGTCAACGACATGCTCCGCCAGCGGCAGAGAAGGCATAGCGTTAGCAGTCGGTTTCCCAGCTAACCACGGCCTGTGGTCACGCTGGCTAGCCGACTGCTCCACGGGCAGATCAGGCCTAACGCTCACCAACCACTGGCAAGCGTCAGACCAATCCTCCTCCGTGGCTAACTGCGAGCGCTCTACAAGACGGGGTCCTTCGTCTTCCTCCTGAGCGCAAGCAGCAGAGCTTGACGGCGGGTACGCTGATACACCTGGCAAGCCAGGGAAAACATGCGGGCCTGACAGCACTGGCATGACAATATCACTGGTTTGACCAGGAGCAGGCACCGTGGCAGAGCGCGGGGTATATACCGCCCCACCACGGGCCCGGCCAGCACCAGCAACACCCTCGGCAAGCCGAGGTATGCGGTACCGCTGGCCATCAGCAGCGCCCTGGGCCACCACCTGAGCCGCGGACTCTACTCCAGGGTGAGTAAAACCGTGGAAGAAGCCGCCTGTATTCCCCGCGAGGGGTGCACAAACGTCTTCATCCATGTCCACGTCGTCAGACGGCGACCCTAGCAGGTAATCCTCATCACCCTGGTCAGAAAGATTAGACCCCGGGTCAGCAAAGAGAGCTAACCCGGGCTGACCAGGAACGGTGCCATAGGAGGTACTGGCCACCGCGGCGTGCGGATACCCCTGGACTGATAAGCAGCCCGCGGGTTCCAGCGACAACCGTCCACGGTCCCCTCTCGGCGCGGCAATAAGCCTGCTGCCAGGGTCATGGAACGCCCCCTCTAATGGGGCCACCTCTGAATCGTCGAACAACGGAAGCGGTCTAAGGAAAACCGATCCAGAGGCGGGGATTACCTGCTCCGAAGCCGATGATGAGGACAGTAAAGGATTTGGTCCAGGAAGCATGCCACGAAGCAACCCTGGAACCAAATCCGTTATTGTCCTCTTCATCTCTCCCAACATCTCGGTCCGGAAGGCCTCCATATCCACCGCGGACGAGACCTTCCCCTTACCCTTCTTACAACCTCTCGTTTCCGCTTCTTCTTCTTCTCCTCCTCTACCACCTTGTCCGTCGCCTGTAAGCAGCACAAGAATTCGGACATTAACTCGCCCCCCCAGTGCTTACATATGTCACAATTAACCAAGGGACCACAAGGGCTACATTGATAGCAACGATGAGGCCAGAACTTATCAGGTAGAAAACGTCCACAGGACGCGCAACCCGGTCCCTGAAACAGGGCAAAGGACAAGGAGTATGAGCAAACTAGTTAAGCTTAGACACTCAAACCAACTCAAAGAGAAGGAAAACGATCATAAAGATCAATATACATCAGAAACCAGCATAGCGACTTGAATTGCTGATAAATACATAGCCAGGCTGATTATGACGTCATTAATCCCGTGACAGGAAAAATTCGATCCCAACAAAACATCCAAGTGCAAGGACGAATTGTATGCTGAATGGATACGTCGACTACACAACCATCAGATACATATAGATAACTCTTTTCTGGCAAAAATGTTAATTATCTCCCTTTGCTTACTATAATTAACATCACCACATTATCAATAACTAGATACCTGACACTTTGTATAGACAAACCATCCAACGTGACGAACCGGAGAACTCCACCATCTGCACGCCTCTTAACTCTCTCCACCTCATGGGGAAGGAATTGGATCAAGAGGGCAAAGTGAGAAGACCTTTATACTAGGCCTCCAACTCACTGGACATAATTTTTCATTTGGTTAGATAACCTAACAGTGTTAGTAGGAAATGGAACCATGGTGGAGAGAAAACTAACTCTCTGCTGCTGTGATGCCACCACCTAGCGTCATACAGACCTGTGGACATAAACAGAAAGAGAAATTAGCCTTAGGTAGCACCGAGTTGACATAAACCAACTAACCAAGGCGCTTATCACGGTAAACGCGAGTCCCGGAAACACAATACACCGGGAAGAAAACTCGCTAATTTTACTAGAAGTCACCTGATTTAAAGGTCCTAAGTCCTCCTTTGGCAAAGTGTTCCTTCCTGCCATCCAAATCAGTGACTATCACTCCAAAATAACACCACTTAAACAGTTTAAGAGTAAGAAAAAGCTTTTGCACAAAAAGACATGTGTGATCTCTCTGCCAATAATCTAGCAAAGAGGTAGTGCTAGTCTGCGCATGCGCGGTGGTGGGGCTGGCATCCGCCAGACTACGCTCTGACTCCCTGCCCAGTAGGGGCACCTAACTGTTTTAAATCTGAGTGTTTATTGAGTGAAAGCCAATATTTAGCAATATCAAAAGTATTAGGGAGGTAAGTATACTCTTGAAGTGAAAATGCTTTGATTACAATCGCCATCTATTGGCTCAGGGTTGATTGGTAGGCTTCGGTTAGACCCTCCCTTGATTGGCTCAAAATCTTAAATACATGTATCGGGTTTATGCTGTGTAATAGTGTACCCATAACAGCAGAATGTCTAGATACAAGGTAATAATGATGACATTTTTTTATTCAAAATTATAGCCCACAGTATATCCGAAACACAGAGTCAATAGATGGAGGTTGTATTTAACTATCATACCCATAATCTCTGAGTCAATACAGTCATATAACTATTATATTACTATTGCTACTAGTATTCCTTTGCTTTTGGTGAAGCAAAGGAATACTAGTAGATTAGAAATAGTAATATAACCTAGCAAAATCATTATAACTTCAAGTCCTGTACCCATGTTCCTTGAATCTTGTGATGTGGTCTCCAGGATGTCCTATCCCAGTAATACACAATACGGACAGGTGTGGAAATGGCTTGATGAAATCAGTTAGCACTTCTGTAATCTGCACTGCTAGTTCTCCTGTAGGGGTGATGATCAATGCTCCAATCTGATAACAAGAAATAAAGATGAAGTAAAATTTTAATCTGCTCATTTGACACTAAATTTACATTATCTCAATTTCAGACACTATTAAATTTTGTGACAATTTTGAAAATACTTTGACAGAATTTTGTTACTGCCTTTCATCTATCAAATTCTTAAGAAACTGACTTTAGACATCAGTGAAATAAGGTTTAATTCTGCAATGTTTGATGTTCCCTAGTGTCATAAATTAAATTTTGTCTCTATTATATCAAGTCAATGTCAACAAAAAATATTCTTACTCATGATCATTGTATTAAGTCATGTAAGTTATGTAGTTTTCCCAACCTGTTTACACAAGGCATATCTGTAAACTGATTTATCTCCCCAAAGGGATACTCTGCAAGGGCACTGCTGAAACTATAGCCAAGACAAAAATTCTCTGCAATGTTCAGTGAACCAGGAAATGTAGGTCAAAAGCATGTTCAGTGATCAATGAAAAGTAAGTCACACTGGCCGCCTTTCATATGCAAAGCACCTTCAGCATATAATGAATCCTATCCATACACCAAGTTTAGTTTCCGTATACAAAAATCTTCTTGAAGATATGGCCCGGACAAACATTTTCTTTACTGTTCAGTGACCCGTGAAAAGTAGGTCAGGCTGACCAACTTTTCATACACTGCACACCTCCTCCCTAAGATGCAGCCACATATTACGTTTAGTTCCAATATACCAAAAAGTCTTCAAACTACATTCCGGAAATAGACTTTCTGTAATATTTAATGAACCATGAAAAGCAAGCCAAACGTGAATTATGCTGACCTACTTTTCATGCACTGCACCCCTTCTCCCTAAGATCCATCCACCTATCAAGCTTAGTTCCCATATATCAGGATCCAGCGGAACCAGGACCCAGCCCATGCTCGCCACCTGACCACACACATAGACACCGCCAGACCAGTACCATATGGGGCACCGAAAATCACAGGCGCGTGTCAGGACATTTCAACCTCCAGGGACATAGTAGAAATGACATGCAATATCGCATCATTCAGTTCCCATCATCAGATCCTGATGACAACAGCACTCCTTGGAGAAGATCCAAGGAATCACAATGGATACATCAACTACACTGTATGGAACTGCAATGCATCAAAGACACAGGATAGGGGGCGTTTTAATGCTGCCCCCCCCCCCACCCCCCCCCCCCCCCCGACATGCTGTAGTTATCATCCCCTCTTCATGTCCTCAACATCCCTATTGGCTACATGCCTTCTTATTCAGATGTGTGGGATTCCCATCTAACAATTATTCCTAATGATGTCATAAATGCTATTATCTATGGCCTGTATATGTCATAAGAACATGACGTTACTTTCTCAAAAAAGTAAACGTAGCAACATCTTCACAACATCTCAATGTTCCTAATCACTCTCAACACGTGTCCCAACTGCCACGGTTTCCATATTCATTCGTTTGGAATTGCTAAGATGTTAAGCAACTAGTTTACACTTGACCTTCAACACCTCAATAAGGTTTCAAAATCTCCACCCCACCACCCGCAAACCCCCTCACCACACCCTGAAAAACCTCTGATGCACCACAGGAATGGAAAATCATACCCAAAAAATAGGATTTTCCGGACCACAACAATATATCTCAAAATGCTACCGAGAAGGGACACCCATCATAAATATATGGGCACCGTTCATATAACCAGTTTCTCCATACACTTCTCCTGGTGTCAAAAACAGACACCAACATTTCCAAAATCGGTGCCACTCTGACACTGGCGGTGCCGCACTTTCCAGAATAATGACACCAGATGTAGGGACACCACTGAAAAGGGACACCAAGATTTTGACTGCTCCCCAGGCTATATGTTATTAAAATCAGAGAAAAATCAGTCTCAGGCCATTCAGACTTTGGAATCACAGCAGCACTCAGCGTATAGTTGCCTGATATAATTCAATTGAAGAGGTTAATAACAACGTACTGGGCGTGTCCGCCTGTGGTTGGCGCGTTGGTCCAGGTGAGCGGTGTTCCTTATCCCGCTAGGTTTATGCCTATGGGTTCAATTGTGTGGAGCTGGTGTATCCAGTCGCATTCTTTTTGTCTCCTCCATGGTGTGGAGTTTTCATCGTCAGGGTCTGATGAGAGGACCTGGATGATTCTTAACTGCATGTCAGTTCTTGAACGTCTAGGTCTGTTGAAATGCCTAGATACCAGGGTGTCATACCTCTTACTTTTGTGGAGATTTGTTATTGATCTCAAATGTTTTCGGATTTGGATCTTGAAGGCGCGCAGGGATTCTCCCACATATTGTTTGTTGCACTTGTTACATGTGAGTAGGTAGACAATGTTTCTTATCTGGCAGTTGCCTATGAATTTAGGAGAGGCCAGTGTGGGAGCTTGAGAAGAATCTGTTTTACTGCATTTTTTGGCAGATTTTACAGTTTTTTGTTTTACATGCTATGAGGGGGCTTCTTGTTGTACAGGGGCATTCTCTGATTGGAGTTTCTGGGAAAGATATTCTGCATTTGTTGCTAGCTTCCAAAATTGGCCAGTATTTTTTTATGGTTTTCTTCAGGAAAATGCCGGTTCTTGTGAATTCGCAGACGAAGATCGGCCTTTGCTTAGGGTTTTGGCAGTTGTCCTTGGCGGTGGGTGGAGGATTTGTTGCCTGTTTTCTGATCTAGCTTTGGCCCTGGATTCGTTCAGGATGCTAGTGGGTATCCTCATGCTTCAAAGTATCCTTGGAGTAGTAAGCTGTTTTTGTCATAGTCTTCTATAAGAGTACAAATGCGTCTCAATCTAAGGATTGTCCATATGGGGATGAGTCCTTGCAAGTTGAGGGATGAGCTGAGTCGTAGTTAAGGTAGCCATGAGTGTCTGTCGGTTTTGTGTAGAGATCAAAGATGGTGTGCTCTTGCGTTTGTTTAACCATAGTGTCCAGAAAGGAAACTTGTTTCTGAGGATTCCATGAGAGGAGTGAGGAGTGAGCATTACAGCTTTTCTAGAAGCTCATCTAATTGATGTGACAATTGTTTTAGAAACAGAGTAGGGGAGTGAGCGTGAGCGAGTTATTTTAGAGAGGGGTCAAGGAAGAGAGGAGGAGGGAAGGATGGTGGGGGTAGGGAGGGAGGGCGAGGGGTTGGGAGGGTGGGAAAGAGAGAGGTGCGTGGGGTGGGGATAAGCGTGGGTTGGAGGGGGTGGGGGTGAAGTGAGTTGGGGGCGTAGTGGTGACGTGTTTGTGCATGTATACACACAGCATCACGCTCATGAATCATACTTATGATGTCATGGCGTGCGTCATTGACTATTATGACATCATAATTAAATGATATTAATTGTGTTTTCATTACATAAAATGTAGAAGTTATGTCTTCATTCCGAGTGTAAACGCAGTGTAAAACACCACGATTGTGACGTTAAAACACATCAACTTTGTAATTACACGTTGCATTAAACGTGTTCACAATACATAAAATCCAATTTCTATTACAGGTTTTTTGACACTACAGTAATTCCCATTTAAAACATTCTAGTGAGGGTCGCCTGACAAGATTTTGTCCATCTTTAAGCCTGGACATAAAAGATAATACGGGTATTACACAAGTGCAGACATAAAATGTATTCGAACAACAGTATGAGCTGGACATAAGAAATTTACGCCAATATTAGTGTTTACGTCTGGGCATAAAGTAATACACTTTCTAACAACCGGCCCCAGGTGCATGAGTTAAAAGGTCAAATACTAAGAACTTTGTATGTATCTCATCTGAAACTGCTTGGTGGAATTCATCGAAAAGTGTTTTGTGAGTTATCATACCAATTTGACCGGGGATTGCGAGATAATATTTATATTGGCAATGGGGGTGGCAGAGGAGTTGGGTGGGTGGGGGTGACTGCATGAGTAAGGTAAACATGTGAAAGTTGATTAAAGTAAAGGGATTTGCGATGGCTAAACTTAGTGTGCCATACTCACATCATACTTCCTTAGTGCCTGTTCACGCTTAGACAATATCTCGAGGATGGGGATGACAAATGCTAGAGTCTTTCCGCTTCCCGTCACAGCCTCAGCCACAACATCTTTATTTTGCAGGAACAGTGGAATGCATGCAGCCTAAAAGAACAAAGTACAATACTGCACATGTATAAAGAATAAAATATCAGTGCTGGTTACATGTCATACCACGCCAAAGATAAAACTATAAAAGAGAAGATGTTCGGAGCAGTCTATCAAGCCACATACAAGTGACAAGTGTGACGAGACATATGCGGGCGAGACTGGTAGAGTATTAGCCATGATGGTTAACCATTTAACACTCATGCTGACCAAAAATGTTGATTTGCATCTACAAAGAAGACTTTTGAAAATTTACCAAGTGCCAGGATGACCGGCTCGATAACCGAGCAAGTCATTCGGACTCATTCCAGTGGTCAATTAAAAAAAATAATATTATATACCCTGTTTTATATGTTTGCTATAGCCAGAGACTGTTAACATATTTTATCATATAAACAAGCCTTCTAGCCCGTTCCATATTTCTCGATATGAGCACACGTGCCATATTCAATGGAGTATTTTCATTGGCTGTTGGGTGTACAACCCATTTAAATCGACCAATTAAAACATCGATTGATGTGAGCGTGACGCGTTGGGAATACTACGCGGTACTGTTTTACTACGATTTGTTTACTACGATTTTTCATTCATGAAATGTCATCACAAACTGTCATCGTTTGACAGTTTATCAGTCGGCAGCGAAGTAACGATTGATGGCCGTGGCTCCGCGATAGTCTTAGAAGAAGTGTAGTTTACGGCCGACATCGCCAGAGTTTGTGTTTGTCACTATATTTTGCTGCACATTCAGTATCTGTTATCAAGTAGTGGTGCGTCACAGTGGTGGTATCGATTTCACGAAAATCAACAATGAGAAATCAGATAAAAATCACATCAGCAACTATTGGCAAATATTTCAAAATTACAGTTTATATGATAAATAAAATCTCAAACTCGGTCACTTTTCATATCACTATTATGAACCTCATTGAAAATTATCAATTTTGCACTCGCTAAAGCTCGTGCAAATTGATAATTTTCAACTCGGTCCATAATAGTGATATGAAAAGTGCCCTCGTTCCAGATTCTCTATACATGTATAGAATAACTGCATTACTGTAGACACGTTAAAGCTAAAGAAGTCGAACCAAACCTGATAACTGCTAATAAGTTTCAGCAAATCAACAAAATACATACTCAATACACCTCTTTCAATTTTAAGGTTACTAGTCAATTACTCATTAAATTGAGATCATTGCCATGGATGACTTCAAATTTTCAAACATTTTGACTCCTGGGGATAATTGTTTGTATTAAAACTCTTTAATACTCAAAACAGCCAAAAGTGACATCTGCAGTGGACTCGTGAAAGGTTCAAATCTGTAGCCCAAGAGAAGTTTTTTCAAATCTTACCACTGGAATGACTGGCTTGATAACAGATTCAGTCATTCAAGGCACTGTGGTAAATTTTCAGAAATAATCTATTGGTCTGCAATTAGACATTTTCTGTCAGACAAATTAAATTTCTTGAACAAATTTGAGGGTTAGTGTTAATAGAATAGCATATACATGGTTGAACCAGACCAACGAAATACCGAATTTCCAGATTTATAAATTTAATTTCGCATAGTAACTCATTTTTATATTGAATAACATGTTATTATCAGCTGAACTGCTGCCTAACACAGCAACAACTTTCAGCAATTTTGTTTCGAAAATGTACAACAGCCTATTTTATGCAGACTAACGCTAGCGACAGCCTGGTTAGCGTCAGTAGGTTTCGGATGGGACACAAAAGCCAGGTGCTCATGTACTTTTAAAAGGATTACTACATTTATAACTCTTCCTGAAAAAATCTAGATTTTAACTTTTTAAAATTTTTCAATATTTTCAGTTTCTTATCATAGAAAATTGCGATATTATATTGCGATATGATATCGGAATGTAAAAAATTTTTGCCAACTAGTTGAGAATTTGTTTAAAGATAACGTTAATGGAGAGACGGCGCATGGGCGACGGATGGTTGCCGTGTAGGATAGTTCACTTGGCCATACTCAGACAGGTGATCTAATAAGCCATTAGGCTACAATGCATTCATATACCAAGTTTGGTTACTGTATACAAACTAGAGGCACAAGGGCCTGTGACGCTCACCTGGCCCATTACCATTTGCATTTATATAGACATTCCAAATAAAATCAAAGATGCCCACCAAAATTATTGTTTGATATGTTGAAGCCTACTGTCATAGGATCACTCTATCATTGCTGAAATTGGACCATTTATTAATGAGGAGTAACGTTTTTAAATGGTTTCACAAAATTTTCTGAAAATCAATAATGGTTGCAAAAACATTAACTAATCAAAATTACCCGAAGTAGTGTTTTAAACGACTTCCCGCCATTTCTTGGAAAATCCAAGATGGCCATCAAAAAAAGAATAAAACATTCAAAGTTTCGTATAACAATTCTGAAGCATACCAGTAATTTGGTTTAAATCGGCCAAGTGGTTAATTAGTAGCCTTTTAACCGATTTCTCAAAATTTTCGGAAAATCCAAGATGGCCACTAGAAAGATTGACCAACGAAAATTCTGTATACAAATTCTGAAGCGTACCATCCTAGTATCCTTTAGGCCAAATCTGCTTGAAATTGTCCAAACCCTTAACGAGGAGTAGCATTTTAAACGGATTCATACCATTTTTCTGAAAATTCAACATGACCACTGAAAAAATTGACCAATCAAAATTGTGTAGAAAACTTCTGAAAATACCACTCTAGGGACCCTCCAGCTTAGTTTACTTGGAATCGGTCAACCACCGCTGTATCTATTAGTGCTTCTGCAGCTGCTACATGTATTACTACTATTATTACTGATAATATTGCTAGTGTTACATGCAGCACCGCTCTATCTATTAGTGCTGTTGCTACTGCTGCTGATGATGATGATGATATTATTACTACAAGTTCAAGTACTACTACTGTTGATAATACTGCTAATCCCAATGTCGCTGTAACTATATATAAAACTGCTGCCGATGACGATAATAATAATGATGATGATGATGCTGATGATATTGTTACTACAAGTTCATGTACTACTACTGTTGATAATATTGCTAATCCCATTGCCACTGTAACTAGATATAAAACTGCTGCTGCGTATGGTGATGATGATGATGATGATGATGATGATGTGTCTTCTAGGGTTGGGCGATATTGCTCAAGGTATGACGATATCGGTATCTCATTAAAATACCGCGCTATCACGATATATCGTCATTTGGGTGAGGTGTGGAGTTAGGGTGTAAACATAGAATAACATGTATTTCAAATTGGTGTGTCTGCAAGTTATTTTCATTAAATTTGTTGCATTGAAACCGTAAATTAAGATCGCCATGATTACCATTTCCGCATATTTAATACACGAAATTCCACACTTTGACACCCTTCAATATACAGTTTAAAGCAACGAATGTAATGCAACTAACCCATCACAAATAAGAAAAATAAAGGATTTTCTTCTGTTCTTGTGTTGTATTTTATGTTATCTTTATGTCAGAATTCCGACAGCCGTTATCACGGCCGCTGCTAAAATAACACTGCATGATTTTGAACGAGAACGAGCGTGAAGATTGGAAACAATTATATCAGATTTTATTTGGTCTGTAATATTAAATACTAATTTGCCCCATTGTAGACCTATTCAAATTCGCTCACTACTTAGCGGTCCTATCCATTGATCTCAAGGCGTAGCCGGGATGTGTGAAATTAACCCAGTTAACTCTGCAGCCAAGACTGCCACAACTGATAGAAAACTGGAAATAAATAGGCCTAAATTCTTTATTTTAAGGACGTTTCTCACTTAGAATAAATCTGTAATGTTATATGTGGAATGAATTTTGATCTGATTCGTTTAAAAATGCTAAATATATTGTATAAAGTTACATAAAAACATATAACGGTAAAGCAAGAGATTAACTTCCCCTCACCCACCGTTCCAAGCTGTGGTATTGATAAGGGATTAAGTGTGTGTGGTTTCCTATCGACCTAAAAAGTTTTAAAGTTTAAATCTTTCACGGTCAGAAGAATGTTTAACCATGCAGATCAATGACTAATGGATAAATAGCTTGACCTGTAGTAATGACGTCATCAGAATGAAATGTGGGTAGTGCAAATGGTATTCCCCAATGACTAATACTCAGAATGAGGCAAGAAAAAACATGGCGGCGTCTATTTATGCAATTATGAAAAGTGAACAACAAAGGATTATTTTGTACTTTAAATCATTTTATTAGCGCAAACAAACCATGAATTAAATGAACACAGATTATTTTGGAGTTTATTAAGTTTTTATTACCTTAGACAAACACTAGATTATTACTTAAAGACTATTACTGGACCGAATAGAGGTAAGAGTATGACATTTCTAACTTAGTTATTTATATTATGCTCACAGTTAAAAGTGCAATATCGTCCTGTCGGTATTGACGATATTTACGATTTTTCGTAATTATGACGATTTCGGTATCGGTATTCGGTATATCGCAATATTGACGATAATATCAAAAAATCGCCCAACCCTAGTGTCTTCTACCACCTTAAATTTTATACATTTTATAAACTATATTAATATATTCTGTTATTGCATTGTTAATCCAGTAAAAAAATCGGACTCATTCTGACAAAACCAAGAATTCACATATAATAAACCAATGGAAATGAACAAATGACTTTACACAAACTGTAATTTCATATGGCCACCCACTCCTGCACTGGACGCCAAGAACCCAATGATCATCCTCAATGACCATTGAGACCACACCATAATGCTTGTACTCCCTCCTGGGGATACAGTACCTTGCCCGCACCTCCCTAGAGACTGCAGGGAGCTGACTCTTAGTCGTGAGTTGCTTGGCATAAATAGCCTCTAGCAACTCCTTGAACTAGGGATCCAGTCCAATGGACTGGATCCGAGCCGCGGGCAAGACCCCCGTCCGAATGGATGCCACAGACGGACGAGGCATGCCTTTCTCAACTGTGGCCGAGGCCATGGATGGGTCCACCCTGGACTAGTTCACTTCTGAGGAAGACACCCCCGTAAACACATCACCCGTTGATGTGTTCACAGGTCATGTCTACCAGTAGCGGCCTCCCGGCAAGGAGGCACTGCTGAATAGCCAACAACACTGGTACGGTGCGGTTCCGCCACCACCCCGTGCAGACCCATAGCGGTTACAGAACAGTGGCCATAAACAGGCACCAACAGCATGCCGTGTATGGTTGCTGGACCAGACGAGATAGGTGTATACTATGCCTGGCCAGCAACACCTGTCACAGTGTCGGTTGGTGGCAAATCAACCCGCACTGGATAGGTGCCCGGTACCGGTGTGGCCTCAACTACAGGCGGAGCGGCTGCCATGGCTTGCGCCAAACCAGACAAATGGAGTGCGGTTCTGTCCAGGACGGAATCTACCTCCATGCGCTCCACCCGCAGTATCTCAGGCCACAACAATCTGTCCTCTTCAGCCTCATCATACTCAGACCCTGAAGAGTCGTCACTGTAGTGGTAAATTTTCAGAAATAATCTCCCACTCTCTGAATTGACAAAATAAAGATCAGCTAAATGCTATGAACTTTAATACATTATTGAATTAACTCAATTCTCCATGACCAGTGACCAATTAACCTATGTGAGCTTTGTACCTCCTTTATTCAATCAAAGCTTCTGATCTTGAACTTATTTCATTCTGCATTCCTTGGAAACAGGGTTTCATCTCTATGAAATCATGTCATCTTTAAAATCATACAAATTAGTTAAGATGATTTCAAATATATAAAGTAGAACCAAGTTAACCAAATTGTGTTAAAATTATTCACTAAGATGTTATTAGCAATAGTGTTCAGTAAAGGAATAACTATCATCTGCATGGAATGAAATGGGTGAAGAAAGCAGTACATTACAAGATAATTGCTCTGTAATTATACCCTCCTACATAACAAAGGAGCCATTGAACAAACCCTTCCGTGAAATGTCTCAGCTTTTAAAACACAGACAGCTGGACTAGAGTTGTTACTCAAACTCTACATACAGGTGCTCAGTACTCTCACTCAGTACTGTAATATCTAATGCTTCTTAATGCAGCATTTATATAGCAAGGTTTACATGTATAAACCTCAAAATTTGGCGTAACCAAACCAATAGTTCCCGTGTTGGTTACGCAAAATCGCAGACCGAAAATTAGGTCACGTGAAAATGATCTCTTGATTTATTTTCAAGTCGAAAAATAGTCAAACTCATGTTCAGTTTGCATCATAGACTAACAAGGCATATAATAACCTGGAAAATCATTTTGTTGTATATATTATTCTCAGAAAGTAAATATTAAGTAGTCAACCAATGAGTTTATGCAAATGACTGGCACCTATCTGAACTATTGGTTACGTGAAAGAAATACCCGTAACCTATTATTACAGTATGCAGATTTTCCAAATTTCAGGGCCTGCATGTACATCTATAATAATTAGACATGGCATTAACCTTTAGCCCTATTCATCAGAAAATAACTGGGCATTAAGCTATAATTAAGTCAAATGAACTAAAAATAAGATGTGCTCAATGTTGACTTTTTGGACAATAATTTGACTGAAAGATATAACTACCTATTCGCAACAACAATTTTTATTCTAATTGTTTAAAATATTAACAGAGAAGCCAGCCAAAAATGCCCTCTGCACTGGTCTTGAGGAACTTCTCATATATATATATATGTATATGCTAAAACTATTTTTGAAAATTTACCATTGGAATGTCTGATTCTAAAACTGAGCCAGTCATTGCATTGTAAAATCTAAAAAATAGACTTCTCTTATCCTGCAAATGGACATTTGCTAATAATAAATCTAGTTTTTCTAGGCCAATCTTGGGCATTAAAGGGTTAAAATATAACAATGTTGATCTCAAGTAAATATTGGTATGGAATTGGAATTTGACCTGGAATTGATAAAATGGAATTGGAATTGAACTTGTCTGGGTGGAATTGGAATTGATAAAATGAATTGATATGGAAATGAAATTGGAATTGGAACTGATAAAATGAATTGAGGTGGAATTGGAATTGATAAAATGTAATTGACCCTATTCCTGGTTCCGTGCATCATAGAGGCGCTTTTGTCAATCGGGGCTGCATAGCTCAACGGCCTAGAGCGTTCACCTCTGCTGCGAGAATCGAATAAAAAAATGTTACAGGTTCGATCCCGCACTCAAGCATGTGGGCAGGTGTAAAAACTTGCACCGTGCCCTGTCCTTCGGAGGGTATATAAAGATGTTGGTCCCGTCTCCTGTGGTGTCTGTGCCATGGGGGACGTAAAAGAACTCACCCCGAGTGTTAGGTCCTGTATCGGGAGCTCAGTTGTGAATAAGCTCTGATAGGAAAGTCAGTTGTCAGACATGTAGGCTCAGGTCTAAAGCGTGCAGATGATATGGTTGCATGATTATTCACTTTTCATAATCGCGATCATTAAAAAAAGTAATCGCGATCATACGTTTAATCATGAACTATATTAACTATGTCAATGCTGCTTAGAGACCGTATTATGCTACTGCAGTTGTAAGATTATGGGTTAGGCACTTGGGTATACATACATGGACAGAATACGCCAGTTGCTGATTGCAAACAAAGGAATGTATCAAGATTTTTCTAGACGGAAAACGGAAGGTACCGTATTTCGCCTAATTGTAACCTATGCTCTAATAGAAGCCCACCCCCTAACTTTGACATATGAGCTCCAATGATTTCTTAGCAGCTTCAAAACGACAAAATTCTGTATTAGAAGCCAACGCCCCGACTAAGTAGATTGTATAGAAATTTTTTTTAAGAGCAAATTTGTAAGAATAGCGTGTATAATAATAACAATCGTGTCACGGTGTGTGTCTACTTCAGACCGATCTCTGCCCTGATACATTTCCGGCCCCTCTAGAAGTCAATACAGGACTCGGATTTGTAAATCTCGACCACCTATTAGATTAATACTAATAGTAGGCCACGTATGTTCAAGATATAATAAAGTATATTCCACACTTTTGGAGTCAAAATGCGCTTAAAACAGTCTTGGCGTGATTTCCAAGTGTCATTTCATTGGCGTGATTAAATACCCTCCTTATAAATATATTTTAAGACCAAATCTATGTACCAAACAAGTACGGGAGAAAATGTGCATCAATTTTGTAACGGCGATCAACATTAAATGATCCAAATTGAATTATTACGAACGACAATATAGCCGGCTTCTTACGTTGGCGAGCCTGTGGCTCTTTTGCGATGGGAGGCGTACCTGTTATAATTCAGATCAGTATAGTACGCAGTTCCTATCACGCAATGATAATATATAGAAATTCCCGAGTTCCGAGTCCCCAATTCCAGAATATTTATATCCGAGTACTCGCTCTAAAATACTCTTCAATTGGAGGCGAATCACACGATTTGTATTTTTTCGCTACGCCATTTTATATCAAATTGTGGATTAATTTTGATGTAATAAACGACCTTTATTTTAGGCGCTCAAATCAAATAATTTCACTCCCCCGGTGATGTTTTGAGGTATACATTAAACATAGGCGTAGGCGGTGAGAATTTTTACGGGAGAAAATGCATTGAATTTCTGAAGTATTAGTTTTAGAACTTTTTTGGGAAAACCGTTAGCGCATAACTATTCAGAGAATGGGGAACGTGGGATAAGCATGTATGATTACAACAACAATGACAAATAGTGACCAAGTGAACAATCTTTATTCATCTAAAACTAATCATGAGTCAATACGAACAAATCAGTTATTTATTTAGTTTATTTAATCATTCACACATTCGGCTGATAGCCGGATGTTTGTTTCCATGATTGGCAACGCGAGCAGAGTTTCACAAGCGTAAAAGTGTCTTGACAAAAATTTCAACATGGGGATTACACAATTATTTCATTTTATAATCGTCCACGATCATTTTGAATTATATAATCGCGATTAATCGAATAATCGTGCAAACCTAGCAGATGATGGCTACTACCTGATAGCTGCTAAGGCTGAGCAGCATGGATTACATAATAATATAATAACTTAAAATACTGTACTGTATCTATGTCTCGGTCACCAGCTCAAGCTGCCAGTGGATCCATAGCTCAACCTGTAAAATAGCACACTGAGCAGCTGGGATGTCGGCCTAGATGGTGCTCCTATGAAGAGGAGGAATATCCGAACACATCAAGTTCAACAACATTATGCATAGAACGAGTGACAAAAACAAATTCACGA
The DNA here is from genome assembly GCA_034401795.1 of Chaetoderma sp. LZ-2023a. NCBI lineage: Eukaryota > Metazoa > Mollusca > Caudofoveata > Chaetodermatida > Chaetodermatidae > Chaetoderma > Chaetoderma sp. LZ-2023a. The sequence goes on from CM067370.1 coordinate 79,030,209, forward strand.
AATTCGGTACTCACGAATTTAAGCAACTTGACAAGACATTGAAAACATAGATAATTTTATTTAGTGTTTTAACCAGATTTCGTGGCAAATGGAAATCCCATAGTAAACCTATGGGAGGGGTGAGAAACACGATATAGCTAAAATAAGAATATAATTAATGTTAATTATTTTTTCAGGTTTAAATTCGACATTTAGTAAAAACTAGAGTAGTGCGAATAGTTCCAGTTTTTGAATTTTTTTTATCCATTACAGCATATTTGCTTAATGATTTTCCTGCTAAAATTATAAGTATTATTTCCGTACTTGTACTGGTGTTGGGTAAGCAAACTCTAGACGCTTTAAGGTCTTCAAAATATCACGTCGCAGTTTCGGTTCAATATTTTTCCACGACCCTTCCATCTTGTCAAAAATGCAGTATTGCCAGATTGGAAGGATTTACGTCGGAGATCGATCTCGCACCCGGTCGATCTCGTCCCGATTCGAGTATAGGCACAGAGGAAAAAAATATTTTTGTTCGCTTTTTATACCCCGCGGAGTATTATGTGATGTCGACATCCGGGCGGGCAGACTGGTAGGCTGCAGAGTGGTTTCAGGAAAATATCTCGGTTACCGTTTATTGGATCGCGTTGAAACTTCATAGAGTATGCATGGTTGCATGGTCTAGGTCAGGTGAAGAAATCTATCGAAATTGACGCTTATCCGAAATCAAGATGGTCATCAGCCATCTTGAAAATTGGCTTCCTGATGATAACTCTGTTACCATTTACTGGATTTGGTTTGAAACTTTAACTGGTGATTGGACTAGGTTTGCAGAAGAAATCTATCAAAATCGACACTAGTCCGAAATCCAAGATGGCCACCAGCCAAGGACGGCCATCTTGAAAATTGGTTTCCAGATAATAATTCCAATACCGTTTATCGCATTGCTTTGAAACTGCATAGGGTGATGGGACTAGGTCTGGAGAAGAACTCTATCAAGATCGACGATGATCCTATACTCTGATAACATTCCCATATGGGTTGATCTGGGATCTGTGAACGCCCATATGGGGCATTCTGCTTCCCATATATATAGGCTATTAAAATCTAGATTTAAATTCAGGATTTACCCAGATGTGCCTCATAAATGGAGGTGATATAGAAGTTAAGTAATAGCCTCAATCCATACTTATGTAGCTTGTGGGGGGTACGTGCTGGTCCACCAATAGCTATCCACCTATCGCACTGCAAGTGCACGATGACCAGGATGGCTGGTTATCTGCAGATCTCGGGGTTGCGGATCCCATATGACATCTCTCCACGGTGTACAAAGACCGACTTCTAGAGCCAGTGGAACACTGAAGTTCTGGTAGGGCCATGCGACCATTGCCGCCAAGATTGAACCACACAGTGTCATCCCAACTATTTGTGTCACTGGTTTGTCTGTCCATACTAATTTAGAGAATGGAACAATTAGAATAATTAAATAGTAGAAATGTTAATAAATTCTATACAAACAAGGTGAATCGTTTGACAGTAGAATGATCACAATAATACACAATATAGAGCTAGCTATAGAACTTTTCGGTTTGGAGCGAGGCAGATCAACATTGGTTTTTAACCTCAAAGCACATTTCCCAATTCACAGAAATCCCTCTTTACAACAGGTTCAGTGCCCTGACTAACCTATGTGAGGCACCTGTCCTAAGAACACAACCATGCATATCTAGAACTAATGAGAATACCCTACTGCAAAATCAAGAAATCTATGACGCCGAGCATAAATTGAATGAAGCCAAAAATGTTTCGCACAAAGTCCCACCACCCGAACACCCTGCAAAAATTGGACCTATGATTCCAAATAGTTTAAATAAGCAATATACTAAACGAAATAATTAACAAACTCAGACAGTCAAGACAAAAAGCAAATGTACAACGCAAAACATATTATCTCCCAACCTACCCTGCTTCTTCACCAATGCACAAAGTATTGTGAATAAAATTAATGAATTTTCTGAAAGTATGTGTAGTTTAAAGCCAAAAATCATAGGCATCTGCGAGACTTGGGGGAGGGAAGATGTAACAGATGCTGTTGTGAAATTACAAGGTTATAATCTATTTAGGAAAGATCGCGTAAACACGAAGGGGGTGGGGGGGGGGTTGCTGTTAATCCATGAATCACTAAATGCCTCGCCCAGAGATGATCTGACAAACTCAGAATTTAACGACTCAGTATTAAGCTAAATAATGGGGAAACCATACTCATTGGAAATTGTTATAGATCACCAAGTAGTCCAGAAACTAATAATACCAACCATCTTGACCTCTTAGATAAGATAAGACATGACAAAGCCACACACCTATTGTTAATGGGAGATTTTAATATGCCAGAAAATGACTTTATCAATTGTTGCTCTACAAGCAATCCAAACAATATAGCATATAGATTTCTGGAAAAAAACCAAGAAATGTTTTAAAACATATTGACCAACCCACCCGATTCAGAGAAGGGCATAATCCATCTATACTAGATCTTATATTTACCAATGAAGAACACATGGTTGAACATATTGAATATCTACCCAGTTTAGGAAAGAGTGACCACATTGCTCTCTTGTTCACATTTGTTTGTCCATCCACTCCACAATTATAAAATGATATCGCCGGAGGATACAATATATGGAAAGCTGATTTTACATCAATTAATCAAGAACTCTCAAAGATTGACTGGGATTCACAAATAGATATCAATGATATAGATATAGCCTGTAACTCATTTTCAAACATTATAAATTCCCTAACTGACAAGTATGTACCCCAAAAAAATCAAGACCGTCAAACACCAGTAAATCAAAGTGGATATCTAAGGGAGTACTAAAATCCATCAGGGAAAAACATAGGCTATGGAAAACCTACAAAACTAGTAGACAGAGGGAAGACTACAATCAGTATCTAAAACAGCGTAATGCAACCAGTATTTTATGTAAAAACGCACATACAGATTATGAGAAAGGTCTTGTAAAAGAATTCAAAATTAAACCAAACAGATTCTATGGCTACAGTCGGGATGGTCAGAAGACCAAGATCGCAATACCAAACCTGCAGAAAGAAGGACGAACCTTCACTACAGATGATACTGAAAATGCAAATCTCTTAAATAATTTTTTCAAATCGGTTTTTTGTAAGAGATGAAAATGATAACATGCTTCAGTTTCTAGCCAGACTTAATAAACAAAAGTACATCAAAACCATGACTATTTCAAGCAGTGATATCATTAAAAAAACCTAGAGAAACTAAAACCAGATAGTGCCCCCCGGCCCAGATAATATTCACCCGAAACTCCTAAAAGAGTGTGCCAGCATATTTAGTGGAACCATTACACATACTATTCAAGCTTTCAATAGCAACTGGAACTATCCCCAAAATATGGAAAAATGCAATAATAACACCTATCTTCAAAAAGGCAATAAAAAACTTGCAGAAAACTACCGGCCAATTTCACTTACATGTGTACTATGCAAGATATTAGAATCAATCATCAAAGACAAACTTGTACAAAACTTCGAATCCAACAACCTTTTAACGATGCACCAGCATGGATTCTTCCAAGGGCGAAGATGCTTGACACACCTGCTAGAAACTCTAGAAAGCTGGACAGAGTCCCTTGCCAGTAACAACAATGTAGACATAATTTACCTAGACTATCAAAAAGCATTCGACACTGTACCACACAAAAGATTACTTCACAAACTAGAGGCATACGGAGTCGCTGGCCCCATATTGACCTGGATACAAGGATGTATCCAAGATCGACAAATGATGGTTCACATCCGAGGAAACTACTCAGACTGGACAAGTGTTCACAGTGGAGTGCCACAGGGCTCCGTCCTGGGTCCACTGTTATTCCTGGTATATGTAAACAACATTCCAGACGATATTCAAAGCAACATCAAAATGTTTGCAGATGACACAAAACTCTAGACCCACATTAAAGACGACTCAGATAACACAAAATTACAAAACGACCTAAACTATCTGAATGGATGGTCGGACTAGTGGCTTTTAAAATTCAATGCCAGTAAATGCAAGAAAATGCACCTAGGTCATAATAATCAATTGCATAACTATACCATGAAAGACAAAGGCGAACCACATACACTGCAGATTACAATGCATGGAAAAGATTTAGGAATCTGGATAAAAAATGACCTTAGACCAACTATGCAGACTTTAAAAGCAGCAAATAAAGCCATGTATATCATGAGACAAATCAAACGAGCTTTCAACCACCTCGACCGAGAAACATTTCTTATTTTGTACTAAACCTATGTCCGTCCACATCTAGAATATTGTGTACAAGCCTGGTCACCATACCTTGTCAAAGACATCAACCACTTAGAACAAGTACAGCACCAATGCACCAAATTAGTAGTAGGATTACGAAACAAAACTTATGAAGAATGACTCAAAATACTTGCTCTACCAACTCTAAAACAACGTCGAGTCAGGGGCGACCTAATAGAAACATACACAATTATTACACAAAAAGAAAACATTGATCCAGAAAATCTTTTTGATTGGTAGAACGATCTGGAAAGCGAGGTCATAGCCTAAGGTTCTTCAAACCGCAATGTCGACCACAAATCAGGCAGACTTTTTTCAGTCACAGAAATGTGAACGAATGGAATAACCTACCAGAAAATATGATCAAATTAAAAACCGTAAATCCCTTTAAAACCACCCTAGACACGTTTTGTAAGCAAACCCAGCGGTAGGATAGGGTATCATATTTCAAAATGGACATAAAATAGGCAAAATGCTTAACTTCATCCATCTCTCGAACTCTAACTCTACCTGGTGTCCTTTCTATGTGGTGTCGCTGGAGGTACCACACAGATCCTTGAATCCACAGAGGTATCCCCGCAAGAGAGGCATCCACATAAGAGATCACTGAGTAACTTAATATAAGTTAATATACCCCTAACATACACAGAGAGAACAATGTTGCTGCGAGAGGAAAGTGCCTCGTGTGGGCCTCTGTCACTGAATGTTTCATGATGGTGCGAGAGGAACGTGCCTTGCGCTGGCCTCTGTCACAGGAATTCTCGCTGTTGCGAGAGGCAAATGCGTCACGCGGGCCTCCATCACAGGAAAATGCCTTCGACGCCGAAGCGGAGGAAAGGAGTTGGCAAAAAGGGCCACTCTTTTGTTCAACAGAAAATGCTAACTGCTGAAAATGCTAATGACGCCATAATTAACGTGATGCGTACTGGTTTACATGAAGGCGGGATGAGCGATTTCCGAAGAATTCCCATGTCACCATCTTGTGTAGTTCCAAGATGCTGTATTGGTAGATGCCGCTTTATCTATGCAGGCCTTCTGCTACAGTCTAACCTACCAATTAGTTGTTAGAAACCAAAACTAGTTTTGGCCGCAAGTGGCAGGGATTCCTATCTAACATAAGATACAGCTGTAAAATGGGCGCAGACACTTAGCTTCCCGTAGGTCACTTTGAAAGAGCATCTACCCCAACAGACAGCATGCGTACATGTTACATCGCAACGCATCTGAATTTGATGAAAATTCGGCTACCCTGCCCCGGAACCACATAAAACATCACCTGGACAATGGCTACATTTCACATAAGCAGGTTTGATCACTCACATATTGCCAAGGTGGGGATAGAGAGGTGAATATCCATCACGAGCATCCTTCCCGTGAGGCCGTGGCAGATTCCAAGATTCTTCCCAGACACTCCAACGAGTTGGATGGAGATGCGTGTCTCGTCCGTCACTGATTCCTACAGCTCTAACTTTTGACCTGTCATTAGGATTAAATTCAAATGCGCCCAGATATGCACTGCGGGATGGTAAATAAACTATCACACTCACATTTATAACTAAATGTTTTCACAGTGCTTTCCTTCGTTGGTGGGGGTTATCTAGCTAAAAAGTATCCGAGGATACGGGCGAGATGTATGTAAATCAGCACTTTAACCATCACCGCTTGGAAACCCCCGATAGTTTCCCAGGGTCAGATCCGATCAACGTGCTGATGGGACGTCCAAACAATTAGGAGTCATGCGGCAGGTGGATCGTGGAAAGAGACAATAACGTGATATATATGAGGCCCTATTATAAATTGCGGTCCTAAGACCGGGAAGGCACCTATTAGTCATCAGTACCAAATACGGAAATAATAATTAGATGTACAATAGTATAGTTACTTGAGTACCTAATAGTCATCGGTACGGAACAGGTTACTATGTTACTGAAATTGAGGTGCTAACATATTCATAGCGCAAGTCGACAAGTTCTCTGGAGCTGGAGAGATTTCCGCAGGTGATTCCAGCGGCTGGTTTCCGCAGGTTGGCTCCGCAAGCTGACTCCTTCAGGCAGGGTAGATATGGTATGCACTCAGGACAGTGAAGTAGAGCAGTGAAGTAACATGTATTACATAGTCTCTGTAACTAAATCACAATTTATATGGAAGTGAGAAAGTTTTCTGTCCGGCGACGGAAGCAGTAAAGTTGAAGGTTGCCCATTAACATAAGTTCCTCCAGACTGTGACCAAAAGTTAATTAAACACACATGACATGCAGTGCCGAATTTAGTGTCCACTTTTCAACATGGTCGGCAGATCCGGCAAGTCGTCCACCAAGAACCACCATAGCTCTACATCAAGTAGGATTACATCCGGGCCGTAAGGGCCCTTTCTGCAGGTGTTCCCTTTAGAAAAGTTTGGAAGTGGGATCGACCATCACTTTAATTAATTATTTTGCTCTCGGATGGCCGTCCGAGAGCATCCAAAATTGCATAATGTGGAAAGTCCAAGAACTGCTTTTATGTGCGGGTGAGCTGAAAGCCGCAAGGAACCGTGGTGATGTGCTGTATCTTCCATCAGTGTTCCGGTCCACTCGTCTAGTCTGCACCGCCAGTCAGTTCTCGGCCGATCGGTCTTCACGCCGACGATGCTCCTGATCTTTCACCACTTTTATACTCGCTGTGACGTCGGAGCTGGTCGCCTCAACCAATCAGCGGGCGAGCGCCAGCCAATCAGCGTGCAAGTATACCAGTAACATAATGACCATGCGTACAATATCACTCTGTATTTAGTTTAATATATACACATGATTACAACGTTATAGCAATATACTGAGTATAATTTAGCGGGGAGCTTCGACGATAACGCAGCCATTTCTGGGCCGATTTTAAAACGGTTTACAGTTGTAGAAAGCTCGTTTAATCCTGGTCCTAATCGCTACCAGGAACAAGAAGGGATGAATTATAAACATTTACGAGTAACTACTCGGTACACTATAGGCATGCACTCGCTTCCAATTCCGAGACGTGTTGTCAGAGAAGCTCTGACGCGCGCGCATGCACACCACGCATTTTATCGGATTTAGCCGATTTTTTTAGGAGAAACCTCTCTCATAGGGCTTATGTATGCGCACTATCCTACCCAGGGGGCCGTGCTTGGAGTGAATCTGGAGTGGCCATTCCGTATCCAGCAGTACCCATCTGGTCGGTCCGCGCTACACCACCCCCTCCTAGTTTGACACTGTGGCAAACGATCACGCCTGGCAGATCGAGTGCACAGGAACGTGCTAGGTAGGAATTATAGACTACCCGAGTAGGCGTGCAGCCGAGAGGAGAGTGACGCAAAAGACTCGTATTCATAAGAAAGAGCACATAGGGTGCGAAAGAGTTTGGGAGGGAGGCATACCATTGACTTTAATTTTTGACCTGGAATTATTTTTCCAGGTCTTTTCTTTTTTTGTTTTGTGTTTATTTCTTGGTGGGTGCATATTTTATTATTTAGAACAGTGATTTCCTAAACAATAGCGCGCATGGGCGTTCTCTTTGGTGAAGATAATTATTTTTCCGCAGAGAACACCCAAGCTCCAACGTACCACAATTAAGATACAGTAGCATGTATATAGGTTATATAATCATGTAACTATACCTGACAAGAGTATAACAGATTTGTTTAATTACATTGTGCATCCCGGGTAAATAAAGGGATGCATATAGATATGTATCTATATTAATGGTATGCATCCTAATTATATGAGCAGATGCATACAGTGCAGATTCCACACAAGCAGCTCTTGCTTCCCCAAATTCACCCGTCATACTGACGTGGGGTCTAAAAATAATAAGAAAAATAATATATAATAATAAAGTAAAAAGACTAGTTCAACAAGCAGCCTCAGCGTAGCTGAGACTGCATGACAGAATTATGACATATTCGCTACGGTGTGTTGTGTACTTACGTCGCACACAACATGTTTACAACACAGGAATCCACAGAGATTATTTTATGGCGAGATACAGCTACGCAAGAATATTACGCAGCTGTGTAGGATGACCGTAGTCAGTCTAGGGACTGGGTTTCGATTGTTAATACATATATAATAATACAAGTATTTAAAAAAACCCATAATAATAAGTTCTGTGTTTCGCACAACTATTGATAAATCCTGCTGTAACCTCGGCAATAGTGTCCACAAACATCTGCGATGAAGTTTCCCCAGCGGGTCTGGGTACCGCGACTCACACTGGATGGATGTGGCGGGTGATCATCAGCTGCCGATATATCACTACTATACAGGGCCATCTCTGGAAGACTATAGCTGAAAAATGGTGTGGATGTGTCCATGGAAGCGCTGGTGGTGCCGGAAATGATGACTGGTGACTTGCGAAGTGGCGGTTGTGAGGTGACTGCTGACATCACTGTCGTTGTTGACATCGTCGGTGTGGTTCGTGCTGCTGGTGGGCTGAGTGCAGTGAGTTGGATTAGCGGTCACCGGAATGGTGATGTCTTCACGGATGCTGCTGCTGATGCTGTGGTGGATGCAGTGCTGGCAGATAGTTTCTGGATCTTCGTGGACTTCTGAAGTTTACTCGCGGTTGTCCTTGGCACGGCGCGGATTTCTTGTGAGTGAACTATGCGTCTCTTCCTGGCGTAAGGATGTTCCGGTGTTGTTATCTTCTGTATTGCTGGATCCGTTGGTGTGCTGCTGCGTGGGTGTGAAGTGATGCTGGTTCGTGATGCGGTGGTCGGGATTACTTCCATAAGATGATGCTGTTGGTTCCATCATGATGGTGGCGATGGTCGTGTAATGTCTCAGGGCATGCTGTGTTGCGGATGCGGTGGTTGCTGGTGCTGGTCGGTAGTGTGGGAGGTCTGATTGTCGCCATTTCGTTTGTTTAGTTTTGGCCATCTTCTTCGTAGGGAGCACATTAATAGGAATTCTAGCTTCGAAACGAGTGGCTAGCACTTCAAAATTTTCACTTTGTTCACCAGGCTGTAATGTAACTACAAGCACACAATGTTTATCCGTCAACGCGTGAGTCACACCATAACGGGTAGTGGGATAAAGGTATTTGCAGTCCGTACAAAAAGTTCTCTGCATAAGATGGTCACGATTGACATGCAGCGTCAAGTCCGAATTACGGGAGAAGTCACGCCTACATGGCTGTTTACTGAGCTGAAATGTTGAACATGGATATTTCTTTCCAGATGGTGCTGGCGTCGACTCTTCCGAACTGTCAGACAAGGCGAGGTCCTCGGCAAGTGACATCTTATTTCTGCATATTAATGGTGGTGCGGACTGCCTAACATAATCTAATTTTTCCTAGCTCTTCATAACTTTCCTGGCCAAGTAATATATAATAGAAGTGATAAATTAATGATAAGAAAAACAGCAGAATTTGGTTTGCGACACGAAAGTAGCCTAATGCTTGTTCTTCCCTTGTGTCGAGTTTTGACGGGAAGACAAAGTTTCAGTGCACGATCTCCTCCTTTCATACTTTTTGGTGACGTCACTGGAGGGTGGATGACCACACCCAAAAGTTCAAGGGTGATTCGGCCACGCCCTATAAGGAAAGTTTTGATTTATTAAACCTGGAGTCATATGAATTTTTCCACCCATGTAAAGGGAGTAATTATAATTATAGGAAGAAATGTATATCACTTTCATCTCTACTCGATGGGAAAACAATTCTCTGATCAACGTAAAAAAATCGGAACTACTTATTCCTGTGGAAGTTCACCTTTTAATTAGTGTGAAGAGGTTTTACAGATTGGATGCTTATAAACTTGCCTGTTTTAATTGCAGGCTGGAGCGCCCGATGGGGTGTGGGAGAGCACGGTGACGTCAGCGGAAATTGCCCCGACTCACCCCTCTCGCCTCTATCATCATGCTCTGGTAGTTGTGCGTTTTGGGCAGCTCTTGTGTTTAAAGCCATTGATCCTATTTACTGGAAAATAGAAGTGAAAGTCACGTGGTTCTCTGTTGTGAAAGCATGTGGTTGATCAGAAACTTAGGAAGTATTTACGTAATGGCGGAGTGTTGGTGCTGATGAATATTCGTTGTTGATGCGAAAGATGGAAATATATGTTTTTAACTCTGTTCATCATAACAGCGTCCCTGTATATGCGCGATCCTATACATGCGTCTGTGTCTTGTCTGTAAGAATGTATTCCAGCCCGTGTCGATCTTGTGAGGAAATATGTAGGTAAGAGAATATTTGAAATTCTCCCTGATTTTATACTGTCAAAGTTTTGCTGCCGCTTCATCGGCCCGTGCGCTAATGATCTGTATACTGTAGCTCGCCGGGTAGTGTCGGGCCGTTCCGATGTCTCATGTCGACTCGCCGCACCATAAGTGCACGACGAGTGACGACGCTGGTTAGCATCCGGTCTCGGGTGACAAACCTTGAACGAGACTGCCCTGCGGGAAACAAAAACCGGCTCCTAAGGCCGGTGGAACTCAATCGTTCCGGTGGGGCCGTGCAACCATTGTCGCGAACATTAAAAACAATGGTCTCATCCCAAGAGTTTGTGTCACCAGTGTGCCTGTCCATAGCAATTTCGTGATCTATGGACTTACAAGATTTGATTTGGTGACCTAAAAATATAAGTCTATACAATGCGTTTACCTAACTAATTGAAAATATGTTAGATAAAACTACAGTAAGAGCATATGAAAATACAAGACATAGAGGCAGGTAGATGAACTTTTAAACATGGGGCTTCCGGAGTTACCACACAGACTCGTAGGTCCGCAGAGGTATCCCCGCAAGGGAGGCTCCCGTACACGAGACATAGCTATTTAACGTAATATAAGTTATTATACCTCTAAGCTGAAAGGAAGAAGGCTATCTCAGACGAAAAAGTTATGTGCCTCACGCGGGCACTACTCCTAGTGCTAGTTTGAGTGAGGAGTATTATCCTGGCATGGACCGTCGTCGCTGAATCCTTGCGAGAGGCAAGTGCCTCAGTGAGAATTCAGTGAGAATACGTATGTCGCCCGTCACCGGGTCCTATGGAACTAACCGTTTAACCTGTCGTTAGGTTTATATACAAGTTGCCAGTTTTGCACTGCGGGAGGGTTGTCAGTAAATAAAATAATAATTAATACATGTGTTTTCATAGTGCTTTCCTACATTGGCTTAAAGTACTCTCTACTAAGTAGCCGAAGATACATGGGAATGTGTATGTGATAGTGGACCCTAGCCATCACCGCTCGGAAACCCCCAATAGTTTCCCAGAGTCGGATCAGCCCATGGTGCGGATAGGGACATCCAAACAATTAAGAAGCCATAAGGCTAAGAGGAATATGAAGAGAGACAAAATCTTGCAGTTATGAGTCTTACCGGAGTGCGGGGCTAGATTATCGCACTGCCGGAAGAGAAGAATATATTACAGTATGTAATGAAGAAAGTGTCTCTAATCATTTTGAACCTATGCTATCGAGCTGAATAGAAAAGGTTTAGTCGGTAGCATGCCGGGATACACAGAGTTATAGCATGGACAGCGATCTCAGTGAAAAATTGCTGGTGGCGGGAGAAAATGCTGCATATATAAATGTTGCTGTATAGTGTTTCCTACGTGCACTGCATTCCTATATTTCCTATAACTTACGCAAAACAATTTAACGGATGGCCACTGGCCATATACCCACGTAATCTAACCAGAACCAACAATACGCTGGCAATGATTAAGATATATATATATATATATATATAGTAATACAGGTTGACGAACCTACTATAGCGTGGTTAGCAACACATTGAGGAAAATGAAAATAACTATTTAGCAAATACAGAAATTATAACTATTGGTCCTAAGACCGTTATGGTTCCTTTTAGAAATAATTAAATGGTGAAGTATAGTTACTTGAATATTCGGTAGTCATTCCCAAGTTAGGCTACCGTGTTACTGAAATTGAGACGTAGATCTGTAGTCGACGTGAGATGATGCGCTCTCCGGAAGCTGGAAAGTTCCCGCAGGGTGGTTCCCACAAGCTGTTTTCCGCAAACAAGAGTTCCGCAAGAACACTCATGGGGGGAGTGCATCGCTTAGTGCTGTATGCCTAATAGAATGTCTATCGAGCAGTCAGTAAAAGATACGATAGTACTATGTAGTGAAGAAAGTTCCCATACACCGATGGCACGGATGGAAGGTGTAAACAACCCGTCACAAGCGGGGGTTGTCAGAGGCAAATGAAGATACAAAACAAAGCTTCACGGTGCTGGGTACGTCAACCAGCTCTGAAGACAGAGTTTACTTGCTGCGGTCGAAAGTCGAAAGAACCGACACGATGTGTGCAGCGGCGATTGAAATACCACTTTTAGGCGTGGCCGGCAGATCTGGCGAGTCATCCATCAAAGAACATCCTGTCTCTACATCTGTAGACTCACATATTCAGGCCGCAAAGGCCTCACCGCAAGTTTATGTTCCGAATGTGGATGTAGTATTTGTGAACGATTATCGAAAGTTCCAAATTACTCCCGCAGATGGGGAGTTACAAAATTGCTTTTACTGCGGTGGGTTGGCTACTGGTAGCTACGGAAACGCGACGGAAACTGAAGTCATATGCGTAATATCTGTCGATCGCTGCTAGTACAGGTCCAACCTGTTCTGCCCCTGGCCGAGGATGCTCTCGATCACTGGATCGCTTCTCCTTTTATACTCTCCATGACGTCATAGGCGCAGGCTTCATCCAATCATCGTTCGAGCAACAGCCAATCAGCACACAGTTAATCATAGCGTCGTCGAACGTTCTAGAACATTCTAGAAGCTTTTATGTCCACGTGGTTATGACGTCAGGGCAATAGTTTGAAGGGAATCAAGAAGAGTTTTCCTGGATAACTCAGCCATTTCTCAACCGATTTTGAAATGGTTTTTCAGATTTAGAAAGCCCGTCGGATTCTGCTCTTGATTAGTGCCAGATTTAACGGGAACAGACAATCAATAAGAATTACAGAATACCAGCTTGGTACACTATAAGTGCCATCCTATCTAGGTCACAACTACACGCTCCATAGAAACAGCATCCTGGTGTGCGCATGCGCATAATGCGTTTTAACGAACTTAGTCGTTTTTCGACACGCTCTCTCTCCCATAGGCCTATATACGCTTATAGCTCTACCCAGAGGGACGTGTTCAGGAAACGAATCCTAGACGGGTGGTGCGTACCCAGCTTAGCTGGTACAGCCGGTACCCGACAGGTCGATCCGAACTACACCACCCCCTCCTAGTTTGACATCCGTGGCAAACAATCGCGCATGGCGGATCGACACATGGACGGACGCTAGGCAGGAATCATAGACTTCCTGGGTAGGTGCGTGGCCGGAGAGGAGTAGTGACGCATAGACGCGTATTCAAGAGACAGAGCACATGGGGGTGCCAAGAGGAGGGGGAGGCATACTTTTAGTTTTCAATTTTTTGACCTGGAATTATTTTTCCAGGCCTTTCTTTTTTTTGTGTTCTTTTTATTATTAATATTACGGTGCGTGCCATAATTTTATTTAGTGTATGATCCTATACAATAGCTCGCATGGGTGTTCCCATTAGTGGGGATAATCATAATCTCCACAAAGAACACCCAAGCTCCAACGTACCACAATTTAAGTTTAATTATATATAAAAATATAATAACAAAAGGACAAGGTATATAAATATTACCTATGTAACATACCCATATGAGGCATGCTTTTATTAATCACACCGAATTACTTGCATACCCCGGGTAAATAAAGGGGCACGCAACACGTATCACCAAGTATTATTATTATATATATCTAAAATATCTATTTGCTGCCCGGCCTTGCGGGTCCGCAATGGGCAACTCTCGCTGACCCCATATCCGTCCTGATATCTAAGACAGGAAGCAAATTGATAAGATAACTAAGATATATAATAATAACTTAAAACTGGTTTATCAGGCAGCCTCAGCGCGGCTGAGACTGCATGACGGGATTGTGACGTTATTGCACTGCGGGAGGTTGTATTCTTTATGTCGCACATGACGTCCTTACAACATTAGAGTCCGCAGTGCTCATTTTGTATGAGACACAACTGGACACTTAAAGTGTGCGGCTGTGTAGGATAACCGTAGTCATCCTAGGGACCGGATTCAATTGATCTAACATATATAATAAGAAGAAAAGTATGTAAAAAATAAAGTAAGAATTAACACATTTCCACGAATCTCCTATTAACATTTCTTCTGAATTGCACATGATTACACCTCAGCAGCGAAATTTCCCCATCGAGTTTGGCTCCCCCGACTAACGGTGGTAGGTCGCGGTGAATGCACTGTCATTGCTGAAATGCAGCGAAATTTCCCCATCGAGTTTGGGTCCCCGACTAATGGTTGTAGGTCGCGGTGAATGCACTGTCATTGCTGAAATGCTCTCATCATTATTATTGTTGGCACTTTCCGAAACATCCGAAGTGATGGTGGCGGAAATATGGGCATCCATGATGTCCCTCACAGTTACAGCTGGTTCCAGGATATCCGTCCGTGTAGCAGCGGCGGTACTAGTAGTTGCCAATGTTGCTGATGCGGTGGTGACGGGGGGGGGGGGGGGGGAGGGCTGACGTGATGATGCCGGTTGTAGCTGTCATGGTGGTGGCTGTAGTTGTCATGGTGAAGGCGGGAAGTTGTACCGTCGGCTGTAGACGTGGTGCGGGAACGGATATGGCAGGAGACGACATCTTTTAGAACTTAGCGTACTTTAGCAGACGACTAGCAGTAATGTTTGGTATGGGATGGATATCCTGTGTGTGGGCGATTTGTTTCTTTCCCGTGTATGGACATTCTGGCGTGGTTCTCTTCCTGACTGCTGGGTCAGAAAGGCAAGGAGGCGGATGCTGAATAACACGGGTCGGAGTTACGTTGATTGTCACAGGCTGTGATGGTCCCGGTCCTTCGTCTATGGTAAGCTCCGGTGGAGATGGAGACTGCAGATAACTGGAAATGTCTATCCCTGCAGGGGTCGTAATCACCACTGAGATTGGCTGACTGGCTATCGCTGTCTGTGCTTCTATGGTGGAGGGTGTGGTAACCGTAGCTGACTGGCTAGTAACTGGTGCGGGAGCTGTCGCACTGGATTTTACGGGAGATTTCTGCTTCCTACTTTGCTTCAGGACCGGTGTGGATGAAGTGATAGGTATCGGCGTAACATTTCCAGATGCGACTGCAGGCAGAATTGCACGTCTGGCTGTCGGTACGTTACTTGCTATAGCCGCGGAAAGATGATGTCCAATGGGATATCTACGCGTGGTGCTTTTCGTGCGGGCCATTTTCTCGGTTGGGAGAACCTTGACCGGGAGCCAAGATTCGAAGCGCGTGGCTAGAATGGCACGATCCTCGTTCTCTTCCCCCAGGAACTAACGTCACTTCCAACACACGATGATGATGCCGAAGTGTGTGAGTGATCCCATAGCGAGTAGCAGTGTAGAGGTACTGGCACATCACACAAAAGGCTGATTGAAAGAGATGATCTTTATTAATATGAAGGTTGCAGTCGGATTTCCTAGTGAAAGTTCTGGTACATGGCTCTCCGCTAGTCAACAATGAGTTACACGGGAACCGCTTCGGAACTGGCACCGATTGTTCTTCAGAGGAGGAATCCGACAACGTGAGCTCTTCAAGAAGTGACATCTCATTCCCCCATGGTAGTTAGTTGCGGGAACCTTATTCAAAACCTAATACCCTATCTCTTCATGGTTTATAACTTTTCAGGCCAAATATAATAACAAAAATAATAATAAGAAAAACAGCAGAATTTAGTTTGCGACACGAAAGAACCCTAATGCTATGTTCTTCCCTAGTGTCAGGGTTTGACGGGAAGACAAAGTTTCAGAGCGCGCTTCCTCCTTTTATCCTATTTGGTGATGTCACAGGCGGCGGATGACCACACCTAAAAGTTTTACAGGTGATTCGGTCATTCTTATGTGAATATTTCCTTGATTTTCGCCTGGACGTCTTAGGAGTAATTCCTCCCATATAAGGGGAGTAGCTGTAACTTATAGGAAGAATGGCTCATTAAAAACGGTCTTTATTTCACACATTTAACAGCCTCCGATCAACATAGAAACGCAGTACTACTTTGTCCTTGCTGCGCCTCACCTTTTAATTAGCGTGAGGCAGTTTTCCAGGTTGGATGCTTATAAACTTGCCTATTCGAATTTTAGGCTGGAGCGCCTGATGGGGTGTGTGGGAGCCAGGTGACGTCAGCGGTAATCTCCCGGACTCACCCTCGCCACGCCTCCATTGCGCTGTGGTAGTTGTGTTTTTGGGCAGCTCTTTTGTTTAAAGCATTTGATCCAACTCACTGGAAATAGTAAATGTCACGTGGCTCTAAAAAGCACATGGTTGATCGGAAACGTGTATGCTGTCTATGGCGACGGCCAAAATGCTATTGCTGAGATGTAGTCTGTTGCAGAGGCGAGAGACAAAAATTTATATGTTACATCAAGATCTTTATAATGTCCCATATTTGCGCGAGTTCTTTAACATGCGTCTTGGTAAGTGTCTGTAATAGGTAGTTCTCAGTCCGGTAGAGCAGTTGTGCTCTTAATCAAAAATTTAACAGTAAAGTTGCAAGTAATTTTTATGAGTGGTTTAAACAGTTCTATTCATGCGGTAGATCAACGTTACTGATCCCGTCAAGATAGCTGTGTTTTCCGAGTGGGGGAGGGGGGGGGGGGCTGGCCAAGCATTCTCTTCGATGGGTAGAACGCTTAGACCAAACACATTTGTACCATTTTAGTAATGGCTAAATTACAGTACAATTTGCAAACACGTGTGCCACAATTTTTACGATTACAATACCGTCGTTCGGAGATTGTGAATACAGTTAACCTGAGTGTCTGTGTTTCTGTCATGTTGGTGATTTGAATCTGTTATGCGTGCCTGGTTCTCTGCGGATGGTACTTGCACTGTGGTGAGGATGACGCGTTTAAGGTGGGAGGGAGAGGCGGCGTGAATGTCAACTTTATCGAACCCTGAGGGTATTTCACTCTGTAATGGCTGAGCCCGTGGGCGGGACAGAGTTACTTTAGAGCGAAGATGACCTGTTGGATGCTGTCGTAACTTTGATCAAACCATTGTCGAATTCAACTTTTCGGTAGCAAAATCCTACTCGTGACTGACGACAATGCGGGCATCTTGCTCTCTTAATAATATTGATTGTTATTATGTGTAGATGAAGTATGTAGTTTAGCTGTTTCCGTACGACGTCGGGAGAAAGGGGTAGGGGAGGACGCTGGACAAGCGTCTCTCCCATGATGCGTACTGTAGATGGCTGTGGTGCATTCCTGATATCCATATGATCAGTTCTCCCGTAACTGGATAAGAAGGTGTGTGCGGGAGATTTGTTGGTTGCTGTCTGTTGATGATAATGTTGTTGTCGGGATGTCCGGGCTGCTGTATGATGCTAATGTTATAGGCGAAGTGGGCGCATTCCAGTTTTCCATGCTGGTGAATGCCAAGTCTGTTGTTATTTATGGGAGATGTAGTCTGTGGGACGTGTTACTCCTCCCGCAGTTCTGTGCAGGAGAAATTTGTTGCAGGAACATTTATGTCTTTACCGGTAATTAATTAAGACCGGTAGGTGCTGCTAAATGCTGTTGTTGCCGATGTTGAATGTCTCCATTATGCTGAGTATAAATGAGCAAGTCTGTGATGTAGGCGCAATGATGAATTGACGTATCCAGTCCTGAAGGCAGGTGTGTTCTTTGTAAGTGTTGACGTTCTGTCTGTTGTGTGATGTTCTGACTGATCACAGGGGAGTATGGTAGGCCTATTGGATGGGGCGGCCTTTGGATAGGGGGATGTGGTCATCTCCCATTACACGACGGTTGGTGTCCTGTCATAGTTTTTAGACACCGGGAAAACTCGAGCTGAGAGTCTGCTGAACAGGCTTCTTCCCTGCCCACCGCAGGGGGTAATGTTGGTTGGTGCGGTGTGGGATGCCACCTCCTCTGTTGCAGCAGTCTCTCTCATACCTGAAGATTGACAGTCAACAGATGACGAGTGGAGTGTGAATTGGACTGGGCTGGTGATGTCCGAACTTGGTGTGTAGATAAGGGACGCGAATTGGAGTGATGACGGTGGTGGGACTATGGGAGAGGGTGTCCCTTGGGGGGATTGTGGTTTCGCGATTTCGGGAATTGGTTGGGTACACCTTGTTGTACGGTTCTGTGGTTCTAGACACGCCAAGGCTTCATCCAGCCTCTTCACTTCCCTGCTATTCACCACATGTTTCACCCCACAGGAAGCATGGCTTGGGTCAGCCTCAGCTTCTGCTTGTGGTAGCTCTATGATGGGGGCATAGCATGAAGTGGGTGGGAGTGGGAAGAGATCGCACAACACACACTCTAATTGGCTGAACCCGCTGGCGCTGCCTCTCCAGTGAGTATAAAAGGAGCTCTGAAAGTAGAAACAGTTAGAAGGGAGGCAGTTTCCATCCGATTGGGAGCAATTCCATATCTGCCTACTGCGTAAAGCTCACATTCTGCAATCTACACCAATGCAGCTTATTACAGTCAGGTTCACTCTCAGGATACCCGCACACCACACCGCACTAAGTCTTTGGAAGCTTCTGGTAGATCAACAGGGGCAAAAATATAAATTAAAAGAAGGTTTCTCATTCCACCACCATCATTAGCGGTACCTTCATTGTGGTGTAGGACTTTAGACTGTTACCAACAAAATTAGTGTGTAGAGACAAGCGGTGTTTTAAATGTTTTGCAGGATTTGCCATACCATGACAGAAACGGTGGTAGAAAACAATGGACGCATTCAGCGTCACTGAATTCATGTTTTTACCACAGTCCAGACAAGGACATTGCTTTACGTGCCGCAAGAGCTAAGCAGCGCAGATCATCTTGTGCCAAGATAATAACCTTGCATTATGTACCTACTAGTCTTCATACAATCGAGACATCCGTTAGTCCGATAGCACAAACAGTATAGCAGTATCACGGTGAATTATACATTATGTACTATGTATTAAAATCTGTTAGCCACCAGAAGTGACTTTATTCTTCACTATTCTTGAGTATGTAATTCTCCAGGCAGCAGCTACACCACGTATCAATTCGCACTGCAGGGATGCGGTGCAACAACTACATGTGACGTTTATTCTGCACTGATGACTAATAGGTGCACTACATAGAAACATATCTTAGTTACAGTATACCGTTATTCATAAATAAGTACAACAACTAAATGGTAGCATAAGGTTAGGTGCGACCTCCGTTATGAAATAATATTGTATATAATTATTGCATTATGAAGGGTGCCAGCAATTAAATGGCACCATAGGTCGGATAGACTGTTATATTTTAATAAACGTATAATTGTAATCAGGCATTCTGCCCATATTGTTAGTATTTGAAAAACTACAAAAATATTTGGACCACAGTTCACTTAGGTTAGACTATACAGCAACAACAAATGCAACACCCTGTTCTTTTCATACAGCAACAATTGTGAACATGACATGCAGCCACTAAACCTAACTATGATAACTCAATCAGATAGGTTTGAAGTAGCCAAGGGCGCCTACTCGTAAAACAGAGATTTGTTATTATAAAAACTTCTTTCCGTGCACTACGCCTCCATTATATTAACGGTGCCATCAGTTTTTATAGTTGGCCATTCATGTTAAGGCCGCCTAAATTTAAGCAAATGAGTGGCTGCCATTGACTGCGCTTCTTCGGCTTTCTGGCAAAAATAATTATTTGGCATCCCTCCCCCATGTTGGTTCGGGCCGTGTTAAGAAACTAAGAGGGTTTCTTGACGTCAGAATAAAAATGTTGATGACCATACATTCCCCCGTGTATCTTCGAATACTTATTAAGCAATTCTTTATGCCAAAGTAGGAACCACTGCGAAAATATAAATAAATGCAATCATTGCAGTCCAGCAGTGCGTCCCTTTGGGCAATTTTCTCTAACCCTAACGCAGCTAAAATGGTAATTCCAGGGTACGGATCTCACATGATCTGTACTCAAAACATTAGGTGACAGACATAGACACGGATAGCCATCTAACTCAAATGGTGACTGGGTGTGGCTTTAGAGCCCACCTCGCCCCTTTGGGAAGGCCACCATAGATGGAAATGCATTTCTCTCTCCCCACCATAAATAAGCTAAGAACCGCTTTCTAAACAAATGCTTTTGCAATATGACTTGTCCCTGTCTTGTTGTTTGTGGCTGTGCTGCTGTGTGCAGAGGGATC
The DNA here is from genome assembly GCA_034401795.1 of Chaetoderma sp. LZ-2023a. Lineage (NCBI taxonomy): Eukaryota > Metazoa > Mollusca > Caudofoveata > Chaetodermatida > Chaetodermatidae > Chaetoderma > Chaetoderma sp. LZ-2023a. Next base: position 79,050,740 of record CM067370.1, read on the forward strand.
ACTTTGCAGTTCTGAAACTACCATCAGGCAACATGTTGCCTGCTGTCTGATTGAGGAGAGATGCTCCATGGGGTGGTGGCAACGGTAGCGAGCATCCTCGCCAGTAAGACCTACTCGTTAAAGTAAGTGGGTGCTAAGCCATTTGCAGCCTAAAATTTTGTGTCTGGACCTAAAATCTAAATAATAGTCTAGGCCCTTCAAGAAGACCCACAAAAATAAAGCGACACCTACTAAAATAATATCTTACTTCACACAAGATGACGGTGCTGAATTCTGTGGAAATCAGACACCCCCATCTTCACGTAAAAACTGCATGCATCCAAAATCAAAATAACTACTCTAGGCTAGATCATATTATAATCCTTTGCAATTCTTCAAAACAGGAGGGTGGCCATTTTCACTGCACTCCTACTCCGCTTCAGCGCTGTAAGTATTTTTCCTGGACGGAGGCCCACACGAGGCACTTTCCTTTCGCAAAATCATAAATTGCCTCTCCCTCAAATGGTAAGGGTATCTCCATTTTTGCCCTTCATGTTTATGGTCGGGCACCTCTTTCTCTCTCTCCTGTTTGCTCTCTTCCTCTGCTTCTGCGTTGTAGGCATTTTACTTTTCTCTCGCAAGCCAATAATTTTTGGCCAGCCTGAGGCAGATATAGTTTATATTAAACCAACTGACATGCCCTGTCCGAACCAACCCTGACATGGGTACCTTTCATAATACCCTCTATATATGACTAGATCAGTTAGGTACATCTGGCGAGATATAAGAATAACACGCCACTCTTTTTGTCTTTATTTACACCATTTAAATAAAACAGGAAACAAGTACCATTGTTTGACGCTTTCCTTTTATTAATAGTAAATTGTGTCGGCATCACTTTTTCCATCTTTTAAATGACAGCCAGGCACACTGGTGATAGGAACAGACGAAATGGCAGTGTTCAATTTCTGCAACAATGGCTGCACGAGCCCACTGGAATGTTATTGTTCTACCGGCCCTAGAGGTCAGTCTTTGTGGACACTGGAGATGCGCAGCATCCACTCCCCAACCCTGAGGCTAGCTAAACAGCGACACCTTGCGGAGGAGCCTGGTGGCCACAGCATTGTCCATGCTTGAAATTCCAAAATATTGAGCATGCACACTACGCATAAAACAAACTGTGTATGAAATCATTACTGAAGAACCTCAACAACATACAATACAGTGTCCAGCACTAAATAAATATAGTGTGTGTCTCACTGTCGCGGTATAGATTGGAACTGTAGATTTCCCACATAGATTCTCTGAATGACAAATCATCACTATCAGCTCGATTCTTGACCAAATAAAAAATTCTGGTACCATTGGAACCATTTCCTTGACATGATTCGGAAGCTCAAATCGCTCTACGATACTTCACTTCTGGGATATTTCGAGAATGAACAGTCGTCTCTTCAAAACATGCTGCTGAAGTCCTTAAGCCAAAAGCTACAGCCTGGCATATTAGAGATTAAACCAGCTTAATGAGGTAAACAGACCGTCTGATTAGTTTTTAGTTTTTTAGGTCACGTGACCTTCCAAGAAAAGTAGCTTATATATAAGATTATCAAGAGACTAGAATCGATACCAGAGAGGACTGCAACCTGCCGCTTCACTCTCCCTGAACTGCAACCATGAAACTATCTTTTCATGCATCGTCTTTGACTTCAGAACCACATACTGCCGGTAAACCACATTATAGTATATTGTAACTGTAATTGTGTCTTTAAATGTTTTTGTTTATGAGCCATGACTTTGCCTCGTGAACCGCATCGTCCGTCATAACTGTGCAATAATCCTTCGTAAATCATCCTTATTAGAGCAATTCTGGCCACAATGACTATGCTATCATATTGCTGGACATTCATAAAAAAAATCTAGAAGTACCAGTGTTACTAGAGTTAGATTACCAGGGCCACCACCATGGCTGTTAATTACTATAGACAGCAGGATTAGTCTAGTCATCGCGACAACAACAACATCATTGTTGTAATAATAATAATAATAATAATAATAATATAATAATAATAATAATAATAATAATAATAATAATAATAATAATAATAATAATAATAATAATAATAATAGCACAGGCCATGAGATTCGGTAAATCTGCATAAAATAATAACAGATTATGGGGATTTTAGCAATGTTTTGGGTTTTCTTTTAGCACATTCACACATAAGACCATGAGGGCACAATGCAGCCTCAATACAGCTGCCAGTACCATGTGGGCACAGTGCAGCCTCCATACAGCTGCCAGCGCGTCCACTGAAGGGTGACTAAAAGTGTCTCAGGATTATCAAACCTAAATTATGAGACTAGGCTCAGGGTCCTTAATATACCAACTCTTGTTTACCATAGAGTACGAACCAGGGGACACAGGCTAAAACTATACAAATCCAGAGCACGTTTAAACATACAAAAATACATCTTTAAACATAGAATCATGGACTTATGGAACAGCCTTCTTACCCATGTTATAAAAGCAAGAACCATGATATCATTTGAAACAAAATTAGATAAACTATGGGATAACCAACTTCTATACTATAACTATCTATCTGGCAACATAAATTCCATGTTTTATTACCGATTTGAAATAGGAAATTAGGAATCTGTCATTACAGGCTTTTAGCTTTCTCACAGAGATGGAATATGATTGATTGATTGATTGATTGATTGATTGAGTGAGTGTTTTGTATGCTAAGCTCATAGACCAATGTGTAATGGTGGGTTACTGCAGTTAATCATTCGACTTTGATAATGAGAGTGATAACAATGATGATGTCAAGGCCTGATCGTTCATAAAGTCAACACTTGCACATGGTGTTCTATGTTTTACTTAACTAACAGCCTAATCAACAAAAGATTTTCTCAGCCATTGGATCTATTGTTGGATGAAAACAATATCAGCTGGGTTCAATTATGTCCACGTACATTATGCGTATATCATTACTGTACATGTATTGATAAATAAATTGAAATTGAAATTGAAATAAATAAATTGAAATCGAAAAATTGAAATTGTATCTGCTAATATGTTCTTGGGTCTATTGTTTATTATCGGCTGCACCTATAGGTACTTATATCTTATTGGGCTTTGAAGTATTAATTAACTATAATTTATGTGTGAAAATCCCATTCGCGGGACTCATAGCTGCTCTATTGTGATCGGTTTAACCATATATTTGCATGTTAATGATATTTTAACACCTCGGTAGAAATGCTCTCTTAAGGTATTTCCCACACAGTAATATTGATTGATTTCAAACCCTATGAAATTTTGTGAATATCTACCATGAATTATTAATGAAGATGGTAATGAATGGACCTTTTGGCCACATAATTCTTTCTTTACCGTATAGTTTAGTTAATAAATCTGACATGTGTATACTCAAATAACATGTGTTATAGCTCATAGTTGCTCTGTTGTGATCAGTTTAACCATATATTCGCATGTTAATGATATTTTAATATGTCAGTATACCAGTAGCAGAAATGTTCTCTCAAGGTATATCCCACAGTGTAATATTGATTAATTTCAAACCCTATAAAATTTTGTGAATATCTCTCATGAGTTATTAATGATGATTGTTAATACACCTGGCATCTATATACTCAAATAACCTGCATTAACGGTAAGATATACTGTTAGCATTGCGTACAACAGGATTATTACAGAGTTCAGGTTTTATTAGTGAAATATAGTGGTTGAATGAGTCACCTCACTTGATATCCTGATCAGAGCAAAAAAAAAATTTCCCAAAAGGCAATTTACAGAACATGGTACCAGAATAAGGATTTCGCTGTAGCTCAAGCTACAGCTCCATGTAACCACCCATATCTGAACACATTATAAGTCACATACATTAAAAATACTGATGTCGCATGAACCTCTCTCTACCAATCAGAATTCAGCATTTACTTTGCAGGAAAAAGGGTAATCGCTAATATTCAAATGTGATAATGTCACATGTCATGTGACCTGCTCTCGACCAATCAGAATGACACCCATTCACTTGCCTATCTACGAATCAGATCGCAAGTCTATCATAGTTGCAAAAAAATAAATAATTCCACATCCATCGCTTCAGCCAATCAAATCGTGAAAACATAAATTTTGAAGTCAACATGTGCGCATACTGGATTGGCAGCTGGCAATTATTTTGATTGACATTTGACCCCCTTCCCCCCCCCCCCCCAATATAAAAAAGTCGTTTTTTCTTGTTATTCTGTACAATATAGTTAGCTAATGTAAAGGTGTCTCTGTACTAGTTGTAATGTGTGTTTTAATTATAATACCAGTAGTAGTACTAGTAGCAGTTTTAGAACAGTTCAAGGCCATGCACATTTTGGATATACTATTGGATGTACCAGATTCGCAGCAGGATACAAGAAAACGACCGTTTGATGATTTTTGCTGTTTTACTATCACCTAAGATCTGTCATGTGTTGTACATCAATAAGGAACCCCAAGTTTTAGATAGACACACCATTTGGTTCGTCCCGAGAAGTCAGGTGGGTACGAGGGGGAGGGGCCTAATTGCTCATATATGGAGTAGCCAAAAGGGCATGGCATGGTGGGCGTGTTTGTACAAGGGCTCCCTCCAGAACACCTCCCTTTTGGTTTCCATATATATATATATCACCCTCGTAACAAGGTGACTTCTCACGACCAAGCAAATAGTGTGTCTATCTTACGCCATTACCTCTATAATCCTCATCCTTAATAGAAGAGTGGCGGGATGGATGTCTGTTCTGATTGGTCGAGAGTTATGATGTCATCAATATTTGAATTAGGCCACACCCACTTTTTCCCATCAAGAAGTACTCGAATCTGATTGGTCGAGGGCTTTTATTATTGTTCTAACTCGATCAATCAGATTCAAATATTTTCAGTGGGAAAATATTGTATGTGGCCTAATTCACATATTGATGATATAATAGCTCTCGTATAAACAGACCAGCCGCCCATCCCTTCATCGCATTCTGGTGACGTATATCTTTTGAAGATTGAAAGGTGCAATGATGCGTGAGGGTGTGTGGCCTTAGGTAGTGTCACATGCCCTCTCGTGACCAATCAGAACAGACGCTTATACAGCTGCCATTGTTTGAGGTGTATATAAATTATATTGAAACATGTCAACGATGATCAACAGGTGTAATGAGCCGTGGAAGTATTAGGTGGGGGCATGGCCTAATTCTAAAAGTGACCAATCAGAACAGCCGCTTATACAGATGTAGATCTATTGACAGTTGTAATAAGGTGTGAAATGTCTAGCGTGGGGTGGATCCAAACCAAGGTCACATCGCCCCTCACAGCCTATCAGAGCAGCAGTTTATGCGGCCACCATTGTTTGAGCTGGTGTCAATCGAGGTCATGTGACCTCTCCAAGCCAATCAGAATAGCCACTTTTATGGTCACCAATGTTTGGCTTATAGAGCTATTGGCATGTGTAACGAGCCATGAAAATGTTAGGGGCGTGGCCTAATTCAAATATTGACGACGTTATACCTCTCTAGCAATCAGAACAGCCACTTGTACTGTCATCAATTTTTGTTCTGTAGAGGTATTGGAAGGGTACTGAGCCATGAAAGTGTTAGGGTCCTAATTCAAATATTGATTGCGTCATAACTCTCGACCAATCAGAACAGCTGCTTATAAAGTCGCCATTGTTTGTTCTGTAGAGGTATTTGCATGTGTAATAAGTCATGAAACTGGTAGGAGGGCTGTGGCAAGGGATAATTCAAACATTGATGACATCATAAATCTCAGCCAATGAGAACAACCACGTATACTGTGGCCAATGGTTGTTCTGTGGCAGTATTGTACTGAGCTGTGAAAGTGTTAGACGCAGGGGCCTGATTCAAGCATTGATGATGTTATAACGATCAACCAATCAGAACTTCCACTTATACGGTCACCATTGTTTGAGGTGTTGAAGGAATTTTACAGAGTTATGGCATGGTCAGACATGTTCTGTCAATCAAGGTCACAGTTCATCTCCCAGCCCTGGTATAAAAGAGTGTAAAAAAGGTGTAATTTCACCAAGCTTTCCAGAATTAAATAAAAGTGTGTAAGCATCACAATGAATTCAGCATACTTTTTAAGTTGTGAAGCGTCTGTAGATATTGGTAGCAATGTGTACATAGGAGCTATGAAACATAAAGAGGAAATGGTAGTTGACATACAGGAATTTAGTGTGGTACCAGCTATCCTACTAAGCAAGGAATCTTCATGCACTATAAGACATTTAGAAAGCTTACTGACATGATGCCTGTCATCGAAGTTTGTAGAGCTAGGAATAGCAATATATTAGAGCATATAGAGCATAATTATGAGTTATAACTTCGGTTAAAATACTATCTGCACTAACTATCCAATCAACGATGCCCTAGCGACTTCTACTTTGATTTATACACACGCACGCGCGCGCTCGCTTGCAAGCACGCACGCACGCACGCACGCACGCACGCACGCACACACACACACACACTGCGGCTGTAGTAGTATATACACCCTAGTCATTCTTCGCTTTTACCCACTGTCTTGTCCTCAGCCGAAATCCGTAGCTGTTGACAATTCAGAATTTGATGCGCTGAGTTGCTCCCCAGCCCCTCTTCTCTGAGATAATGCTATGGATAACTCGAATAACAAATTCGGTTGAATTTCACTGAGCGATTTTGGACGACATATTGCAAAGAACGAGATGTTTATAAGTAAACTGTTGATCATGGTCCTGGCCCTAGGATACACATTCCCAACAATGAGATGGCAAATTTGTCATACGAATTATTTTCCTCTAGTTCCTGTTTTCGCCGTCTCACTGAGAGAGTCATAAGTGGCGCTGCCATTTTCCCCGTAGCTGACCATTTGTCTGTGAACAAGTGCATACGAATCGTCACACTTTCAGCGGTGCCATTTGTTTCCCGCCATGCGGAGCCAAATATAAACGTGCTCGTGTAATCTGCGATCATATGGGTAACTTACATAGCAAATTTGTTTGAATTCCACCAAACGGTTCTGACAGACAAACGGCAAGACAGACAGCAAGACAAGCAGACAGACAGATAAACAGGCAGGCAGGCAGGGGTATATCTTATACGTGCTTAGCTGCAGATCGCAGCTCAATAAACCACCATTTCCTTAGTCAGTTAGTCAATCACAAAAGCATATTCCGGGAAATATCTAAAACCTACTCGATTTGGCTAAGATTTTAACACAGTGAAGGAAGTTGCCATGCAAGAGGATTAGAAGAATTTGGCCATATTCCAGTTAAAAGAATCCGGATCCGGATCAGATAAATACTGGATTTGTGGATATCTCTGAAACTAATGGTCCGATTTGACTCAAACTTTAACACAGAAAAACGTGTGACCATATCCTAGGATGACAGTACTTTGGGCATGATGCGAAAAAAATCCGTACAATCTGGAAAATAAACAAATCTGGAACCCGCAGCTACTAAAGTTATTTCGAGCTTGTTTCAACATGTGGGGTGACTATCAACCACACCCAACCTCAAAGCAATATAGCCGCGATCAGAACACTAGGGTGATGAGAAAGCCTGCTAAAAGATAAGAAAGCACTAACAAGAACAGATGTGGGCGATGGTGATGATGGTGGTGGAGGTGGTGCTGGTGGGGCCGCTGCTGCTGCTGCTGCTGCTGCTGATGATGATGATGATACATGGTAGTGGTGGTGGTGGTAGTAGTGGGAATTACGGTAATGACAACAACAGTGACGATGACTGATGATGATGATGGTGATGATGATGGACAGGACAGTACGCAAGGAGATTTCGATCCCCTTGTCTTTCGAATGCCTGGATATGTCTCTGTCGTCGTCATCATCACCATCGTGCTTGCGGTCATGGTCCCCATCGTGGTACCAAGGTAGTAGTAGTAGTAGTAGTAGTAGTAGTAGTAGTAGTAGTAGTAGTAGTAGTAGTAGTAGTAGTAGTAGTAGTAGTAGTAGTAGTAGTAGTAGTAGTAGTATTAGTAGTTGTTGTTGTTGTTGTTGTAAAGGTGGTGGTGGTGGTGGAGGGTGGGGAGGTGCTGGGCTGTAGGGCTCTTGTTGTTACTGTTGTTGGTGGTGCATTCGTATCTTGCGAGATCTTCGATTCGAGATCGAAAATCTCGTATGTATTGATTAGCCTTTGGCGTAGTGATTTCCACCAGAATATGATGGCAGAGCGAATTGAAACTTAAAAGGACACGAGCGCTACTCTCCTCATACCAGACAATATTAATTCACATAAAACGAGATGATATAAAGCATATAGTAGTCTGTATGACAAGTAGTTAACAGAAAAATAGTCCCTCTGAATTCGTCGTAAAATTAAAATCTGTCACACGTCTGTCGCACACAAAATGAGGTCAAGAATTTGCTGACGTTGTGTGGATATTGATATCACACGAACAACTGAGTGGATCAAGTCCATTTTAATGTCTGTATTAAGCTAGTGATACAGAGGTTAAGATGATACTAAAATCAACACGATCCACAGTGTTCCTTTTGCAGTCCGCTACGGAGATGGCTTGGGTCCCGATATGTCTGGTCGCCGAAGTGGAGTCTGTGTAATAGTCTAGTCATTGCGATGACGTAATAAGATGGGCACAATGCAGGGTGGTGGTTTGTCATTTGATTTATTCAAGATCGACAGTAACTCCCTCCTAAAAGATGTATCTGTTCGTCACCTTGGTGCTAAGATAGGCACTGCTTGCTGTAGTACTCCGACAGTGGCTGATGACTTAGCGATAGCAGCTAGTACAAGCTCTCATGATGCTCAAAGAATACTATCGATTGTATCTAGTCACCTTAGCTCAGGCAGAAGATCATGCAAAACAGATAAATCAGGGGCCATCTTTTATGGAGCACAGAGGCAGTGTCCTCACAGCATGAATGGTGTCAGCATTCCAGAGGAGAATGAAATTGTGCATCTCGGCATTCTTCATGGTGCGTCTTCGGAGTTAAATGTTCGAAGAGTAGACAGAAACATTAGAGCACCCTCTATGCATTGATGGGAGCAGGACTACATGCCCGAAACGGGATATCTCCAGCGGTCTCGCAGAAAATCTTCCAGATCTTTGTCCTTCCAAGAGCCTTATATGGTACTGAACTGTGGAAGTTAACCTCAAGTTTATTATCCAGGTTGGAGTTGTTTCAGCTATCTAAGCTGCGTCAATTACAGGGACTTCCCCCAACGTACAGCGAGTGGTGCACTAAGAGGCTTATTAGGAGTTATTCCAAATGAGGCATAGGTGGATAAACACATACTCTCATTCTATCGGAACCTTGTTGCCGATCCTGAAGGGAGTTGGGTGTGGTTGATAGTCACCCCACATGTTGAAACAAGCTCGAAATAATCTTAGTAGCTGCGGGTTCCAGATTTGTTTATTTTCCAGATTTTACGGATTTTTCCGCATCATGCCCAAAGTACTGTCATCCTAGGATATGGTCACACGTTTTTCTGTGTTAAAGTTTGAGTCAAATCGGACCATTAGTTTCCGAGATATCCACAAATCCAGTATTTATCTGATCCGGATCCGGATTCTTTTATCTGGAATATGGCCAAATTCTTCTAATCCTCTTGCATCGCAACTTCCTTCATCGTGTTAAAATTTTAGCCAAATCGAGCAGGTTTTAGATATTTCCCGGAATATGCTTTTGTGATTGACTAACTGATTAAGGAAATGGCGGTTTATTGAGCTGCGATCTGCAGCTAAGAACGTATACGATATACCCCCTGTCGGTCTGTCTGCCTGTTTATCTGTCTGTCTGTTTGTCTTGCTGTCTGTCTTGCCGTTTGTCTGTCAGAACCGTTTGGTGGAATTCAAACAAATTTGCTATGTAAGGTACCCATATGATCGCAGATTACACGAGCACGTTTATATTTGGCTCCGCATGGCGGGAAACAAATGGCACCGCTGAAAGTGTGACGATTCGCATGCGCTTGTTCACAGTCAAATGGTCAGCTACGGGGAAAATGGCAGCGCCACTTATGACTCTCTCAGTGAGACGGCGAAAACAAGAACTAGAGGAAAATAATTCGTATGACAAATTTGCCATCTCATTGTTACGTCGTAATTCATCTGCCGTCGGGAGAATGAGTGGTAACAGCACGGACGTTGTGGTCCATTTGGGTAAACCAATCCAAAAATATAAGCTGATGTTTTGCTAAAGGCGAAAACTTAAAGTTAAGAAATAACAAAAAATTGTGGAGGTTATAGTGACCTTGGCTTTTGGCATGCTGACCTCGCTGTCACCAACCTGTATCCTATTAGCAGAAGCGACCATATACCCTAGTTGTGTTAAACATTTTTTAATTATGCTAAAGTAATCCTGAAATATAAGCTGATCAGATTTGCTAAACACAACAAATTACGTTGAAAATAAAATAATTTTTTGATGTTAGAATGACCTTCACCTTTGACCTGTTGCCCTCCCCGACAACAAGCTGCGTTCTCTTGGTATAAGCAAACATGTATAGAAGTTGTGTTCCATTAGACTAAAACAATCCCAAAATATCCTGATTAGATTTGCTGAACGCAAAACTTTAACGTTAAAATATAACCATGTTTTGTAGAGGTCGGAATGACCTTGACCTTTGACGTGGCGACCTCCACGTCCACATCCTGCATCGTCTTCGTATAAGCAACCATGTAGCCAGCTTGGGTTCCATTAGAGTTAACCAGTCGCGCTGAGATTTGTTAAACACAAATTGCCGTCGTCGTCGGAAAAGTGACGCATCTGTCTCGCATTCTGCTTCGCAGACGACACAAAAACGTTGTTCTCTATCCGCTCGTCTTTGAGGACAATTAAGGTTTGGCAAAAAGGGGTGATGTGAAGACGGGCAATTCATATGACCATATATGTGTGCTAGATACTTGATAAGTTGATGAACCAGTGTAGAAGAACAGAACATAAAATTAAATAGATTTTCTTGATAAATACCGGTATTTAAATTGATAACATAGTTTATATAGGTATGCTTATTTAGACATTGTTCTTAAAACAATTTTTATCAGATCCTGCTCTATGCTTATTAGTGCCGACACAGATCTACCAACATCTGTCTAAAATTTGAGCTTCCCAGGTAAATATTTCTGTAGGAGATTTTCGTAATACGGCAACAGTTCTTCGACATCTGGTAGATCTGGGCATTTGGAGTACAGGTCGAACTTATTGAATTCTTTCACCCATCGAAACATCTCGCTGTCTTTATTGTCACAAATGTATTCATATGCACCGCTCGTGTGCCACGGGTAGAACGAATGAAAGCGTATGATGTACAAAGCTTCCTCAGGGAGATAGCAGGTGTTGCCTTTAAGAACGCGATACAGATACTCATCGTGACCCCAAGACATGACGACATTGTCCAAACCACAGTTAGGAGAATAAATACCGTATTTAGTGTTAATATCAGGATTCTTCATATCCGGATTCTCATTAAAGCTATCCACACCGAACACAATAGTGTCAGATGGTGCGCAACCCAGTGGGTACGTATCTCCGACTACTGCCCACTGCGGCTCGTCCCAGACAGCAAGTATCTTACCAATGTCATGTATTAGACCAGTCACCTGAAACCATTCTTTATCAGGGTGTTTTGCACGAATTCCTTCTGCTGTTTGGAATCCGTGGTAAGAGTTTGCAAAATCAGCATCTGGATCAGATAGATCTACGAATTCACTGAGAGCACATAGTACGTCCTTCGCCGTCATTTCGGCGTGGCTCAGACTCCCCCACGTTCGTAGTTTCTCTCGCGCGAATCCCAGGGTTTGGCTCGTGTGCATCAGTTTGTATGTTTTAACGACACGATCAGGAGTCAGGCCTATCCGATAATTACGATATTCTTCTGTCTTCTTGTATTCTGGCCGATATTCTGACGGATCTAACATAGACACTGGTCCATCTGGCATGCGCACACTTGGCACTGACGACATGATGGCGATTTTATTTCACGAATGTTAATGTAACAGTTCTCGTCAAACTTCGACTTGAAACACTAATGCTTGCAAAAGAATTTTTTATTTCAAAATAATTTGTTGCTTAGATCTCAACGCACACGTGCCAGCTTTCAGGTCTATATGCACAACCACGTGACGAACCAACCTTTATAGAAGCCAGAGTCGTGTTGCGTACGACGTCACATAACTGGCCATAACCTGTTCCATTTGGTTTCAGAGATAAGCACATGTGCTGACATGAAGGTTGAGACCATTGGCCTAAACCTGATCGAAATCGGGCCTGCAGGTTGTCCAGGGCCGAAGCTAGACGTTTGCTTTAGGGTCAGTACATGGGTCATCCACCAGGAAAAATTTAAAATTAGATCCTATGATAAGCCGTTTCTGTGTGTGATAAACAATATTATTATGAATAGTCTGATGACAGCTACACAATTTGTTCTGTATTTTGATACTCCTCCAATTAATAGCCCAACATTTCGTAGGAAAAAAGTATAACCACAACAGCGACTAGGGAATGCAGATGAGTAGGTCGGTGTGGGCACCATGCATCGCCACTCCCACCCATCCCCTCACCTGAATCGGCCAGGCCTCTAATTAATAGACCAACATATGGTAGGATAAACGTGTAACCACAATAGCGATTAGGGCGTGTGGGTGGGTAGGTGCGTTGGGCGCACTATATCGCCCGCCCCACCCGTACCCCCACCACCTGAATCGGCCACTGAGTTTGGCGCCACAAGACAGTAGCTCTTGGGAACATGTTTGGAAAAGCGGGCCTTGAAGAACCGTCACTTGTATCACACAAAGACACTACCTGCGATAAATAACCTGTATTATTGCAGCACTCTGTGTCCTCTGACCCACATTTTGATGTTATCTATGGCTTCTTTTATTCTAATCTAAATAGAACAGATACACGACGGTATATTCTTGACACTATTATGCTGAATAATTTGAAACCAATTTGACTGCAAACCAAAACCAGCACCAGTATCAAGTCAGATTGGTTTCAAAATATGCAAAGCCGGCTAAATGTTGGTTGTTCTAAAGTTCAGATCCTGGTATTTCAGGACTCAATTAGCTAAGACGCGTTTGTCTGGAGCCTCCATGGAAAGTGTGAGATAAGACAACGGGTTAGCCACGAACGTGGTTGACTGTTTGAAAGGGCTGTAACGACTTTGAAAGAAAATGGAGTACCGGTAGCATTCTGATGATAACAATCATATAATATGTCTCACTGACTGATAATGTCAGCTTGAGTGACCATATGACAACGTCACACACATCACACCAACCCCTCCCTTATACGCATAGGTGCACACACATTTCTGACGTGTAAAAGCGGGTTACATCCTCTTAACGGATTTGATGACTAAATAACCAATGAACACGGTTTGCACCTCGGCGGTGGACTATCTTGACTTCACTGGAAACATGTATAATCCTCTTGATCCCCCCCCCCCCCCCCCCCCCGCCTTCCACCCATGCGACTGTACTGTCAAAAGTATAAAAGTGGCTTAGTTCCCTACCAGTGTTGAACGTTGATAGAAATGTAGACCTAGAGTGAGATCTAGAAAATAGGGTTCCGATAAATGTCAAACAAAAACCCAACTAAGTATGGTACGGTAACGTTACAAGACGTGTGGTTGCAACATATAGGTATGCTGTTAACGAGTGTTATTTTCAGGAAAACATGTCAAATGGGGACAGAGACAAATGTCAGTAAATATTTTTGCTAAATTACGATTTACTCTGCGCTATTATATTATATTTCCATAAACAACGCAGCGCGCGTGCGTGTGTGTGAATAGATAAAGGTTTCGTACTGATTTTATATCTGAAGACAAAGGATTGTGGTTTCTCAACTACATCTGTTGTTGGGCACACATGTGTCTCTTGGGTAGTTGGAAGTTTGCTTTGCGAGAAAAGACCTGCCATTTGTGGTCAATTATTTCTGTTCCTCCATGAGGTACTTAACATGAAATTGAATGTAATGTACAGCATCATGAAATACCGTCCAGGGGACTCTATCAATCATCTGGACCGTTGACATTTCAAGTAGAAGGGCTATGTTCTACATGTAGGGGCTCATAAATAAGTCTGGACAGAAACACTGTCACTTTGTCTTAAAAGTACACATTGTGGCTTGGCATTTAGAAGTAATATTTTTAACGAATTCCTGGACCCAGATCTTGCCCCAGACGATGTTACATGAGTTTTGAATACCTCCCCCAAGCGTTTTCGAAGAAGATTTTAAAGACATTTCTAAAAATCGGCTAAAATCTAAGATGGCTGTTGGCGGGTAATAGATCCAAGATGGCCTCCAAGCCGTTTATCCGACAATTTCAAAAGTGGAAATTTGAAATCAGCATACACACAAACTGATATAAAACTAATTTCAGCTTCAAAATCCATCCCAAAAGTCCAATATGGCCGCCAAACACACTACACTTTGATTGGTCTACGTTTCAACTTCCGTTGAACAAACTTTAATGGCTCTTAGTCCCTAATCATATCTCCCAAATTTTTGTCCAATCCGTTCGGCGGTTCTGGAGACGTCGTTTTCGCGAAAACTAGGTCATACAAGATGGCCGCCGAATCATTTGGCCAATCAAGGTCTCTCGAACAATCTTGGTTCAACTCTCGGCCTAGATGATGTTTCATGAGTTTTGAATGACTACCTCAAGCGGTTTCATAGATTTTTTAGACGTTTAAAAAAATTGGCCAAAATCCAAGATGGCCATCGTTTCCTATCCATTTTACTAAATTGTCGCCAATGCCACAGTTAGTTTAATTTGGAGTCGTTAGTGTGGTACAGCATCGAATGCTTTTGAGAAATCTAAATATCATACATCGACACGCTCATTTGAATCAAGTTTGACTGCTATATTTTCAATGTACGACATATTATGTCTGAATCCATGCTAGCACTTATGGACTTTCCAGAAGATTTCCAATGATGCCCCTTGTAAATGACTATGAGCCTACACAATTTGAAGTATATACATCATAGATTTGCCATTTTCCAGCTGTCAGATAATATGTCTTCTAGAGACTTCTTAAAAATTATGCATGACGGTGCACTAATTGCTTTAGCAGCTTCCTTTAATATTCTCACTGGTAAGCCATCCGGACCATTGCCTTTATTGGGATCGAGTGCTTTAACTTTATTTGCGATGGCGATAGGTGTTATTATTATGTCCTTTAACACAATATCATTGCTTCTTCACCTTGTGATTGGAGCAGCATTTTACCTAATCAAAGAACCGTTACCAACATACGCCCATCTACATTCACGCTCTTGTACAAGTCTCTAGTGAGACCTATACTCGAATATTGATATCGATACCCACACAAAATGAAAACAACCGCAATAAGAGCAACGACGGCCTCTACAAGTCAACATGCAACCAAATGCTAGGCGCAGCAGGGTGTAACCGTGAGTGTAGGGTGCACACCGCATCTAATGTGGGGAACACCCACCTGCACCACAGCATTTCCACAAAACAGAGCTAAAGACTTGAATCTAATGTCACTGATATATTGAAGGTTTCGAGGAGACTCAATTAAGCGACACAGTCAAATCATTCAAGAACAAACTGGATATCTGCTTCAGGGAAAAAACTTTTGAACAAAAGACACCGAGGCAATACAAAACCTCGTAAAATGATGATGATGATGATGATGATGATGAGAAAGATTTTCTGAAGTAAACATGCTTGAAAAAAGTTGCTAAGAATATTGGATTTTTCAGTATCATCTGAAGTTATACTTCCGTTAACTGGGTTACGTAGCTTGCTAACTGATTCACTTAAGACTGCTTCACTCTTGACATAGTTCCAAGACGCTTTGGTATTTCTCTTGAATTCACTTGCCTCTACTTTCTCTAAAATGGCTGTTTTTCTTTTCTGATGCTCGCTGTCACATTGTTTCCAGTAATTTTGTAAAGCATGTAATCTGTGCTTTTCTTTGTTTCATTGTATCTTTTAAGATGTCTGGATGTAGTGCTATTTGTAGAACGTCATAGTCACTTTTGCCTAGTGGACGTAGGTGGGTTATTTTGTCGACGATATTTTGGTTGTTTGTTAAAACTAGATGCAAAGGATTTGAAGTTTGGTTTATTCTATGTCGTGTCGCATTAGTAACCAGTTGATGTAGGAAAATATCCTTGGTTGTGTTAAGAAATACATCTTCTTCATTTGCCGATAGTCCAGTGCTCCGGTTAATCGATGGGAGGTTGAAATCCCCAACTAGAAGAATGTGCTTGGCATTTGGCCTTTCAAGCTGGTTTAGTAGATTTAACGGGTTATTATTATTTGGGCCGTATGAGTTGTGGCTTCTGTAGACGCAACCAACTAGAATTTCTTCCTTTTGTTGTGTTATCCATGTACTCCATATGCTGATTCCTTAAACACGTGGTCATTTATAGTGTCACAGTTTTGGGCATTTAATGATTCATGCGTATAGATGATGACATTGTGATAATAGTATATCAGTTATCTGAATTGTATTATGCAGCAAATAGATTGCGTGTGAAACCACACCAACCTGTATTGTAATAGCTATAGACCGTGTGAAACCACACCAGTCTGTGTTGTGATCAGATGTCTAGTGTGTAACCTGTAGCCTACTAAGCTACACTGCATACAGTCATGGCAGTAGGAACAACTAGGACTAAATACATGTAGATGTAGATATGGATAGAAGTATATATTTATATAGTGTAAATATACCACGGTCCCGATCTCTACTTTCCGGAACGAGCTGTTCCCCTTGTAAATAAATCAAGTGTGTATAAAGTTTAGAACATCGCAAATCAAATGTTCTGTATAACAGGCATCTAGACTTTTGTAAACTCTAATACGTTAGTGGAGAAGCAACTAGGCTTGACAAGCTAGGACCGGTTGACAGGCTACACCAAACCTAATTAATTAACTTTCAGCTCTAAATGATATCATAGTATATCATGACTCCTCTTGAACGGTTACTATTCAACGAGAGGTTATACTAATCAATCTGCAATTCACTAATATTTATGATTGTTCTTTGGTAACACTTCCATAATTAGTATAATAGCAGGACGAATCTTTCAAGATAAGCTTTTTTTCTTGCTTTTATTCAAATTAGACTGTATTTGTGTACATGCATGTATCGGTTAGTGTTTTAGAATTTGTACTCTGCTATTTGAAAGTACTCTGCTATTGGTCTTGTGCGACGTCTGTGCAATCACAAATCAGTGTTTCACTTGATTTTTTTTACATCTGACTTGTTTGTGTTTTATTATTTCCTCCCATTTTTGGTCCAAAGTTGTGGTGGTGGATGTTTTCTGTGGTGCCTCATTATTATGTATACCTACAATTTCGTCACGGAGATGAACCCAGTTACCCACCTATTCAACCACCACACATACCAACACAGCTCTCAAAACGATAGTTAGTGCTAAACGACGAGATTGTAGATATACATGACAATGAGGCACAAAGTCGTTGTCACATTTGCTGTTTGGTCGCGGTAGAATGGATGAAACTGGCACTGGGTGCCATTGTTTGTATGACAATTCGTCGTAGTCTCTGATCAT
>CM067370.1:79068811-79186811 GCA_034401795.1 Chaetoderma sp. LZ-2023a
TTTTCTCGATATGGAAAAATGTATTTAGGAGGTTTTGTAAGACCAAAAAATAAATTGGTATAGCCTTAGGCTCATATTTTAACACAAGAATAGTTGTTGCCGTGAAAGCATATGACCAGATTTGGGTCATAATCTAGATTAAAAGCCTTGATCCAAATTTAGATTAAATTCCAGATTTATGGGTATCATCAGAAACTAATTATCTAATCTGCCTAAAATGTTAACACACGGGTCGATGCCCCCAGCCTCTCATCCTCCCTCCTCCTCATCCTCTTCCTCGTCCTCCTCCCTGGCAGTTGTCTTCAGATGTGCCGACAAAATTTTGTATGAATTGTGTGATAGAGCTCAGATTCTTCAGTGTACAGTATACAAGTGTGAGCGGATATTACCTCACTGGATGTTCTCTGTGCACAGCACACATCAAGAAAGCCACCTAAAAACATGAGGTCCCCTCAAAGTCTCTCCACCATAGGCACAAGCAACGTGACTAGCACAACACGCAAAGCTCCCCTCTTGGCTTCCAGTCTACAAATCATGTTGTGTGTTGCCAGATCATTAGGCAATTGTAATGAATGTCACATTTTGTTCGTGGTTTTGCGTCTGTAGTTTAAGACTAGCATTTATGCACAGGAATATATAAATGGACCTTTCCATTTTTAGCTATCACTAGCTAAGCTCCACCCACACCTCGCCGTGTTGGGATTGATCGATCCCAAAATGCCCTAACTATCAATTTCCTGAAAACTACAGGGAAGCTGGTGAATATTTTGTAACCAATTTGACAGGGTGCTGTTGCTGTCTATGGCAGCAACAACGTCCAGTCAAATTAGTTTCAAAATATTCAACAGAATATTTATTAAATAGTAAAAGCAAACAATTTGTACAACAACGCATTGACCGTCTTCAAAAATGCATTCGTGACGTACTTATCGACATCATTCATGACGTCATTGTACACATCACACAGTTCATTATGACGTCATATGATGGGTGGGTACTCTGTAAAGGTGAATTACAGTATCACCACCAGAACATATAAAAAAAATAGCAAGGTATATTTTATGAACTAAAAAAGATTAGATGAATTTTCACAACTTCTATCCATATTAAAACATCTGTTAAAATCGCCATTGACACCCCCATAAAATTCACAGTATGACATTATGGCAGGAATCGTCAATCATGTTGTTTCTGGTTACTCCACACATGCTGTCTGAGTAGAAGAAACTGTGGAAGAAACAGTTGTAATAAAATTATGAAGAGGGATGTCGGCTCAGATTTAAGTGCTAGTTTAGCAAACACTAGTTGTTGTCTTACACCTCATTAATATGGCAGTGTCTGATTGATCTGCTAAATGAGCTTTCAATCAAAACAGCAAGATATCATTCACAAGAGGATGTCATACTAAAGTACAACCATCAATCAAGTGGTGATATCACTCTTGTCCTTTTCATGGAAATGGTTGAGTGACTTTTCAGTAAAATTTACTGTAGGAATTTAAAAATAAGCCAATGATATATTTTATTTTAATTAAACCATAGAAAAGTATCGAGCATTGAATGTTCTCCGATTGGGTTCCCCTTTAACCCTACAGACTACAAACAACAAATTCTTTATGATATAAAGGGAATATTCTGTTGATTATTTTGAAACTAATTTAGCTGGAAACTTGCTGCCTATGTAAGCAAAAGGTTGCAGTCAAATTACTTTCAAAATATTGCACAGCTTTCCTGTGTAGGTGTCTTGAAACTGAGACACTAATTTTTCAATGGTTAACACTTTAACACTCAAATCAGCTGAAAGTGGTCTCTGCAGTTAGCTTGAGAAATGTTGATTTGCAGAACAAGATGGTTGCCCTTGGTGTGCAAATGGATATTTTCTATGAAAAATTTGAAATTTTCTTGAACAAATTCGAGGGTTAATAGGTTGACAAACATGTGGACCCGCAGGTATGTCATTACTTAACTCTTTCAACGATAATCCATGTAAAACTATTCTTTAAGATATAAAATTTATGCCGAATATCTTCAACTTAATTTGACATGTAACCAGCAGCAATGGCTTCCAGTCAGATTAATTTCAACATATTCAACAGTTCCTGTATGGTTTCCTTGAAAATATGATATGTGGAATTCGTCGGTGACGTGGTGAACACATCTGTGGGCTAAGTATCATTGTAGCAACATCTTGCACGAAAGCTTTGAAGTGTTCGGCAGCATCTTGATTTTATTGTATGACCTATCATACTATCAATTCATTGTCATGGAAGAGGATAGCTTCAAATCTAAATCAGTCAAATTCTTGTTTACACTAGAGATGTGTACACAGGTTTTGCATTAAACGCCAATGTTTTAATTCATTTTAAAGTTGAAGTTATGCATATGAACAAACTGTTTATATAGACACTATAGAACATATGTTTTAACTGAATTACTTAAAGTTATCTGTATGCTTTCATTCTCCATTTGTTATGTATCTTTATTATGTACAATAAACATATGTTATTGAAAACGTGTTAGATTTATTAAATCCACTTGCCTGAAGGACTAAGTGAACTTATTACTCGATAACTGTCTGTCATTTAACTGGTCATCTGCCTGTCTGTTGAGAGATCTTCAACATTTTAGGCCCTTTAGTAATCACCAAGTATGTCTGTCTGTCTGTCTGTCCATACACACTATCTCGTAAACTACATCATACGGAACTGTTAAAAATGTTTTAATGAAACTCGCTATATGCTTCCTTTATGATACACAAATGTGCCTTTTGAAGGATTCACCGTTATATGTTCAAGATTTTGGTTTAAAATAGGATCTCTAATGGAAAAACTCACAATTTTTGTCAAATTTCTCGTAAACCTCACATTATACAGAATTGCTTAAAATAATTTAATGAAACTTGGCAGGTGGCTGCATTATGATGGGTAGAAGGATGCCCCTTTATAGGTCCAAGATTTGTGGTGAAATGGGCTATTTAATACAAAAACAGAATGGCCAAGTGAGTTTATGCCATAGCGACCATCCCTCCGTCGACTGTCTGTCTATCAACTTTTTCTTAAACAACTCAAGAACCACTGGGCCGATTTCAATTATATTTGGTTCGGCAGCCATCTTGGGTGACCTAGTTTTCGTGAAAACGACTTGTGCAGAACCGCTGACGGGATCAGGCTGAAATTTGAGAGATATGGCTAGGGACTAAATGCCATTAAGGTTTGTTCAAGGGGAGGTGATCCGTCAAAAAACATGACCGCCGTGGGTCAATCAAAATGTAGCGTGTTTGCCGGCCATATGGGATATTTTTATGTGATTGATTCTGAGGCCGAAATTGGTTTTATATATGTTTGTTGGTAATCTGATCTCAAATTTGCCATTTTCGAAAGTGTCGGATGAACGGTTTGGCATCCATCTTGGATCATTTTCCCGCCAAAAGCTCCCATACTAAAGCATAGGACAACTTAAAATGTCTCAAGGGAGTTGACAAGTCAAAAACATGGCTGCCATGAGCCAATCAAAATGTAGCGTGTTGGGCGGCCGTATTGGATTTTTTTATTTGCTGGATTTTGTGGCCGTTTTGTATACGTATTTGGGTATTCTGATCTCAAATTTCCCATTTTCAAAACTGTCAGATGAATGGTTTTGCAGGCGTCTGATAATATTCCCGCCAAAATCCCCCATACTAAAGCATGGGAAATTAAAAATGTCTTCTCAAGAAATGCTGGACCGATTTCAAGTATATTTGACAGGAAACATCCTTAGGCATAGGGATACAACTTTGTTCAAAGGAAGATGATAGGCCAATTTGGCCGGCGGCCATCTTGGACTTTGGCCGCCTTTTCAAAACTTCTTTAAAAATCTTCCGAAACCGCTTTGGGGATCGATGCAGACCTCATGAAATATGACCTAGGGCAAGAGCTGAAGCAAGTTTGTTCGAGGGAAGTTGATTTGCCAAGAGGTTTGTCGGCCATCTTGAATGACTTAGTTTTTGCGAAAACAACCTGTTTTCCAGACCCGCTGAATGAATCAGGCCGAAATTTGGCAGATACGATTAGGGCCAAAACGCCATTAAAATTTGTCCATGAAAGTTGATGTGTAAAATATATCCCCACCATGAATCAATCAAAACTTAGTGTTGTTGGGGGACGTCTTGTATTTTCTTCAGATTTCTAATAAATAATTTTTTAATAATAAAAGGACTTAGTTATTAACCACTGAGCCAATTTTAATAAAACTTGGCTAAATCTTTTTCACAGAAATTTGATTGGTAAATTTTTCGTGTGCTCATCTCAATTTGTTCGGTTGTACAAGTGGCCAATAGTTCCCGATGAGCGATACAGGCACCTTGGGCCTCTTGTTGTAAGACTTCGTAAACATACATCATACGGAATCTCTTAAAATAATTTAATGAAACTTTGCAGGTGGCTTCTTTATGATGGGTAGATGTGCCTTTTGCAGGATTCACCTTTATATATGTCAAAAACAGTGGGTAAAAGATTGGATTTTTAATACAAAAACTCAGGATTTTTGTCAATTTCTTTTATTTTATTTTTTTTAATAATTTTTTATTTAAAATTCCTAATATTATGAAGGCTTTGATTTGACAATTTCTACCTAACATTTTTATTCGAGGAAAGGATGCTAGCTTGTATTGGACTCAGGCTACATTTTGGCCCAAAACCTCCCCAAAATCATTATTCTCATAGAAAGACGCATAGAGAAATTGAAATCCATTCTCTAAAATGGTTAAAACTCAAATACCACGAAAATTTAATGCAATTTCCGTACACATGCTTATAGCCATACCACTATGTTTAATGTATGCTTCACAAATTTCATAGCGGGAAGTCAAATTATTAATGGGACTGCCTAAATATTACGTATCTTTTCCTAGGATAAGATTTCGTAGGATAGCACTCTGGACCAAGCCTTATTCAGCCTCTATGTCCGCCTCTTCATTTGTGGATGAAACATAACACTCTCGCACGTGACTTCCAGGCTTCCATCTTATAGTCCGTGATAGTCAAATTTCATCTCCTGGTCCTTCCAAACCTTATCCAGCCCTACCTCGAACTTAAGCACTGATGTAGTATTTACTAGAGTGCTTGGTAGGTTGTTCCAAACATCAACTACTCTATTTGTGACTAAGTATTTCTATAAATCCAACCGACACTTCTTTTTCTCTAGCCTTAAGTTGTGTCCTCTTGTTGTCTTGCTTTTAGATATTTCCAGCATTTTTTTGGTCACTTGAATCGTATGTTCCATATATTAGTATTTTAAATACCTCTATCATATCTCCTCTTAGTCTTCTATATTTGAGTGATGGAAGTCCTAGCTTTCTTAATCTATCAGGGTACTCTAGATCCTTCAGTGTGTGAATCAATGTTGTTGCTCTTCGTTGCACATTTTCCATCATCACTATGTCCTTTTTGGTGTGCAGCCCCCAAACACATACAACATATTCCACATCTTCAATAAGGAGTGTTTATTGCATCAAAATAAATGATGCTTTTGACATAAAATGTCCCTTAGAAAATTAGTCCAGTCTATCTAAGAAATTACCTCGGCAAAATTGCAACAGAATTTCTGTCAGTAGATTTATGGCATATGACCCAAAAAATCTAGCCAGTTCTGACGGTGGGAAATATATAATTTTAGTTGTTATAACCCGCACTCTTTTGCGCCACATTTATTACTGATTTAATGAGCGTGCACATACACTTGCCACCTCAGAATTTAAATCACTCACTTTTCCTTTATTCGTCCATAGATCATATTTTTAAACTGACACGCTTATTTAGTGTTATGTTCGGTGTCAATCTATGCTTTATGAACGTTCATTTGTACAACAGTTATTAAAATATCTGCCGTTTGAATTCTATTCTTACGCGTTACTTGTAGTGTGGTCTATCTTGTCTAGGAGACCCACAAACGGATACTTAAAAAGTTCTACTGATGTATTGAGGTTAGATTTCTGTCATTTCCTCGTGTCATTTTCCTCTTCGGATATTCCCCCGTTAGTAGGAGTATCAGGATCAAGTTAGTAGATTATGTTATAATATAGCAATCTGTAATGACATGAAATTAACTGGGTGCGATAGGTGATAATCCACACACTCGGTATATTATTCATTAATACATACAATTCTCATTTTTTGCCTGAATGCAATGTATTTACATATACCAAGACGTACAATTTTTCAAATAAATGTAGGCAATTTGGAGTGTACATGTGTGTGCCCGATTTAAGTTTGTTTTTCAATTATGACATTTTAAGCAATTATATAAATTTTATATCTGTGCCTTACAGGTTTTTAGGTGGTGTGAGAGCTACAAAAACAAACACCATCACCGCTGCTGCCTCAAGGTTGCACTCTATGTATTATAATGTTCATGGGTTTTATTTGATTAAGCGGCGATAGACATGAACTAATGCAACATAATAACACAATCCACCTTTAGATGGCTTAATAATCAAATCAAATTTGAACCATGACAGTGTTTAATGTGCATTTAAATACTCTGATACAGTCATTTCACTTAAAGGTAATGTACTCGGAGTGGTATACAGCCAGATATGGTCGAGTGGATACATCCATATAATGGACACTTGTTGACTGACGACCAAGCAATGTGGAGCATGCCACAGAAGCAGGCTATAGAATACAGGAGAGCGTGAATAAGCTACAACAGTGGACAGAAGATTGTGGGCTAGAAGTCAATGATGTCAAAGACCTTATCCAGCATCTTCTCACTCATGCCTGGAGAGAGTACCCTACCACACACGGGCACACTCACCTTTTTGGCATCAATATAGTTTACCTCCTGACATGAAAGCCCTGTATTGAGTTGATGTAGGTGAGGGCCATCAGAAAGCTTGGTGTTATGAGGAAGCTCTTGGAAACCGCATGGCGATGAAACTCCAAGCACTTAGAACAATGTGTCAAAAATGAACAAATCAAATCTAGACAAGGTGCAAAACCTTGGACTCATAACCATACTTGGTGCAATGAAAATTACTCCTATATCCATGAGATGGAAAGGATGGCCAGCATCCAACCACTGGAAACCTGAAAAGATAAAAAATTCTGATACAGGTTGAAAATTTCAAGCAACTCATGGACCATCCTTTCCAAATGAAGTTGCAGGCTCTAACAAAGAGCTAACTGAAACAACAGAGCCAGACCAGCTGAAGAAATGCCAGGAGAATGTAGGTGTTGTCCAAATAATGCAGATCGTTGAGATTCTGACACACCAGGTGTGCTCTCCAGAGCCTCTCAGTGTTGGAATAAGGACCAGCACTCCTGCACTCGCTGGAAAACTAGAACAGACTGATGCCACACACAAAACCCTGGCACAGCAAAAAATCTACCAGAGCCATAAGAGGCAGTGGTGTCTTAAGCCAACACACAGGAATACCTTCTGAAACCATCTCTGTACCCATTGGGTCACTGTTCCAGCCTCAAAGTGGAAATAATTTCCCTCCATGTAGCAGCTGACCACCTGAGCGGGATCCTGGATGCCCTCTCATATTGAATGTCAAGGTGACTGATCATCAGTCCAGGCTGAAGGGTCGTGAATATAAAATATGCTGTCTATACTCTTTAGTCTATTGCCAATTTGCATCTCATCACTTACAACTGGTAAATGTCAACATTCAGGGATAGGCAATAGGTGATCTCATGGCATTGATATTTGTGAAATTCCATGCATTAGTGATCAGAATTGACAACATATCATCATTCTGTGTTCAGAAGTGGTAACAAATCATGTTTCAGGGTAGAAATGTCATTTTCAGCACTAAGAATTGCTAAATTATTGTCTTCAGTGCCTAGAATTTACAACAGATCAGCTTTCCTCACTCACAATTGGTTAATGTCATCTTTCAGGGGTTAAGTTTGGCAAAAGTTAACTCGTGGCACATTATTTTTCAGCACTAAGAATTGTTAAATTACTGTCTTTCAGGGCTTATAGAATTGACAACAAAATCATCTTTCCTCACTCACAAGTCACAATTGGTAAATATTTTCTTTCAGGGGTTAGGTTTGGCAAAGGGTCATCTCTCATGACATGACATGAAGGAAATTTAAATTTCCCTTTCTCCGAGATCTAACAATACTCACCATTCTGTTACTTCTGATATACAGCTGGCTCTAGGACTATAGACTTAGAAAGCTTTACCGACTCCTTGGAACCGGGTACTCGGCTCCCAAATGCCGAGTACCCATCTACCATAGAGCTCATATTGTTTGCATAGCCACCAAACAAGAGAAATCCATGGCTTGCCTCCGTGGTGTTGGGAGGCTGGGTCCGTAACAGAATGGTGAGTATTGTTAGATCTCGGAGAAAGGGAAATTTAAACTTCCTTCATTCTCCTTCGATCAATACTCACCATTCTGTTACTTCTGATGTACACCAGATTTGGTCAGTAACCTGGTGGGAAGGGGCAAGCCATAAATGCTACTTTTGCCCCTTGGAGAAAGAGATAGACTTAAAAACTTGATCAACGGAGACCTAAAAAGGACCGTCAGGTTAATGGAACCGAATGACATTCGCATCACTGCCCCCCCCCCTCCCATTATTCTCCTAAGAAAAGGGAGAGAACTCACGAACATGCATCTCGCCTGAAAACACAAATATGCCAAGAGGGTTAACTGCTCTTTGCATATATTAGCCTGGGAATGAGCATGAATATATAAGATGAATGATCATGATATATAGACATAATACAAAACACTCAATCCTGAATTACCTCATGATATTTGGATTTCAGACCTGGAGCCTCCAACCATTCACTTGTCCGGCCATCAGTGACACAATCTGGTTGATATCCTCTCGCTCGACCATGTCTGCTTCTTAATTCTTTCTTACAAATGCCAAAAAAAGAAGAAGAACAGTGTGGTCATATAGCTATCGTCCCAAAACAGCTAAAGTGAGTGGAATGGCGAAGTCTGACACATCCCTCATATAGTAATCCGTGAAAGAGGACTCACAGTGCCATTGTGCAACAGCCATAATGTCCTTAAACGGAACACCATTGTAAAAGGGTGGAAGAGGCGGCTATTCCTCTAACATCGTGCCCTTGCGCATTGCATTTGGTGCCCAGTCGTAATCTCATGGGTAGTCTGAATGCATTCGACTACCCGACGAGAGATAGAATCCATGGATGCGGCGCCATATGGCTCCTTATGGCAGATCCACAGATGTCTATCATTCGACCGTAACGAGTCTGTCCGTTTTGTACTTAGTCAAAGCACGGACTGGGCTCCAGACACTGGCATCACGATCAAACCTACTTTGTTTCGGTATAATGATCGGTTTGCCGGGATATCTCAAAGATTGAATCTTTGACATAAAATCTGCTCTTGGCAGTAGACGCAGACCCTCTCTGGAGACAATAAATCGGTCCCTCTCTGCTGAAAGTGCATGGATCACACTGCGCCTTCTAGCTGAGGAAGCTGCCAATAGAAAGACCTCCTTTAGAGTCAAATGCTTTAGGCTAGCCGAACGCAACGGTTCGAAAGGGTGCTTGGCCAGTACATTAAGCACTAAAGATAGACTCCAGGCTGGAATAACTACCGGTTGTCTCGGTCGGAGATTGCTCATTCCCTTCACCATCACACTCAACGGGGCCACCTCTGGACTATCCCTGTTGGCTAGACAAGGGATAACTGATGCCAAAGCTGACTTGTATCCAGCAATTGTGACAAGAGCTAGTCCTGAAAAGAACAGCTCACAGAGAAAGTCTGCTATTTGCTGAATAGTGGAATGCTCTCGCAGCTGCGATGAAATCTGCAGCATGTCAAGAAAAGCCCTCCGACGTGGAATGTTGTTTGACAACAACCACGCAGTCAATAACATTTCGGGACGCTCGTGTAGGAAGCATCCCTTGGCCTGGGAGATTATGTTCGGAATCTCGGGTAACTGCACTGGATTTTCCACCCGCAGACCTCGAAGATCTGTGAACCACGCCCTGCTGGGCCAAATGGCGCCATAGCAGGACCAGGCACGGTTCCTCCCTGATCTTCACCAATATCTTCGATAGAAGAATGGTGGGTGGGTACGCGTAAGCGTGCATCCCTCTCCAGCTTATCGCCAGAGCGTCTGTATCGACGGCATTAGGATCTGTATCGTCGAGACATAAGTCATGATTTGAGCATTTTCCCTTGTGGCGAACAAGTCCACGTTGGGTTTGCCCCAATGCTCGAAGATCCTGTGAAGAACTGGAGGGTTGAGAGACCATTCTGTTGGCAGAATTCTCTGTCTGCGAGACAAAGCATCCGCCAGAATGTTCAATCGCCCAGGAATATGAGCTGCTTTAAAAACAACCGAGTAATTCCTGCACCATTGAATCAAGTGCCACACTTAGATACATAGTGTGGGTGACTTGGTCTCGCCTTGGCGATTTCTGTATGATACTACTGTCGAGTTGTCCGACCGTATCAATATCGCCTTGCCCCTGACTTTTGGAAGAAACCTTTTCCAATGCCAGTTCCACTGCCATCATATTCAACAGATTGATATGCAGCTGGCTCTCTTGGAGAGTCCATGTGCCCGAGACCTGGTGTTCTCCCAGGTAGGGCCCCCATCCCTCCAGCGATGCATCTGTGTACACGGACAGCTGGGGGTGGGGTAGGTGCAGCGAAAACTCCTACTAGGAGATTCTGACGCATTTTCCCCACCATACAAGATGCGACATTATTGGCTCCAAAACTGGCACCAGTTTTGACAGGGGTTCTATTCTCTGTTTCCACAGAGACATCAGATACAACTGGATAGGTCTTCGCATCCGAGCAGTGTACGGGTATACCTGCTACATGGAGACCATCATGCCCAGCATCTGAAGAAACCGCCTCGCCTGAATGTGGTTTCCCAATCGAAACCCTTGAGGAGGGCTAACAGAGACACCACTCTGGGCTCTGATGGGTAAAAAACCCTGCCCTCCTCGAGATCGAATCGCATCCTTAAATAAACGAAATGTTGAGTGGTGTGTCAACTCAGATTTCTCCTTGTTGACTATCTAGCCTAGATCTGAAAGCAACTTCAGAGTCAGAGCAGTATCCACCTCTAACCTGGCTGATGATAGGCCAATCGTCTATGTAGGTGTGAAGCGCCACGTTCTCTTTTCTGAGAAACGCTGTCACCACAAGGACCACTCTGGTGAAAACCCCTTGGAGCTGTAGACAGGCCGAATGAGAGGTTTAAACTCCCATACTAGATTCTGAAACGTAACTCTCAGAAACCTGTGACAACTCCTTCATAGGAATGTAGGAACATGCATCTCTCAGATCGATCGATACACACCACACCCCCTTCCTCAATCCTGCCATTACCGACCTCGGCATTTCCATCTGAAACCGAGGCGTATGAATAAACCAATTCAATGGCCTGAGACTGAGTACGGGTCTCCATCCCCCTGTGCTCTTGGGGACAAGGAACATGTTTGAATAGAAGCCTGGAGTGTTCCGGTTTGCTGGTTTATTGCTGCCTTCAGAAGCAAACCTGACACTTCATTTTTAATAGCTTCCAACTTGTCTGGTCCCGTTGAACGGGTGACCAGACAGGTGCCAAAGACAGATTCTGTGGTGGAAAGTCCCACCACTCTGGTATGTACCCCTGGGATAACCATCCCAGGACCAGACTGTCTGACGTCACACCTCTCCAAACCTCGACGAAAACGCATGAGCCTTCCACCCACTATAGACGCCTCAACGCCTAATGGGGGTGTCTGGCTCGCGTATCTGCTCCCCCCCCTCTCTCTCTTGACGAGAGAGAGAGAGATAGAGAACCATATTGGTCTTGGCTTGGCCGGTCTACCTGGCTCCGCTGTTCCTGTCGCACAGGTGCGGACCAGGCAGATGCGAAGGGAGCCCTCGTACCCTCGGGTACGATCCGCTCCCTTCTGTCTGCCCTTTGAGGACTTACCTCTCCCCTTCCCCTTCCAGCCTCTCGGACGATCAGGAGCAATATTGGGGAGGGTAGAGGCCCCACAACCTTCTTGGCTTTCTTCGCCGAGGCGGCTGAGAAAACCCAGCAGAAAACAGAAGCAGCACTATGCTTTAGGCTTTCACCTTGCTTTTTCTCTGTTTCTAGAAGGTTGCCCGGTCAGCGGCCTGACTACAGTCAGATAAACCGCCAACCGATTCTGCACAATGCTGGCCGTGGCCTCCAAGATGGCCAGTGCCTGGCCACCAAAGATGCTAAGGCCTGTCAGGGGCGTCCCAAGAAGACGCTCCCTGACGGCAGTAGCTGGACGCAGATGGTCAAGGACCATTTGCCTCCTGGCCATAGTCACACACGCCTGCACCCTTGCCAATGCGTCCATAGACAGCACCAGTCCGTCATTAACGCACGAAAGCGCCACAGGTGGCACAGGGTGGCCTGCCCCCACTTCAGCCCACACCGACTGGAGAAGACGATAAGAGTGGTTGACAGCACTCGGCGCTGTCCTCACACCCCCATCACACAGGGACAGGACTTCATTATGGTGTACCTGAGCTTTGTCCACCAGTGTCGGGGCGGGGCCACCCGCTCCAGCACTCTGGACACCCAGTACCCAGCGGTCATCCTGGGTGACCGACGGGACAACACCATACCTGTCGTATTCCCCCCGTGGAATACGACACCTAGCCCGCACCTCCATGGAGGCCGCAAGAAGCTGGCCCTTGTTCATGCATTGTTTGCTATAAATAGCATCAAGCAACACCATAAACCATGGATCCAGTCCAACAGACTGGATCAGGGCTGCGGGCAAGATCCCCGTCCTAATCGATGCACCGATGGACGGGGTACATCCTCCTCGGCCGTGGTCGAAACCACAGACGGGTCCACCCTGGCTAGCCAAGCCAGAGCCTCAGACCAATCCGTCTCCGAGGAGGACACTCCCGTGAACTCGTCACCCGTTGACATGTTCATGGCCCTACCAGCAACGGCCTCCCGGCTAGGAGCCATTGCTGATATGCCAGGAACACTGGTACCGTACGGTTCCGCCGCCACCCCATGGAACACACCAGTCAATGGAGTAGGCCTGCAGTAGGCCTGCACGGAAAACCGTGCGGACCCGTAGCGGTTGAGGAACCGTGACCAAACACGGGCTCCAACGGCACCCCATGTCTGACCGCCAGACCAGGCGAGATAGGTGAGTACCATGCCTGGCCGGCCACACCCATCACCGTGTTGGTTGGTGGCAAACCAACCATCACAGGACCGGTGCCCGGTACCGGAGTGGCCTCAACCACGGGCGGAGCTGCTGAACCTGGCTTGCGCCAGGCCAGACAGATGGAGGACGGTTCCGTCAGGACGGAATCGACCTCCATGCTCTCCACCCGCGGCATCACAGGCCGCAGCACCCTCTCCTCCTCGGCCTCCTCATCTTCAGACCCCGAAGAGTCGTCACTAGACAAGGAAATCCGTGGAGCCGTCCTGCCGGATGGCTCCCATGCCTGACGGACCGGCCACCGCTACTGGACCACCCGGAGGTCGCCGCAGAGAGACAGAACCCATCAGGCCGGAGCCCGACAGGACTGCCAGGGGGCCGTACGAAATGGCTCCCTCAGTGGCCAGTCCAGAACCCTGTCCAAGGACAGGGTCCGAATCAAACATGGGGGAGAGACTGCCCTACAACTTTTGGCAGCAGGGATGACACCAGCGTGGGCAGAACGTTATGCAAGACACCTTGCCTAGCCGGACCAAACCACGCCGGCGGTGCCATCTCCGCCACCTCCGGTTGCAGACGTGGAACGCCCCCCACAGGCCGAAACGGACGCTCCACGATTTACTTTCGGACTGCCTGACCCCACGTCAGACCCTGCCAAGTCCTTCTGGCAAGGAACTTAAGCATCATATCGACCGACCACACAGCGCAAACGTTACACCTACTGTCAAGACTACACTTAGTACAGTGGAAACAGACATGGTCCTTACATAGAACCCGTACGATATGTGGCACTCGACACATGATGGCGGGGCTGGCCTGGCCTATAAAAAAACAAACCTACAATAAGCTAGCGGAACGAAACAAAAATGGAAGGCAGACAATTAATTTTCAAATATTTTGACCATAGATTAACTGTCACCCTCCCGCACCCCACCCCGCAACGTTAGAGCAAAGATCGCATTGATTATGACGACAAGAACGAAGCGAGCAATAATACACCCATACACTGATCCTCAAGGATGTATAACGGAACCAGGAATCATATCGCATAGCATTCGGGGTATATTTACTAATAAATATAAATTATACTCCTAACGAAGGCCAAAACGATATGTGAAGAAACAACAAAATGTAAACAAACTGCTGTAGCACATGGTAAAACCGCAGACCACACATCCAAATCAAGAATTTTGAAACCACTGATCATTGCAAACAGATCGTGATAACACGCAAAACTTGAAAATTCCAAAAGTTTTCCTGATAACCAGAGCCGGATTAAGCCTAGTTGGGGCCCAGGGCTAAATAGTTGTAGGGGCCCCTTATAATGCTACTCACAGGAAGTGTGATTCCAATGGGTCTTTCCAGCTTTAGCCATGCAGTCCCTCTCTATCTAAGCTCCACCCACACCACGCTCGTTTTGGGATCGATCGATCTCTGAACTCCCTGACTATCAATTTTCATACAACTATGCAGGTGAGCTGTTGAATATTTTGAAACTAATTCGACTGGGTGCTGGTGCTGCCTATGGCGTATCGTGGTTGCAAAAGTGAGATACTGGGATTAAAACGTTCAAATTGGTTAAATGCGATAATGGTTTTTGATTTGGGGGCCCCAAAATATTGGGGGCCCCGGGCTGCAGCCCAGCCAGCCCCCCCCCCCCCCCCTTAATCCGCCACTGCTGGTAACATTAAAGTACGCAGCACCAAGAATCAGATGCGCGAATTAATGAAACATTTTCTTCACATAAACATCCGAGAAACACGGGTGTGACGACACCCGCTCGGATCTTACGGAGAACGACGTCAGCCGATAATCGTGTTAAAACACCGATAAGCCAACACCTAATTTCATATCTGCCGATCGCCTGTTGGGAATTTAAAGGAAGGCGATCATCTGGCATATTTTGTTGTTAACACACGTCCCAGATTCTTTGGGGTTAGAAATTGGAACATGCAACACAGACGAAATTTTAGAGACCTAAGTCTTTTAACTATGGAATAACATGGAAATATACGACCTGGTTATCATCGGAAGCGTCCATATTAATCCAAAATATCCTTTTGAGAACGCACAAGCTATCACAATTAATCACAGTAAAAAGGCTTAAACAATCTTAAGACTTTCCAACTGCAAAACGCATGTATTCTCTTGTCGCTATGCAAACAAGAATGAGCTCTATGGTAGATGGGTATTCGGCAGTTGGGAGCCGAGTACCCGGTTCCAAGAAGTCGATACAGCTTTCTAAATCTTTAGTCCTAGAGCCAGCTGTCAGGGCCAGCTGTATATCAGAAGTAACAGAACGGTGAGTATTGATCGAAGGAGAATTTGTGAAATTCAATGCATCAATGATCAGAATTGGCACTATATCATCCTTCAGTGTTCAGAAGTGGTAACAAATCCTGTTTCTGGGTAAAAATATAATTTTTCAGTACTAAGAATTTGTAAATTTAGTCTCAGTGCTTAGAATTGACTACAGATCAGCTTTCCTCACTCGCAATTGGTAACTGTCATCTTTCAGGCATACATTAGTTTTGACAAAATGTCATCGCTCATGGCATGACATTTGTGAAATCCTATGCATCAATGATCAGAATTGCCAACAAATCATCCATCGGTGTTCAGAAGTGGTAACAAATCCTGTTTCAAGTTAGAAATATCATTTTTTATCACTACGGACTGGTAAATTATTGTCTTTCAGTGCTTAGAATTGACAACAGATCAACTTTCCTCACTCACAATTGGTAAATGTCAACTTTCAGTGGTTAGGTTTGGCAAAAGGTGATCTTTCATGGCATGACACGTGAAATTCCATGCATCAATGATCAGAATTGGCAACATATCATCCTTCAGTGTTCAGAAATGGGAACAAATCCTGTTTCTGGGTAGAAATATAATTTTTCAGCAGTAAGAATTGGTAAATTATTTTCTTTCAGGGCTTAGAATTGACAACAAAATCAACTTTCCTCACTCAAATTGGTAAATGTTATCTTTCATGTCATGGCATGACATTTGTGAAATTCCATGCATCAATGATCAGAATTGCCAACAAATCATCCATCAGTGTTCAGAAGTGATGACAAATCCTGTTTCTGGGTAGAAATATCATTTTTCAGCACTAAGAATTGGTAAATTATTGTTTTTCAGGGCTTAGAATTGACACGACAATTGATTACTAGATTTCGTCTAACATCTGCCATTCTCAATTTTCATTGGCTTGTACGGGAGAATTTATCCAATCAGAACACAGAAATAATATTTCTCTTAAAAAAATAAAAAAATTAAACACTGTTTTCTCTCTCGTATTGCGCATTTATTTTGTAACACCGACCAATATTAAATGATCCGAAACGGAATCAAGATGTACGACCAAAATTGCTTGAAAGTCCCAGAATTAAAATGAGATAAAGCTCTTCTTATGTTTGCGAGCCACTTGCTCTTTTGCGATTGAAGGCGCTGTGTTCTCACGAGATCTTATGCGCTAACGGGAGTTTGTTATCAAACGGGTACAGCTCAGACCTAAAGTACATAACTTAGTTCCTATTGTGCAATGATAATATATAGCAATTCCAAGTTCTGAGTCCAGAATATTTATATCCAAGAACTCACTCTAATTAAAATTATTTTACGATTGGAGGCGAATCACGTGATTTATAGCTTTTCTCGACGCCATTCATGTCAAATTTAGGATTAATTTTGATGTAATAAATCATCATCATCATCATCATCATCATCATCTCAATTAAGTTAAGTTGTTTCTGACCGCATCTTTACACCTCTATGGTCAGATCTTCATCATCACAATACTATGCGCTGTTACTTCCAGTTTCTAGTTGTGTAGTGTAGTCATATAGCAGTGATTGGTTTCACCAGTGTTTGTCTAGCCGAACTTTAAAAGTGCAGACTGATGATGATTTCACTACATGGCTAGGCAGCTTATTCCAAACCTTCGCAGCCCGGACAGGAAAGGAGCTCTAACCTTGCCCTTGTTTGGAATATTTTCCTACTATGTCCTCGTGTGGCCTCATCCCGCTCGATCATATCTTTCCTTAGTTTAAATATGCTTACTATTTCTGGGTCATATATATCATGTAGCATCTTATAGACACCAATCATGTCCCCTCAGACTCTGCGATAGGCCAGTGTGTGTAGCTTGAGCTTTCTAAGCATGTCAATGTTTAAATTTATGAAGCCTGGTTTTTGCTCCATTTCCTGTTCAGACCTCTTACTTCCATGGGGTTTATCATCAGCAATGGTATGATAGTTGTACTCTGTTCTCGTCCGCCCAAAACTCATATTGATGCACTTGTCAGGGTGAAAGCGAAGTCGCGAAGTGTTTGACCATTCGGCTAGTTCATTCAAATCTGCCTGTAAGGATGCATGGTCTTCCTCTTCAAGGATTGTTCTAAAAATCTTTGTCATCTACAAAAAGATATATGTCCGAGCTTACATGGCTTGGCAAGTCATTTATATAGATGACAGAAAGCAGGGTCCCAATACACTTCCCTGAGAAATCCCTCTTGTTACTTCCATCCAGCTCACTTCTTCCCCACTAATGGACACCTGCTGTTTTCGCTCGCTGAGAAATGCATTGACCCATCCAAGAATCGGATTGTCTATGTTATAAAACTGCATCTTGTCCATGAGCCTCCTGTATGGGACTGTGTCGAAAGCTTTCTTGAGGTCAAGGTATGTGGCATCGACTCAATGTCCATCGCCTATTGCGTTTGTCCATTTATCCAGGACATGGAGGAGTTGCAGCGTTGTCGACCTTCCACTGATGAAACCGAATTGTTTTTTTGCTAAAAGCTTTGTTCTCTATTAAATATTTCATAATATGGTCTCTGATTATTCCCTCAAGTATCTTACATAGAATACTTGTTAAGCTCACTGGGATGTAGTTTCCAGCCTGCTTCTTATCCCCTTTCTTAAAGATAGCTGATATTCTGGCTTCCTTCCATAGTGCTGGCACAGTCATTGTTCTAAGTGAGGTCTCATAGATAATAGGATAATAGCTAGTGGTACAGACAAGGGTTCTGCAAGTTCTCTAAGTGTCCGCGTCTTGGTACGTACTTAGTTTCCATTTCTCTCAATATATCCGTGAAGACTATTAATTTGACACAACCTTCCTCACACTCCTTAAACTTCGCTCTCCAATCTATGCTCATATGTTCCTTCTTCATGCTGGCAAAATCAGCCTTATCATGTTTTCCTTTGGCAAGGCTTTACAGTTAGTATAGCAGAGAAATTTAAATGATAGAGTTGCAGGATCACTTTTCCCAATGGGACTCATATACTCTATGTCCTCAATCATTCTTTCTTCATTTGTTAGTATTAGATCTAACAGGCTTGTGTCTGCGCCGATTCTACCTCTGGTCGCCTCTGTTATGTGCTGGAATAGGAAAGCATCTCTCACTCCTACAAATGATAATTCTTCACCTGATTTTGATATCCAATTCACCCAGTCTAAAATCTCCCATCAGCAAAACAGGGCTGCTTCTTAGGGAATTTACTTCCTTAATGAGGTCTTGTAGTCTGGCAGGTTTTTGCAGTTCCGCTGCCACTGCGATATATAAGTCCTATCAAGAGTTTGTCTCCCTTCAATAGACTAACATCCACAAATACTGCCTCTCTGAATGTTGCATTTGGATGGACAGGGGTTGCCATCAGTGACCTATATAAGTCCTATCAAGATTTTATCTCCCTTCAGTAGACTAACATCCACAAATACTGCCTCACTGAATGTTGCATTTGGATGGACAGGGGTTGCCATCAGTGACCTATGTACATACAGTACAATACCCCGACCTATGTTATTGTTCACATTTCTTTGGAAGAGCTCGTATTCCTCTAGAGTGATCTCTGCTATCCCTATGTTATAACGTGAATTTGTTTGTTTCACTTCAGTTGTACCGATTATCTTTGGTTGTTTTTCTTTGATTACTAGCTTTAGCTGGTCCAGCTTATTCATTACACAGTCTGTATTATGGTATAAGCAAGAGAGTGAATTTTGTGTGTTGCTACAATCCATATGGTTTGCCCTTTCATTGTTATTATTTATGCATATAGGCAGGTATTCAAATCTTACTTCTGTCATATGGTTGTGGCAGGTACTGGCTGTAGCTGATTTTTGTACTGTTTAGCAACTGTCTGAGGCTGCTTTGTTTCTATCGTTGTTATAAGCTGTTATCACTGGACACCGATGCCAGACAGCATAATTTCCAATGATGTACTATACAAGATGTGTAATACGTGGCCGCTGTCTGTAAAAGTCACCCAGCATAGATGGTCCATATTTGGCCATGTGCTAAGGATGCCAGAAGAGACACCAGCACAGACAGCCTTGGAATTCGCCCTACTCGGAGCCAGCAAATACAAAGCCAGGAGAGGACGTCATTGCAAAAATCTACTAAGCATGCTACGAGGTGACCTTAAGAAAGCAGGACTCGGTACACGCAAGTCAAGAATGGACCTGAGGAAGCTAAGGATTTCGGCTGAGGACAAGACACAGTGGGTAAAAGCGAAGAAGGACCGATTGCAGCTGTAGGATGTTTCTACTACTACTGCCGCAGAATACAGTAATCATACAAGCTGTGGTGTGCCGCCTACGACAACACTTTTTACACATCCTTTAATACTATTTCCATTTACATTGGTGCTTGAATTCAGTAACCCAATAGTTTTGTCTATAGTGCACGCTTGTATCCTGGGTGCTTGGTTGCTATGGTTTCCATCGGAGTATTTATTCAACCAAAATGTATGTAATATGAACATTTATGATAATCTCCCCTAAGTATTTTCTGATTACATGGATAATCATGATACCAGAAATATATATACAGTATTTGACTTGTGTTACATTATTTGAACACTCGTTGCCATGGCTGTCATAGTACAGATGCACGGAAATAGGATACAGTTTGCCACGAAAACTAATTATGGTCAGTTATCATTTTCTGTCTTATACAAATAATCTTGGTATGGTTTCTTAAGTAATGTCTGACATATACTTTATCTTTTTAAATTTTAATGGCTGTAAAGCATGCTGAATACACTAGGATTTAAAACTCTCTTGTTCTCTTTAAAAAATGAGTCAGCCATGAACCGGAAGTATCATCACAATTTTAGTTTGTTCTTGAATGATTTGTCCGTTGCCGTCTCCTCGAAACCATCAGTTCAAGTTCAAGTTCAAGTTCAAGATAATTTATTTTGATATAGACTATACATTTACAGTTTCACAACAGGTAGTCCACCAAAGGCAGAGCCTATGTGGCGGTGGACCCCTACATATAACATATAACAACAACATAGGACATAAGAATACTGAATACATACCTGCTTTAGTCATATATATATATATGAATTGTTTCCAAAATACTCAGCTAATCCTTTGTCATTGCCAATTGGAATTATTGTCCGGTGCCTTGTAGCAGTCCAACAGTTAATAGACGTATGACAATTTACAACATATTTACAGGGAAAGACATGACAGAGGGTAACGTGCTTATCTTGCTTAAGTTAATAATTCTATATTACATATTCTTATTATCATTGACAAAGTATAAGAATTTTTTAGGCGTGATGGTAGAGGTAGTAGTTTGGTAGTTACCATTATGACAGATATTATTATTATTATTATTATTATTATTATTATTATTATTATTATTATTATTATTATTTGTTCTGGTGACTGGGTACAAGTATAAGAATAGCATGCCATGATGGTGAGTGTTTTCCAGAGTCTATAGGTTTCTATAATCTTCTTTTTTATATTCTGCTTAAAAGACTGTAGCTTTATGATGTCTGTGCGTGTGCTTGTGTCTGTATTATTCCATAACTGAATTGCTTTGTATGAGGGTTTCTTGTTGTGCTGCTTTTGTTTGGTGGTGTGTTGAGTGGAGGTTATTTCTTGTTCTTGTGTTGTGAGGATGCAAGTGTGTATTGAGCATAAAGATGTTAGATAAGGATGAGGGTAAGTTGCCATTGTGGAAGTCCCTTAAGATTGTGTATAATTGGAGCCTTCCAATGTCCTCAAGTTTTAAGACCTTTTCTGATTTAAAGATATCCTGGCCACCTGCTGTTTGTGAAAATAGTTTAATAGATTGCTTTTGCAAAGATTTTAGTTTTTTAGTCTATATCAGTGATATTAGATTTAAAACTTTAGCTGTGTTTTGGGAAATGCTATGATGCGGATGGGTGTTCCCGCATCAGCTACGTTGTGTCACCTACACTCTAGGTCCCACCCTGCTGCGCCTAGCATTTGTGTGCATGTTGACTTGTGGAGGCTGTGGTTGGTCTAATTGCTGTTGTTTTCATTTTCTGTGTTCATCGCTATCTGAGTCTCCTCTACGCAAGTGTCTCTTCATGCTACCATAAAATGCGGACATGGAATCAGAGATGTATCTACCGGTACCTATATAACTGTTGCAGGGTACCACTATTGTACTTTAGATCTGATCCCTACCCATTTGATTACACACTCCCGTTAGCTCATGGCGTTTTAATGTATACGCAATATTTAGGCACTCCAATTTAATAATTTCACTTCCATGACAATGTTTTTTAGATATACATAAAACATAGTCGTAAGGCGGCGAGAATGTGTACTGTGAAATTGATTTCATTTTTTTAAAAGATTTTTAGTCTAGTCAAGATTTAACTATACCACATAGAAAAAGGTATTTTCAGTGATTGCAGAGCCCTCTGAGTCAAACAGCATTTTCGAGTCATTCAGGCGACTTCATGTCAACAATCACTGGTCCAATTTCAAGATTTGGAAGGTACTGTCTATTGGTCATAGTGATGCAAGACCTCAAGCCAAGCTGGTTGAATGATTTAGTTGGTGGACATCTTGGATTTTATGTTATTTAAAAAAAATGATTTACAGGAATACATCTACTGTACAACAGACTCCAGCAATCAGTGCTAAAAAGGCTATTAGCACTTCTACATTCTTATATCATAGTGAGTACCTCTTTCACTAGGGCATAGTAAATTTTCATACATCTACACAGGTCCAAACACGTACCATCACCACACATATTGACCACACATGTCAAAGCTATAAGTGCACTGTGCAGATTTTTTGCACATACACCCTCTGTATACACAATATTAAGATGCAGAGGTGGCAACAGATATGCCAATGACACTGTCAGTGGGATCAAAGCAGAGTAATTCTTTGGACTCGGTTGCTCGTCTCAGCTTCTGGTTTTCCATTTTATCTCGACCACTACTACTGGTACTCCAAATTCAACCTAGCAGTATGACACCCAGTCACACAGGCAGACAAGTCTGCTCTTAAACAGGAGGCAAGGAGGCTATTAGGCCTAACTAAAAGCTGGGTCCCCTCTCACTGTCCGAAGACCTCACTCGAAAGTGACAACTGTCCCTGAGTAACTAAACACAACAGCCACTAAGATGAAATTGATACTAGAACACAGCAGTCAGACATATGGGAAAACAACCGGAATGTGTATTGGAATGCATCACACATAATGTGCTGGAATAGTAGGATACTGAGTACATGTACTAAGCAGAGTAATTCTTAGGACTTGGGTGCTCTTCTCAGATTCTGGTTTGCGCTTTTTTCGTGACCATTCTTCTGGTACTGTTACTCTAAATTCAAACCAGTAGTATGGCATACAGGCAGACAAAGCTGTCTTTAGACAGGAGGCATGAAGGCTATTGGACCCAAATAAAGGCTGACCCCTCCCACTGTCCAAAGGTTACATTTGAAAGTGGCACCTGCCCATGGGTAGCTAGACACCGTAGCCACTATGAGGAAATGGATACTGCAACACAGCAGGCAGACGCATATGGGAAAACAGCAGAATTTGTAATGGGACACAGCAGGCATGATGTGCGGGAACAGCAGGCTGCCGAGTAATGGTATAAAGCAGAATAATTCGACAGACTCTTCAGCTTCTGGATTGTTCGTTTCTCTCGACCACTCTTCTAGTTATTAACAAGTTGACTTGTGTGTACGACACGACCAGGCTGTTGTGATTATGTACGTGGCGGACGATTGTATGATAAATGGACAAGCAGTAGTAAAGTTGGGACCAAAATAATAACACCTCCGCCTTGCAGCCACGATTCAGTAATTTGCAGCCCCCACCACCCTTCCCCTACCCCCGAGGGACAGGTGGTGAGGGACTGCGAATTACTGAGCTACGTCCACAGCTGCTGCACCCATCAAGCCAAGTTGGTAAGCTCGGCAGTCAGCCAACAGAGAAAATGTACCAGGGCCATTACATGACCTAAGCAACTATGTAAACTGTGTGCTTGACAATTGGTTTTCTTATCAGTAGTAAACCAGTTACAGGTCAATGGGCCATCAATAGTACGGCAGTTAAAGGTTGGATGTTATCCATTTACTTCAATGGCAATGGCACAACTACATCATTATGTAAGTTATCTGGTAATGACTTTCAGCTTTGATGTGTGGGCTGCTATCAGGGTAGAACTCGATCAGTCCGTTCAAACAAATACAGTCTCTGCCGGTATCACATTGACAAGATGGGACTACCCATAGGTCTTTCCAGGTGCCCTGACAAAGGGCACCCAGTAGTAGGCTGAATATTCTTCAACCTGATCCATGACAGATTCTGGCGTGTTCCCATGTGACATAGAGGATCCGATGTCAAGAGGGTGTCTTCAGTAGACAGCCCAACCCCACCCTCTGAACACCATAGAAGTGGCAGACGGACTCAATGTCTTCATAGGGGTGAAGGTGACCATAAATATTTCTTCGCAGATGCTCACGGTAGGCATTGTACTGAGGTGCAGATTGGAAGTGTGCCCATATGGAATCCAATATCATGACAGTCTGTTGTTCAACCGTGACACCCAGCATGACTGTAAATAGAATGAAGTTCTCGATACGGACCGCGGTTGCCGTTAATTGGGCCACGCTCCTGTGGTTGCCGAGAAACAATTTTTCCTTTAGAGCGGGTTCACTGCTTAATGCATCGATGAACTTATCAAGATGCAAGTGGAGTACGCCATCCACATTGGTGCTCGGATATGCGCGGGTAACTAGCCTTCTGATTCGGCTAGCTAACTCGGGAAGAGTTTCTCCCGCGCGTCGTCGTAAATTCTTGAGTTGAAGACGACTGGTTTCCCCGAGAGCTGTGTCGCCAAATCGCGCTCCGTAAGTGCTCGTTCCAACTGTGTGTAAGTAGGAGTACGATCCATCCCCAGATCCGCAAGAACTTGCAGGGCTTTCCCCGAATGTTTTGCTGCAAGATATTCACCCATCTGTCTGTCGTCCCAGCGGTTAGTCCGACTTATTATTTCGAACTGGATTTTATAATTGGTCCAGTCATTCTCCCCACTAAATTTGGGGTGGGTGGGGGGGGGGGAGTATGACTCGACCAAAACCACGGGAAGAGTGTATGGGTTGAAATCCGAGTGGTGCGGATATCTGAGAGTTGGCGGACTGTACTGATGTTGGTCTTGGTGCGGGTGGCGGTGGTGTTGGTGTATCCCGTCGATGATGATGCCGAGGAGCGAGGACATGCGTACTCCAATTAACTGAGTCTGCCCCGGTGGTTGAGCCATAGACTGGCATGGGTCTATGAACGGAAGGCGGATTGCAGTGGAGAGTGCAAGGTCATTCCTCCCATGGTGAGAGCTGTTGTTACTCATATGGCGGTGGCACAAGTGGCTGACGGTTATGATATGTGGCATGACTAATATACCAGTGAAAAGGTGGTGCCGATTCCTCCCAATGACTCCGCGGTGTTCCCCATGTTTCACTAGAAGGGGGTGGCATGGGAGGTCGTCTATGTGGTGGATTATCACCTGGCCATACTGTCTCCGTAGATGACACGGGTAAATGATAGTAGTCTGAAGGGCTGTAGATATGCCCGTAGTCAGGTTTTTCTGGAGTCGTCCACGATTCGGCCCTGATGGAGTTGGCCTGTCGCGGACATCCAAAATAGTTCTAAACTCTGTTCCCGCCTGTGAGGCATTGCGGAAGGTGCCATCGCTAACAGGCGAAAACAGGTTATGGTGCGGAGTTGTTGAGTGCTGAGAATCCATCGTATGAGGCTACCTCTTGATCGAGGAAGTCCTCGCTGAATGGAGATGGTATCGAACTGAGCTCACTATATGGTGTGGGCCTGAGTTTGCTGCACGTTATTACTGTTGTTCTTCGAGCCCCACATCGGGTGGCACTTGTAGCTCACCGGGTGGTGTCGGGCCGTTCCGATGTCTCATGTCGACTCGCGTGCCGTAAGTGCACGACGAGTGATGACGCTGGTTAGCATCCGGTCTCGGGGTGACGGACCCTGAACGAGACTTCCCTGCGGGAAACAAAAAACGGCTCCTAAGGCATGTGGAACTCAATCATTCCGGTGGGGCCATGCGACCATTGCCGCGGAAATTAAACACAACGGTCTCATCCCAAGAGTTTGTGTCACCAGTATGCCTGTCCATAGCAATTTCGTGATATATGGACTTACAAGATTTGATTTGGTGACCTAAAAATATAAGTCTATACAATGTGTTTACCTAAAATATGCTAGATAAAACTACAATAAGAGCATACGAGAATACAAGACATAGGGGCAGGTAGATGAACTTTTAAACATGGGACTCCCGGAGGTCCCACACAGACTCGTAAGTCCGCAGAGGTATCCCCGCAAGACATAGCCATTTAACTTAATATAAGTTATTATACCTCTAAGCTGAAAGGAAGAAGAATATCTCAGACGA
Organism: Chaetoderma sp. LZ-2023a; assembly: GCA_034401795.1. Lineage (NCBI taxonomy): Eukaryota > Metazoa > Mollusca > Caudofoveata > Chaetodermatida > Chaetodermatidae > Chaetoderma > Chaetoderma sp. LZ-2023a. Next base: position 79,094,681 of record CM067370.1, read on the forward strand.
AAAGTGATGTGCCTCACGCGGGCACTACGCCTAGGGAAAGTTAGGGTGAGGAGTATTATCCTGGCATGGACCATCGTCGCTGAATCCTTGCGAGAGCCTTGTGCGCGACTCCGTCTCGGGAAGGTGCTGCCATGGCTTAAAGCGGGAGAGGAGTAGCAGGCAAAAATGGGCCCACTCTAATATTCCAAACAAAAATGATGTAGTAAGAAAAGACCATACCTAGTGAGATTATGACTATAGGGGTGCGTACTGTTTTACGTGAAGACGGGACGGAAGATTCCCGATGGATTCCTTCGTCACCGTCTTATGTGATTCCTAATATGCTGAGTTAGTAGTTGCCGCTTTATTTCTGCAGGCCTTCTGCTCTGCTTAATCACTTGTTTAGTAGGAACATAATTGAACATGTGACCTCCGCTGTGATCAAAAATATAATTGATGACAAAACATTTATAACTCAAATCACAGAATCAGTGATCAATGACAGTTGTTTTCTTACCAATGTAAAGCAAGATATCTATAAGAGCCTAAGTATGGATGCAGAGTGTAATATGGAACGTATTAGACAAGACATGAAAGACATTAAAGACGAAAATATCAAACTAGTTGAGGAAAATACAAAAATACACCTTGAGCTTGACAGTCATGAGCAGTACTCAAGGAGAAACTGCCTCCTCGTACATGGTATCCCAGAATCCCAAAATGAGAATACGGACCATATTGTGCTTAATGCGCTAAATGACAAACTGGGCCTAAACTTAGATCCTAGCAGCATTGGACGCAGCCATAGAATTGGCCCAAAGCGCTCAGGAATTCAGCAACCTAGGGATTCCCAGAACAGTAATCATGTCCATAGCAGACCAATCATCATAAGACTTGTAGCATATAACACACGACATACTATATTCACAAATAAACGCAAGGTAAAAGGTACACACTTTGTCATTACAGAGAGCCTCACCAAGAGACGACTACAGCTGCTAAAGTTATGCCAGCAGCACTCCGGGGGTAAAGTCAGCATGGTAAATCGATGGACGCATCATATGCCTTGTCAACTCAGGTAACAAGACGATTATTACATCAGCAATAGACCTAGACAAGGTACCGAAATGAACTGTTACTGTGTATGTTGCTTTTCTGTGACACTGATCAGTTTCCTGTGCTTGTTAACTGTTATATGCATGTCAACTTATGTACAATACTTTGTGCTCATGTCGTACCAAAAATATGTTCACAACCAACATAAATGTGCTCCGCATGCTTAGTTGCCACGAACACTATATGACACACTGGAAAACATCTAAAATAACTTGATCCTACATGCGTTTGTGAAATGTAATGTTATATGCCTGTATGTGGAACAGCGTCTGTCAATGTGTTCGTATCATTACACACTCTGTATGTTGCTTTTCTGTGACACTGGTCAGTTTCCTGTGCGTGTTAACTGTTATATGCATGTCAGCTTATGCACAATACTTTGTGCTCATGTCGTATCAAAAATATGTTCACAACCAACATAAATGTGCTCCGCATGCTTAGTTGCCACGAACACTATATGACACACTGGCAAACATCTAAAATAACCTGATCCTACATGCGTTTGTGAAATGTAATGTTATATGCCTGTATGTGGAACAGCGTCTGTCAATGTGTTCGCATCATTACACACTGTATTAGTGTTGGGAATTGGTACTATTTTTGTGATCGATGATTGTTTTTATATACTAATCAGTGATCAATTAATGATTGATGATAACAGGTTCTCATCTTTTACCCATTTTGAATGGAGTAATTATAGCATGTCCAGGGATAATTACCCCTTTTAAATCAGATTTTTAACAATTTAAGAAATAATCTGTTGGGTACTTTGAGGCGGATTTGAATGGAAGCCGTTGCTGCCGTAGGCAGTAGCGGCTTCCAGTCGGGTAAGATTCAAAGTATTCAACATGTTATTAGTCTTGTTGCTTTGAAATTAACATACTATGTCAGTGCTGAAAGAATTAATGTCTACTTTTGTGATCGATGATTCGTTTTATATACTAACCAATGAGTAATTAATGATTTGATAACAGGTTCTCATTTTACCCATTTTGCATGGAGTAATTATAGCATGTTCAAGGATAATTACCCCTTTCAAATTAAGTCGCACGCATGACAGATTCTTAATAATTCAAGAAATAATCTGTTGGGTATTTTGAAACTGGTTTGACTGGAGGCTGTTGCTGCCTTAGGCAGCAGCGGCTTCCAGTCGGGTAAGTTGCAAAAATATTCATACTACTAAAATACCATACTATTTCAATTGCTGAAAGAATTAATGTCTTAGACACCAAACGTCCCACATATGCTTCTGTGAAACATAACGTCATATGTCTGAATGTTGAATAGCGTTTGTCAATGTGTTTGTATCATTGTGTACTCTGTATTAGTGTTGGAATTGGTGCTATTTTTGTGATCGATGATTGGTTTTATAAACTAACCAATGATCAATCAATGATTGATGATACCCATTTTGAGCGCAGTAATTATAGCATGTTCAAGGATAGTTACCTCCTTCAAATCAAGTCGCAGGTATGACAGATTCTTAATAATTTAAGAAATAATATGTTGGGTATTTTGAAGCTGATTTGAATGGAAGCTGTTGCTGCCTCAGGCCGCAACGGCTCCCAGTCGGGCAAGTTTCAGAGTATTCAACATGTTATTAGTATGGTTGCTTTGAAATTAACAAACTATTTCAGTGCTGAAAGAATTAATGTCTATTTCAGAGCTGAAAGAATTAATGTGTTAGACACCAAACGTTCCACATATGTGTCTGTGAAACGTGATGTCATACGCCTTGTATGTTGAACAGCGTTTGTCAATGTGTTTGTATTATTATGTACTTTGTACTAGTGTTGGGAATTGGTACTATTTTTGTGATCGATGATTGGTTTCATATACTAACCAATGATCTATTAATGATTGATGATAACAGGTTCTAATTTTTTACCTATTTTGAATGCAATAATTATAGCATGTCAAGGACAATTACCCCCTACAAATCAAGTCGCACGCATGATAGATTCTTAATAATTCAAGAAATAATCTGCTGGGTATTTTGAAATTGGTTTGACTGGAGAATGTTGCTTCCTTAGGCAGCAACGGTTTCCAGTCTGATAAGTTGCAAAAATACTCGACATGTTATTGTTTTTATATACTAACCAATGGTCAATTAATGATTGATGATAACAGGTTCTCAATTTTACTTTTAGTAACTCACCCACAATTCTTATTTATTGCAATTTGACACTTGACCCATCTCATCCAGTGTATCCACTGGTTAGATGGTGGTATATACAATTAAATCACGATAATAACCAATATTACAGCCAAATAGAGAAATCCATTCGGTCCTCCAAATGACCCCAATAACCTCCCTCTCTCTTCAGTAGTTCCCTTGTCTTATTTCCTCCCTGTCCATATTCCCACTAACCTAACCCATGCCCGCTAAATTCCCTTGCTCAACCTGTAGAAAACCTGTTAAGAATAATCAGAGAGCACTATTATGTGACTTATGTAGCACATGGATTCATCTAAGTTGCTCCAAATTAACAACATCTGACTATCGCAACCTCGAAGCTGACGACACCTGCTGGTGGTGTACCAACTGCAACAAGTCACTTTTCCCGTACAATCATTACAATGACAATGCAGACTTCACACTGGCTGTTCTAAATCCATACTATAACCCTACTACCACTGAGGCTACTGACGACAAAAAGCCCACTCTAAACCCATTCGAATTAATCCTATCCCAATTTAACCATGCTGATACTAGAAATGATCTAAATATATCTGCACCAACCTGTGAATATATCCTCCCAAAAACATTCAATGACAATCTACTAGGAAACAAAGAACACATAGCCTTCTCACTTCTATTTATCAACATGCAATCTATCATGGGGAACATCGACAAGTTACACCGTCTCCTAGATATGAGTGCACATGAATTTGGAATTATTGGAATTACAGAGACATTTATACATGCAAATTCACCTACTAACCTTATCAATATAAAGAACTACACATTTGTTGAAAAGCACAAAACCACGGGCAGGGGAGGTGGTGTAGGCATGTATGTTAAAGAAAATGTCCAATTCATTGAGCGAGATGACCTTTCTAATATTGAAGAACATATTCAAACAATGTTTATCGAAATTCAAACACCGAAAGGAAAAAACAAAATTGTAGGTACGATTTATAAATCACCTAAAGGCGATAAGGAACGTCTTATTGAACTATTAGGAAAAACTTTGGCAACTATTCAAAAAGGAAAACAAAACTGTCTGCCTCATGGGTGACTACAATATTGACCTGATGAGACAAACTTGCTTTCATACACAAAACTTTATAAACTTACTAAATGCTCATTCATTCTACCCAACCATTACAAAACCGACTAGAATAGGTAATGTTTCGGCCACAATTATTGATAATATATTCAGCAATAACATTAACTTCAGTAATAAATCGGAGGTAGGAATTCTCGTTACTGACACGTCAGACCACCTACCAATTTTTCTTCTCGAAAGACAGCTGACCTGCACAAAGCCATTCAAATATGAAAAAATTAAATGCAGAGAAATAAATCAGGTCAATATTGAACAATTTAAAAAATACATGTCTGAGGTGGATTGGCATGCAGTAACAGACATACAGTGCTGCGAAAGTGCCTACAACAAGTTCCATGAAATTTGCATGCACATCTTCGAAAACAGCTTTCCCATGAAGGAAAAGAAGAAATTTAAACACAACCCGACTAAACCATGGATAACAATTGGACTGATAGCTGCCTGTCATAAAAAACATAATCTTTATTTGAAGTTTATCAAATGTCAAACAAAGCATAATGAACAGAAATTCAAGAAATACAGAAACAAGTTGGACCAAATAATCAAAACAGCAAAAAAAACTTACTACCATAACAGATTTGAACTATGCAAGAATGACATAAATGAAACATGGAAAATAATTAAATCACTTTTGAATAAAAATAACCGCAAAGCACAACAAACACATTTCTTTATAATAACAAGATAATAACTGATGATTTAGAAATTGCAACAGGATTCAATGACTATTTTGTTAATATAGGTCCAACACTTTCAGATAAAATCAATTCAACATCCTCTAATAAATATAGTGATTATCTCACAGGCGACTACCAACCCTCTTTTTTCGCTAACCCGGTCACAAATGAAGAAATTTTTATCATTTTTAACAAACTAAATCCTGCAAAAAGTGCTGGCTTGGATGGTTTCAAGTGGAGTAGTTTCAAACACTGCACGTTAGCGCTACTAATACCCCTTAACCACATCTGTAACTTATCTTTCACTCAAGGCATATTTCCATCAAAATTAAAAGCAGCACGTGTAACACCTATATACAAAGCAAAGGATTCATCTAATTTCACAAACTATAGACCTGTCTCAATACTTCCACTTTTCTCCATATTAATGGAACGACTTATGTACAATCGCCTTATCAGCTACTTAGATAAAAGGTCAATCCTCTATACATCACAATACGGATTCCGTGAAAAACATTCAACAATGTTAGCACTAATTGAAATGACAGAAAAAATAATAGAATCAATTGAAAAGAAAAAGCACATAATAGGCATTTTTTTGGATCTTTCAAAAGCTTTCGACACTATCAATCATAAAATCCTACTAGAAAAACTTGCCTATTATGGAATCCGAGGAAGTGCACTCATCTGGTTTGAAAGTTATCTAAGTGACAGAACGCAATGTGTGCAATTCAATGCAACTTGCTCTGAAAATAGGAGACTAACTTGCGGTGTACCTCAGGGGTCCATCCTTGGCCCTCTGCTGTTCCTCTTGTCTATGAACGATCTGCCTAATATATGCAAACATATGTCACTAATACTATTTGCTGATGACACCAATGCCTTTTGCTCTGATGAAGACATAGCTACATTATATAAAAATGTAAATAAGGAAATGGAAGAAATTACTAACTGGTTTTCACTAAATAAATTATCACTAAATGTGGATAAAACAAACTATATGTTATTTTCAAAATCTAGAGAATTAATAAATAAAGAGGTTCCAAAATTGTACATTAGCAATAAGGAAATTGAAGAGAGCCCCTTATCTAAAGTTCCTAGGAGTATATTTAGATAAAAACTTGACCTGGGCCAAACAAATCGAAACAGTTACTGCAAAAGTAGCAAGAGGGATAGGTGTCATCCAAAGACTAAAACCATATATGACACAGGCCACGGTTAAAACACTGTACAGCACCTTGATCCTCCCGCACCTCACTTACTGCAACGCTGTTTGGACTAACACCTACAAAAACAGAATACCCAAAATTCAAAGTCTCCAAAAAAACCCCATCAAACTATTTTCTAGGCCAGCAGAGTGCCAAAACATGTTCAAAGCAGAAAAATTGCTTAAGCTCACCGACATAGGAAAATCTCAAATGCTAACTATTGTCAAAAACTTCCACGAAGACACTTAAGACACAGCAGACATAAACTACATGAGCAATACACACGGACAGACATAGGAAAACACCGAATATCATTTGCAGCCACTAAACTATGGAACAACATAAAACAGGAAACACGTGAGAAAATTCTATCAACAAAATTCTGCAAGAAAACAATAAAAAACCACCTGATTAACACATACTAGTATTATCGAACTCATGCAGTACAGCTCAACAATGGCCCGACTCGTCTACAAAACAAGGTAAAGAATGCTACTACTACTACTACTACTACTACTACTACTACTACTACTACTACTACTACTACTACTACTACTAGAATTATGACTAGATGACTCCACTTGCTATTATATCCAATAATAATTTCAATTACCATAGTAACAAACCACAGGACGAGCAGGAGAATGAGCACCCATCCCTTCCATCCCCCTTCCCTTGTCCAAGGATGCTCCCCATTAGCCAGCATCCTGTAAACAGTATATCATCATTATAAGTAAAAGTACCCTCCCCCAAAAATATATAAATGTTTATTGTTGTATCTATAATCATAGACATCCATGTATATTATTGAACTTGACTATGTTCTGCTGTTACGTAACTGTCTTGTCCTTATTTACTACCCATATGTATCGCTAAATAATAATAATAATAATAATAATAATAATAATAATAATAATAATAATAATAATAATAATAATCCAAGTGACTAACTCTTACACACACCCTGTTACAGTATTATATGTTGGTTCGCGGACTGAGAGAGGCCCACTCCAGGAGTTTTCCTTTCCACTGTAATGACTGACAAAGATAATTGAACCGGTGGTGAACTCTGGTGGTGGTGGTGGGGGGGGGGGGGGGGGGGGGGGGTTGGGGGGTGGGGGGGGGGGGGGGGGGGGGTTGGGGGGTGGGGGGGGGGGGGGGGTTGGGAGGGTGCTGGGGGTGTGGTGGGTGTGTGGGAAGGGGTGGTCTCCTCTTGACCCGCGAATTGACATATTTTTCTCTTTCAAATTTAAACTGTTTATGTGGATCAAGGGCCAAAGGGTTAATAAGGAAGTAGTAAATGTAATGTCTGAATTTATAATTGTTTGTGTAAGTACTGTCTTGTCTAATTTATATATACCTGTATATATGTGTGTAAGGTGTCCGCCATAACAATAGGCACTGCCTTGGGCGGACAACCTGGTATGATTTGTGAATTCGTTTACCTTGGAATTATTGAATAAATAATCTTGAATCGTGAATCTTGAATCTAGTTGTTTTCAGAACAAGAATTATTTTAGGCCGCAACTGGCCGATAACTACCTAGCTATTAGACATGGCTGTCACGGAGAACAGATGCCCAAGGACATCAATACTGCAGACAGCGCTCATACATGTTACTTAGCGGGATCTCCGAACTGGGTGAGAATCCAGACATTCCGCCTTGCAACCACATGAAACATTACAGGACATGGTTTACATTTCATGGAAGCATTGTTAGACCATATCTCCTATCGTTATGGTGTGTGTGTGGGGGGGGGGGGGGGAGGTAAGAGAAACGGATGCACACCATGAATATCCTTCCCGTAAGGGTGTGGCAGATCTAAATATCATGCCCAGACATTTAAACAGAATTCGGTGAGCATACGTATCTCGCCCGTCACTGGGTCCTATGGAACTAACTGTTTAACCTGACGTTAGGTTTATACACAAGTTGCCAGTTTTGCACTGCGGTGCGGGAGGATTGTCAGTAAATATAATAATAATTAATACATATGTTTTCGCAGTGCTTTCCTACATTGGCTTAAAGTACTATCTACTAAGTATCCGAAGATACACGGGAATGTGTATGTGATACCGCACCATGGCCATCACCGCTCGGAAACCCCAATAGTTTCCTAGAGTCGGATCAGCCCATGGCCCATCGCACAGCACTGTAAGCCTATTCAGAATGTCTAATGAGCAGTCAGCAAAAGATACGATAGTACTACGTGGTGAAAAAAGTTCCTGTACCCCGATGGTATGGATGGAAAGTGTAAACAACCCGATCACTAGCGGGGGTTATCAGATGCGGATGAAGACACAAAACAAAGCGTCACAGTGCTGGGTACGTCAACCAGCTCTGAAGACGCACCGGGCAGAGTTCACTTGCTACGGTCGAAAGTCGAAAGAACCCACATGATTAGTGCGGCGGCGTTTGAAATACCACTTTTAGGCATGGCCGGCAGATCCAGCGAGTCATCCACCAAAGAACATCCTGCCTCTACATCTGTAGATTCACATTATCAGGCCGCAAAGGCCTCACCGCAAGTTTGTGTTCTTATCAAAAGTATCCAAACTACTCCCGTAAAAGGTGAGTTACACAATTGTTTTAGTGTGGTGGGTTGGAAACTGTACTCTACGGGATAAAACCCCGACACATAGCGAAGAAAGACGTGTGTTACGCTTGATAATAGTTGGTACAGCTCCAACCTGTTCGGCCCCTGGCCGAGGATGCTGTCGATCACTGGATCGCTTCTCCTTTTATACTCTCCATGACGTCACAGGCGCATCGTTCGAGCAACAGCCAATCAGCACACAGCTAATAATAGCGTCGTCGAACGTTCTAGAACATTCTAGAAGCTTTATATCCACGTGGTTATGACGTCAGGACAATATTTTGAAGATAATCAAGAAGAGCTTTTCCTGGATAACTCAGCCATTTCTCAACCGATTTTTTGAAATGGTTTACAGATTTAGAAAGCCCGTCGAATTCTGGTCTTGATTAATGCCATATTTAACGGGAACAAACAATCAATAACAATTACAGAGTACCAGCTCAGTACACTATAAGCGCCATCCTATCTAGGTCACAGCCATGTGCTCCATAGAAACAGCGTCCTGACGCGCGCATGCGCATAATGCGTTTTAACGAATTTAGTCATTTTTTGACACGCTCTCTCTCCCATAGGCCTATATACGCTTATAGCTCTACCCAAAGGGGTGTGTTCAGGAAATGAATCCTAGACGGCCGGCGCGTACCCAGCTTAGCTGGTACGGCCGGTACCTGACCGGTCGATCCGAACTACACAAACAATATCAGAATGCTATGAACAGGCGATGCGCAATTGCTAATTGACGTCATAGAGTAATGTGTAATGTGTGATGCAATAATGTGCTATGACATAGTGGTTGAAGAAGCTAGTCTCTCAAAAAGAAATTATTGACCTCTGTTATTCCTGCTGTTAATAACAAAAACCTAGTATGATGCTCACGCATAGGGTTTTTGAACTTTTCCATCACCACTGTCTGTAGGCCTAATTAATCCACAGCAAAATAATATTGTCAAAATTGTATACTTTTATCTAGATGCTTAATTTGTGGGCCTTGATGTAATAAAACGAAATAAGTCTCAACACGTGATTATATCATATTTACGTATAAATTCATATAGGCCCCTAATTCTTTTATTTGCGAAATTGAATTAGAGTCACGAGTCTCTAGTTTAACTTAGCAATTAAAAATATAAAATAATTTGTACGGAATGAAATCATCATATGTAAAAATTTATTTCACTTCATTACATCGTGGTACACAAATTAAGCTTCTAGATGTGCACAATTTAAACAATGTTATTTTCATGCATTTTGTTCTGAATATAGGCTCTACCTGTACATTTCATGTCCATGTATTGTGTGATATATAGAATACTCCCGTAATCATATTCCCGCACGAATGTGATATTTAGCTATGGCATACAAAATAACCATGCAATGCCACCCCTTCATCACCCCCACCCCTCCGGCCACACACCCCAACCCCACCTCATCCAGAGGATCACACATAGCCTAACCTAATAGTTTTAAAAAATGTCCTGTTTATTAGTGAGTATACTAGAAAGGTGAAATGTTGGAAAAACCCCGTCGACATTATGATACCTGTGCATGTAGGATACCCTAGGAGCGTATACTTACAAACAACATAATGAACTCCCAAACATCTACATAGGCTATGTGAAACTTCTAGTTGACTGAAACACTTTGTCTGCTAATTTCATCAAGTCTTGTGACCAGTGGCTCACTGTCGGACGATTAAAGTGTATGAAAAAATAAGTGTCGTCATTAATAATAAGCACAGAAAGCCGCTACGTCATAACACGTCATCATGTAATAATAACGGGATCGATTTCTAGCTTTCAAGCGCCCATTTCTAGCTAATCCATCCATGCATTGCCTGTGTTGGGATCGAGCGACCTTGAATAACAAGAATCCTGGCAATATCAAGGTGGAAGTTCTTGAATATTTTGAAACTAATTTGACTGGGTTCTGTACCCTCCTATGGCAGCAACAGCGCCAAGTTAAATTAGTTTCAAAATTTTCAACAGAATGTTTATATATAGCAAATCCATGAAAGGCATAGAATTCCTACACTTGGCGGACTATTATTCAGCATCATGACAGAGTGCTTCTGTATATTATGATTGTGCCATCAGCCTAAGTGTGATGTAATTTACTATGATGTCATATACTCGATCGACAGATCGGATTCATCCATCTTAAGGGTTCCAAATCAGATAGCTTGCAGACAACATATTACATAACATTCTGCACATGGTATAAGAGAATCAAGAATTTGACTGATTTTCAAATAATTAATAGTGTTTTGTTAAAGGCTGTTAACCTGGAAAGCGCCCTTGATATTTTCTCTGTTTTGATTGGTCTGGGCCACCTTAAATGACATTCGTTGTTTATCACGAGAATATGATTACACCCTCTGAAATACGACCGTTACCCTTGAGTTTTCCTGATCTGATACGAAAACTTTCATCTGCACAAAACCGGATTCTAATTTGTGAACAATTCGGGAAACAGGATTCACATTCGCAACATCATTTCAATCAGGGAAGATTAATTAAATTCACTGTGATATCAGTTGTCGTAAATAGTACATGAAGAATGTGATAACAATTATTTAGGCTTCATCTTCTTCTTCTTCTTTTCGTTCGCTGATCATACCGCCAGTCCTGTAAGTGACTATCGACATGATCATAAGCGCTAAGTGCGTGGATCCATGGTTTATTAGAGTGCGCCGTGCGGCCTGGAACCTCCGTCTTCAGCACTCGAGGTTTCTGTCAGGGTTACCTCACCCTTACCTCCTTTAGTCGCCTCGTACGACACGCAGAGGATACGGAAGGTGTATTCTAAGCCCCACCTACAGGACAGAAAAATGCTTCATTATGTTTATAGTATTTAATCTAGTTATCAACATTTTGTTCTGATAAAGGATAGTGAACCTTATTGTAGGCATATAGATACTTAAAATTGTTCAAGATGTATTGCTGCAATTTGCAATGAAATCGACATATCGGTAGAAGTACAAGAAAATAACTTATGAGTAGTTACTATAGTATATAAGCTCCCATTGCATATCATAGAGATATTGATAATTCTATGCTCTATATGCCTAGTTCAGGTCTTTTCTGTTATGTAATTCCCGCCCCTCAGATTCATATTGATCATCCAGGCAAACCCCCTAATGTGAGTAAAGTGTCATGGTAGACCTGATAGTAGTATCGTGGTGTGGTAGACATGAATTGTGATTGTCAAGAACTCTGTGACGTCCTCACATCCATGTGGGCATGGCGGCGTGATTGTTACACGTGATATTTGACCATCATTTTGAAATGATCGTAGCATATTGCGCACGCGCACTGGGCAATGTAGGCTAATTTCATATTACAAAGTAGTATAGAGGGTCTGGTGTTTCCCTTTAAGGGGAAATTCAAGTGAAAATCGGGAATAAGTCAACTAAAAATATACTATAATCCGAAATAGTTGCCGCAAAAAAACAAAAAAAACCACTGTTCCATTACCGAGAAATAAGAAAATGAATATGCCCGAAACGCTTGAAAACGTGACTCCTGGGCGCATCCATTTTCTCACAATGAGAGCGAGAAACCACGAGATTATGACGTCAATGACACACCAGCAAAATATCGCCACCGCTTTTAGATTTACCTGTTTACTTCGCGTTGTGAAGGCCGAATATTAATTAACCCTTTAATGACCAAATTCTGTCAGGAAACTCAGAATATTTCCTTATTGAATGGCCATTTGCAGGCCAAGCGAAGACTATTTTTGAAACTTGACCACTGGAATGCCTGGTTCGGTTACTGAGACAGTCGTTTTAGTTGTGAATTATCAAAATAGCCTTCTTTTGACCTGCGTCCTCAACTTGACGATTGCAGAGGCCAGTGCTGGTGTGAAATGGTTAAATCGCATCATGTCTGCATGTCAAGCATGGGCTTGCAGTAATAGAAACGATCATGGAAAGGGTATGGCAATTCACATTTTCAGATACCGGACCAACAGAAGCATCCACATGAAAAAGGGCTAACTGAAAGATGGCTTCATAACATCGGCACTGGATGGATATCTACCACATTTAAATTTGGAAGACACAAGTTTAGAACATATAGTCTGTATAATTTAAAAATAATGTGTCATGCATTTCAAAACATAAGGTGCGGTACTCAATTTTAATATAACAGAATCAAACTCGACAATTAACATCGTATTTGCTTGCATCAATTGTAAAACGGGATTTGCAAACCAAAATGAAACGATGTCACTGATTGCCCGGTCAGTCAATTATAAGCAACCGCTTAGCGGCTGACTTCGAAGACGATAGTAGGTGACAGCTAGTAAATAATGACAAGTGTACGCTAGACATAATTAGTAGTTTAGTGCTTTCACACTATTGAAATCCAGCGTTATTAATCATTTACAACGTTTACTCCCAATTTTAAAATAACTATGCAGAGTGTTGAATATTCTGAATTAAATTTGCCTGGAATTATGTTGCAGTAGCTTCCAAACTAATTAGTTTCACACACTAGGCCCATGCAGGGTAAATTTTAAGCTTTCTGCTTTTCTGTCCTTGAAAGAGTTAACTTTTTAAATGTTGACCCATATTTACTGCCTGTTGAATATTTTGAAACTGGAATTTGACTCGAAGCAGAAGTTGCAATAGCAACAGCTTTCGGAGAAATTACATTCAACATTTATTCAACTAACATATTTTTCAAGAATTTGTTGTAGCTGGTTGATTGCAAACACGCTCCTGGCATAACCCTTCAATGTTTTAAAAAAATAGAAATTGCCCATAAGAAAACAATTTTTGACAATTTAGCACTACAGTGACTGGTGTGATCATCGGGACACTAATTGCACTTTAATTTCCTCCAAACACTGTGGCAAAGTATCAGTTGTTTAGCCAGTACACTAATTATCCATGAGATGCAAGATTTACCTCCCCTGGTTACAGCTATCCTCGATCGGGCAAAGAGAGTAGGTGTGTCGGTGACGTCAGCTGCTTGTCCAAAATGGCGCCTCTATCTACTGGTCACTTTAGCAATTTAAATTGAGGATATCTTTTTTATTTGTTGGCATAAAATTGTGCTCTTTGTCTCAAATTAATGTGGAAAGTTAGTACTTTACATCAGATGCATAAAATCCCCCAGTAGAATATTCCTTTAAGTATGAAATAAATATCCTATGGTACCCACATATTGCGCATGTTTGGATTATCGCCTTCTATCAAATAGTCTGAGCAAAAATTGTAATTGTTGAATAAATATAAGAAACTAGCATGGGTTCTTATTCACCTGTATGCAACTTGACTTTTTAATTGTCGGTCTGCATAAAATACAGCCCAAAGGGAGAAACTACCGAATCCAATGGCATATCCACTTTTTGCATACAGGCAAAAAGTATTTGTTTTGCAGCATATGCTACCACATCTTCAACATATGTTTCACATAAACGCATTGTTGCTGAAGATTAACCAATGGTAACATATGTGTCATATTTGAAAGATTGGTTTGACAAATGGTAACCCTGACTGCCGTGTTATTCTTAAAGGGGAAGAAAATGTCATTTGAAATCATTTAATCACCAAGTATAGGTACAAGCCGTAATATTTTATGTTTCTAAAAACAATTTTTGCCATAGATGTGAAAGTTTTGAAATAATATGGTAGTGTCAGAAATCAACAGCACTACTTTAACCCTATATTGACAAGTAGTTTCACAATTTCAAGTGGAGAAAGTCTTGCATGAGCAAAATGAATAACCATAGATTGACATGTGAAGAAATATGTGTGCATGCCGATCGTGAGGGATTCTCACAAGAGGTTGAATGCGCATGCGCAAAGAGAGGGGATGCGCAAATACAGGGAACACAATGATAATCTTGAATCTAGGTACTGCTGAAGAGAGGCGGAATTTACACGACAAGCACAAGTTTCTCCACAATCTGGCAATTAGTCTCACTGACAAACTGAAACCTTTTTTTTGTCTGAATGCGAGCGTGTTATGGTAAGTATACTTAATTGTACTATAAGCGGGGAATGTATGTGCGTGATTATATGTTTATATGGGCCTACCTAAATGTGATTTATTGTACATTATAAGTCCGAGACGAGACTCATATCCTTTCTAACCGAAAATCTGTATGGCGCTATTCGCCTCCCTATTGACTTGAGCGATGGACTCCTTTAGTCCTTACACACAATACAAAACATTTATACATTAACATATATATGACACACAAGACAGTGGCACAGTGACAGCATGCTAAAAAGCTAGTACCTTGATATGAAAACTTATACAGGGACTTGACTACCTTTCTGGGATTATTAGCCAGTAAATTAACTTATTTGGGGATTTTATTAGCCATACAGTACACTAATTCAATAGGTATCGGGACATTTCGTACCTGAGACGATTCGTCCCCGAGCCGTTTCGTGTCGGGGACGTTTCATCCTGGGATGATTCACACGGGTCATTTCGTCCCAGTTTCGAGATGGGTCGATTCGTACCATTAGTGGGACGGTTCGCCCCTATAGGAGGTTTTACGGAATTCCCTTATGAGGTCATTTTCACGCGTGTGCAGATGACTGGCCGTCAGCTGATCACTGTTTTGTTAGTAAACAACATTACGCTGCCGCGGTTGATGCGACTCAAAGCTTTGAAAATTGCAATTCTACGGCAGCTCTACCGGTAAAGTTGGCCGAATTGACAATTCTAACGTCAAATACTATTTTATTATGCACTTTTAGAAATATATTATCGATTCTATGCACATTAGAAGGCAAAATACTACCGCGATGATATGTGATTATGTCAGAAACATCCCCACCCCATCAGTGCATGTGGATCCTCGTAGGCTATAGTACCAATACAAGCGGCTGCCCAATAGATAATGTTTACGAATGCCCAAGATGGCTCTACTGTCATAATGATTATCAGTGTGTGCATAGGTGCAGATAGAGGGGGTGGGTAGGTATGTACGTGTGTCTGTCTCTATGTTACTATGTTTGTATGTATGCATAAGGTAACCCACTCCCACCCATCAACCATATAGACAATTTTGGAGACGAGCGAGGCTGGCAAAGATATGAGTTTGTCACACAAACACCCCCGCCCACCCCCACCCACACTTTGAGTGTCTAATTTGAATTAGAAAATCTGAAATTCCATATTTACCTCTCACCCACCCTGCCCAAACGGCACCCCACCCCAGAAAATGCAGGCCGACGCTATCTCACGACATAGATTTCAAAATTTTTCTGGGAAAGAACCCCATACCCCATATTTAGGTTGCCTTTGCACCCCCGCCCACCCCAACCCCAGCCTTGAGGTGGTTGGTGGGGTGGGAGGTGGAGGGTGGTGGACTGCATTAATTCCCACCAGCATCCCAGTATATAAACAACCCAGGGGGCACATGACATTGTTTCAAAGTTGAATCCACGTTGAAATCACGTCATGACGTGATTTCAATGTGAATTCAACGTTGAAACAACGCCATGTGCCTGCTGGGAAGAGGCTTGTAACACTCAACTGGACCATTAGCATTTAAATAGATATGATAGATAATTTTCGGAAAATCCCAGACGGCCATCAAAAAATTTACCAATCAAAATTCTGAACAGAAATTCTAGTCTACCTTGATAGCGTCACTCTAGCCAAATTTGTTTGAAATATGCCAAGCAACTAAGGAGAAGCAGCATGCTGACAATTTCTGGTAAATTTTTCATAAAATCTAAGACCATCACCCAAAAAAATGATCAATCAAAATTCTGACTAGATTTTCTAGAGCCTACCACCATTGGGTCCATTCAGCCACATTTGGTTGAAATCGCTCAGAATGGTAAGGAGAAGAAGTATTTTGACAATTTCCAGTAAGTTCTTAATAAAATCTAAGATTTTGACCCAAAAAAATTGATGAATCAAAATTCTGCATGGATGTTCTGGAGCCAATGACCATAGGATACTTCCAGGTAAATTTGCTTGAAATGACCCAAACGGTTAATGAGGAGTAGTATTTTAAAGCAAAAGTTGATAGATGGACGGACGACGGATGGTCGCCACAGCATAAGCTCACTTGTCCCTTTGGGCCTTCGGGCTAGGTGAGCTAACAATGATTATTTCAATTTGATTATGAATTAATTAATCAATATGCTCGAAACTACTTCTCAGAGCATCTCATTTTCCAATTATTATAGGGGAAGGGGCATGACACCCCTCCCTAACCCCACTACAATTGGGAACCCCACCCAGACCATGACTACTAGGTTGGACACACCCCATAATAGAATTTTAAATCCACCATGACACAGTTGGTGAATTTATTATTAAACTCTCCAGACTTAGGAGTGTTATTTTCAGAAATTGTGTGTTTTGTGGGGTTAGTGACAGAGATAGAGGGTGGGGGTAGGGAGCATTAGGCCCTTAAAAGTTTTAGATGGTGTGTGGCGGGGTAGAAGGAGGGCTGGTGGTTAAGACAATTTCTTTTCCTGGAGGCAACCTTGAGAATGTATAATAGTCAGTAAATAAAATAATACTAAATAGAGTCATACACAGATAGCTGATCAGTACAGTATATTTTAATATTCAACTGGAAAAACATCTGAAATTTACAGAGTGAACATGGTGAGGCCATATGCTATGGGACCTGGCTCTTGGGCTATCTGTTCAGCATTATCTCTGTAATGGTGAGGATTGGTAAATGCTATTTGAATTTTTTCTTAGTAACTGGCCATTTGTATGTCAAGGGAAGACTTTTTTACTTTATTTTATTTTACTGCCCCAGTAACAAAGCCAGCCATTTCATTTTTCAAAAAGTAATCTTCCCTTGGCTTGCAAATGGACATCTTTCAAGACATATTACTACAGAAGCAGTTTTTGGCAAACATGACAATTTCCCCTTTAATGGTCAAAATTCATTAAGAATATTTCAATTTTTTCACACAAAATGCACATTTACACTTTAGAGATCAAAAGAAGGCAATTTTTTAATTTTACAACTGAAATGGCTGGGTTGGTTATGAAGCCAGGCATGTCAAGATCAATACAAATGCTGGGTTTTGACAATTTGTCCTTTAAAGGGTCAAAACCTACTCACTTTGTTATATTACATATGTTATACTATGTTAGGAGACAAAACTATATTGATAAAATTATAAAATAATTGAAAAGAAATTGGGAATTAGTCATTTTTGGGGCAATGTAATTTCAATTAGCAATTCCAATTCCTAAAAATTTACCAATGTATCCAATGGGGTCATTGAATTAGTACAACTTACTACCACCAGTCCTGGTCATTGTTAAATTGAATCTGCTATCTAGAGCATACAAATTTCCCTGTATGGGTGGAGTTACACCCCTGTCTGTCAGGAACTTGCTTCCACATATATAATTTTCAGCAATTCCTGATTGAATGGTGCATGGCTAGATACTCATACACCACAGGTCTACTCTACTCCTATTTGAAAGACAAATTGGTTTCTATGCTTTGGAAGATGTGGAGGCCATATGTTCAGCAATGTTTTAATATGGAGTGAGTGATTCAACGCTGGCAATGCCACCTAATTTCTCTGAATCAATTCATGACATGACACTTGCAGATGCACACATGTGATTATCAAATGTTAAAACATTTTGTAGAACTTACACTGTGTGTATACACTGAGATAAACATTGATTGTCCTTTCTATGCTATCTACATTATCAAGCATATCTCATCAGTCACCCATATTTTAAATGATGTAATTATTTAAATAATCAATTTTGCTATTAGCTGTAGGTTGTTAATGCTGAATGTGAAGTAGAAGTGAGGTTCTACATGGGTGGTTCTCAGTTATTTTTATAGTTTATGCAATAGTGGTTGGTATCATGTCTTGAGACCCAATAAAATAATAACCCAATCACATGCCCCTAGCAAATTACAATTGAGGTAGGTAAATGTAGAGAATTATCTTTCATGCTGAAGGTTAGGGTTTCTTTTACTATGTTTTTGCTAAGGACAGCGAAATAAAGCTAGGAAAATTTTAAAACTGAAAATTCAACTAATTTTACAATCAGTCCAGTCATTTTATGTAGAAATATAAATATTGCAATATTTTTAGGAGCAAGTAAATTATATCCATTGTTGCAAGTACATGTAGGTAATGAATCCTAGAAATCCAAATACTTTTAACCCTCAAGGACATGTAGCTATTCATTAACCATTTTACCGCTGAATTCCCCATGTCTCATTTTCAATGCTACCATACAGGAAAACTATTGAATATTTTGAAATTAATTTGACTGGCAGTTGTTGCCAACCCATCTGCACCTCAAAATCATCTGCATGTCAAAATTCAACACACCCAGCTGGTTATCATAATATATTTCCTGCCAGCCATGGATAAACTGATTTAAAAGAATGACAACACTGCTGAATATTTTCACATGAGTAAACTTAGACTAACATCCATCTGCTATCAGCACCCAACCACCCCCACCCCAATCCAACCACACATGTACACAGTTATTGGCTCTCAATCGTCTAGAGGTATAATTTATCACCATCAATACCATCATTAGAACACTTATTTGAGCAGGAACAACACAATTGTCGCCATTCACACACACAATGAGCAAGCCATTTGATGCACGAATACTGGTTCCATCATGGTATGAAAGTAGTAAATAAATGATTGCCCTCAATATCGTACACAAATAAAGTAGAAATTAAATATATTTCGCCAAACAATTATTATTTAGAGGATTAATGCGGTGTAAGATAAGATTTACAGCCAACAAGATCAGTGTTTACTTTATCACGTCAGTGGCCGCTTGACGGCCAGGCTTCCCCCGTTCTAAAAATAATGACGTAATGACGTCATGAAAAAAACTCCTATATGGAGAGACAGTTCGTCCATGTTATTATTGTAAAGTATTCACCAAGACAGCGTATTTAATTAGTTCATTTGTCACTGTGTTTAAGTTGTCATGCATATGGTAATTTTAATTTCCTCATAGTAAATGTCCATTTGCAGGCCAAGAGAAGACTATTTTTGAAAATTTACCACTGGAATGACGGACTCAGTTATGGATATCAAACGCTATTATTTAGGTGTGAATCACTTAATGATGTCTTTGATAAATTTACAACGTAACAAACATTCTGTTAATATTTTGAAACTAATTTTACTGGGAGCTCTTGCTGCCTAGTAATAGATTACATGTACGATTACCGTGAAACTGGGAATTCATAAATATTAAAACAAGGATGATTTGTCCAACACTCTCGTCGTCGATACATGTATATTTTTCAATGAGGCAGCTGTGAGGTCAAAGTTTTCTATTTTTGAAGGAATGTTGCTGAAAGCTGTTGATGTGTTTTAGCTTGTGAAACTAAAATTGGCACATATCTTCGGAACCCCACGGGCAATCTTCCACTCATGCTTGGAGAAGAGCCCTCCAGTAGACCTAGAGTTATTGAAAACTATGGCACAAATTTACATTTTGAAAACGATGTTGCTAATGGCAACATCAGTGTTTTAGGATTTTCCACAAAAATTGGCGTACGTCATTGAGAAAATTGCTGTTACGCTTTATCTTTTTACCCAATTGTTTCTAGCGACACTAAACACGGGTAAAAATATTAAGCATGGTTCTGTACGTGTGTGTGGGTGAAGGAAAAAAATATCCATGGACTAAGAGGAATGCAGATACATGGACGGATGGGCGAATGGATATTTTTTCAAATTTATTTTAAATATTTTTTTAGGAAAAATATATAATCTTATAATGTGTGAAACTAACGGTAAATTCTGGAAAATAATTGTTGTGACTTTGAGTAGCCTATTATTGTATTATTACATGAATTCATGAAATCTGAGACAATTAATTGCGATCAACGATCTTGTCTGAGCTATTCAAGAGCACTATAAAAATGTTTAAACCAATGGTGTGGCCTGCTACAGTCTCTAAAAGGACAATAAAAACTAAATTAATTTTATCTACGATCAATCAACAAATAATTGTTGTAAAATGACTACGAGACTATAACTGGGACGAATCATCCCAGGGCGATTCATCCATGGGGCGAACCGTCCTGTGAAAACGGAACGAATCGACCCATATGAAAAATGGGACGAATCGTACCAGGACGAATCATCCCTGGCACAAACCGTCCCGGAACCGCTCAATAGGCCATGCCTTTAAGGGACTGCCTATTTAGATTCTATTTACATGTATAGAAAAACCATGAAATAAAGCAATTTTAAAGTCAAGTTACTGCCTACAGTTCTGCAATGTATATCGAAAACTGGTTACATTACAAAATGTGCTTCTGTTGCCAGATTGTACGTCTTAGGATGTTTCAATTCAATTCAATTCAAATATTTTTTATTTTATAGTAGCATTTCACATTTATATTACAAATGACAGGTAGTCCATCAAAGGCAAAGCCTATGTGGTGATGGACCCCTAACATATATTAGACAAAGAGACATTACAACATTAAATTACTGTACATATTACAAATAACAACATTACAACACTACACGTAACGCACACAAAAACATAATTAAGTTACTAGTAGTTAATTATAATAATTAAAACTCAATCATATATTCTTCTCAATATGGTTTCAGAGAAAAACTCTACTATGCTTGCCATTGTGGATATGATTGAAAGATTATCATTCTCCCTTGAGAATAATGAACAGACACTAGGTGTATGGTCGAGTTGCTTAAATTCGTGAGTACTGAAATTCGTGAATTTGTATTTATCGCTCTCGTTCTCTGATGTAACGTTGCATGGAACGCATCTACACAGTAGCCACGTTATGAATGACACTTCTGAAGCTTTTGACAAAGTTTTGAGCAAAATACGGTCAAAACAAGAAACCTTTCATACAATTACTGATGGTAGTGATAAGAATTGCAAGCTTCCTTAATGCACTTTCTTAGATTACTTACTTGCGCTTATTTAGCACCTAAAATGAGCAATTTTTACAATCCAAATTTACCACCTGCTTTGGTTACTTTTTTTCGCCGCGTCGGATTAGCCTGATTGACGGGAGCGCGTCTAAATTTTATTGGAGAGGCTCTAGAGAAAGGGGTGGGTGCTTATTAATCATTTACCAAAGTGTCAAAATTAACATAAAGTGCACACATGCTTTTTTTAGCGATAGAAATTTTTTTTATTCTTTCCTTTATGCCTGCTGAACATGTTTTAAAGACCCTAGCGTTAGCCCATTCAGCTCATTAATATTTGTGAATTTCATGTGATGTCACTACCTAACGAAAGCGGCATACCTTTGGGTTTTTTTCTTCTCTTCAAATGTATCAACTGCTTTTAAAGTTTATACATTCATTTGTAGGACACATTTTTCGGTTAAAACGGGCAAAATTAGCAGTTGAAACATTCAACAAACTAATACAGTGATATTTAAGGATTTACAAGCATGTAGCAGACAGCTGAAGATGCATAATCACCAATTCACGAAATACGGTACCGCTATTTCACACATAACCTGGCGAGTTGGGTCAGTTCAAATGCTTGGGATTTGTTTAAAAATTAAAATTTTGTACTGAAGTTTTTTCGTTTGTATTCGGAAGTGTTATTTCACATTGTGTTAAATTCTTGCGCAGATCTGTTTAAGAGTTTTCTTTCACGAGTGCATTACTTGCTTAGATTCACGAACTTCGGTACCCATAGTATATTCTTGGGTGTATGACGATAACAGCCGCCGTCGAAAACAGCGGCCGGTAGATCAATAACAGCCGCCAGGTTATATCCCAGCCTATTCCTATAGGCATATTACTCCTACTGTTATTACCTGCTACGTATGTCTCACTATATTGTTAATCATTTAATTCTCACGTAAACGTCCATTAGGAGACGAAAGAAAAGGTTATTTTTGAAAATTTGTCATTGGAAATGACAGGCTTAGTTGATCGAGACATTCAGGCCAGTGCTAAAATTTCATTGAACAAATTTAGATCAATACTGGTTTCTAACTTAACTTCCTATTTCTAACTTATCGTTCCTATTCTTTTTCAGATGACTAAGAGACTGTGGCATTGCTAAAGATCGGACCATGTTTCTGTAATTTAATTTCTGTAATCCGGATGTTTGAAATCAAAAATATGTTTGAAACGTATGAATAGATTCAATAAAATCTGCTTGGTAATTTTGTTTACTATCATGATTCAGATTCATTTTTATATGCGGAAATGAGCAAAATTGACTGCCGTATGTTTGAATAAAAATAATTTTGAATGTTAAGTGTAGATTTAAGACGTACATATATTTGATTAAAAGTTAAATAGACATACTACGGAAAATGTGAATCTACAGTGTTTGGAAAAGATCCATTAAAGAATTGAATCGATTTCGTCAAAAAGGATAGATTTGGAATGTACGCGATTGTACTGTACGGAATTTAACATGAGGAAAATAAATTTGAAAAACTTGAAAGAGAATTTGAATCTTACAAGTTTGCGTCTGTTTGTCTCGAAAGACTAATACAGACTGATCAGCAATCTAAGGCCAGTAGACGTCCAGCAAGTGCACATGCGTTTCTGTTTGCTGAAGACGTTTCTGATAGCTGATTGGCTAGAGCAATGTTCATTGTATTTGTTGAGGATATTCGGCCCATTGTAATCATTTCCTGTAATTAAATCTCCTAACCTAGTTGATACAACGCTGCGGGTGCTTACAATTAAATAATCTCCGTTGTTTTTTTACGCCAAAAATTTTAATTTTGAAACCTTTCTCCCAATGAATACCAACAACATTTAACGCACACATTGCGGTGGTTCAAACTGAATAGCCATTGTTGATGGTGGTTGTAAAAGACCCTGTCCATATGAATGATGATGATGATAATGATGAGGTAGTTGGTTTTTTTAAAATATTAGTGAATAATTAGCCTAATGCATAGCACCACCTACTATATCTAAGTCGAACCACTTGAGATTTCCTGATGGTGGTTCAAAAACATGTGAAATAGCACCTGGTGGTTCTAAAAATAAATCTGTTTGTCTGAGGAGGACCACTTAAATTAATGCGAGGTAGCGGCGACTTTCACTAAGAGATATGATGATGTATGATGATGGTGGTTCTTAACCCATTCACCGACGAATTCCCCATATCCCATTTTCAATGCTGTCAGAAAAACAGTTGCATAATTAGAAATTAATTTGACTGGAAGCTGTTGCTGCGTTAGGCAGAATATATTTTATCCCGTAAAGAATTTACTTTTTCATGGAGTTGTCGGTGAAAGGGGTAGCTAAGTGGTCCACTCATGTGGTGGTTCTTAAAAACGTTCATACAGTTTCCTATTCACGTCACTGTCTGGAAACCCCAAATCTAAATAAATCTAATGTGTGATGATGGTGAATCTTAAGTATTGGGGTTAATTAGCTAACCATATAGGGCCAGTTACCTAACGGTGGACAACTAAAACGTGTTTACGTGAGGCAGCAACATGATTCTACGACATATGCCAAATTCTGGTGGTTCTTAAATTTACTGGAACACTTGAGTGGTTGTTGGTTCTCAAAAAACTTCTATGCAACTTTCAATAAGAATTAGCATACGCAAAGCAAAGGTTCCTACTATTAATATAGTTTGTTGAAAATCCCCCCTCCCTCCCTCCCTCCCTCTCTCTCTCTCTCTCTCTCTCTCTCTCTCTCTCTCTCTCTCTCTCTCTCTCTCTCTCTCTCTCGCAACAATAATAAACACTCATGCATAGCATATTGTTATCATAATCATATACATATATATAGGCTTATAAGATGGATAGGCACCGCATCACATATTGTAAAAATAATTATAATAATTCATGTGCCGGTGCCTATGTGTGTGCGTGTGCGTGCAAGCGTGAGCTTGAAATTGTATATAAGTGAGAAAAGAAAACGTAACTGTAATATATGTTTCAGTTTGGTACTTCCGATACGCCGGATCAGTAGGCCTACGTGGTTTCGACTTCCGCATGCCAATTCATTACACTAACATTCATAACCTGCATCTCATATCACCTATTTTTATGCAAATTCACAGCAATAATAAACACCTCATCTCATGTCATAATCATATATGTGATGTACATAGTGCCATTATGCACCTACAAAGATGAACACATTTTAATTACCCACTAGAAACAGCAGTCATTTCGATGTATCAATAATAAGGGAGATTACTCCTGATGGGTTTAGTGACAATTGAAATAAACCATCCAGATTTATCTCCCTTATTATTGTTACATCAGACACGCGGGGCTTCTAATATTAATTTTCAAGGTTTTTTTCTCCATCCCGTCATGTAATAATATGTTTTTAGTTTCAAAATAACACCTGTTTACTTTCTATCCACCCCACATTTGTTCCCTACACATTGAAAAAATACATTATTCCATTCAACAAACAATATTTGATATCTTACTGAAACAAGCACTAAGAAATATACATGAAATATGCAGTAGAAAGGCTCAACTGGGACTGCAGACAATTAGGCCTAATTAGAAAAGTAATTAATGCAATTGTATCTATTTGGAAATGATGATATTCTACTGCTCGAGGCAGGGTAAAATTTACATAAGTGTAAATGTAACCCTGCTTTTTGTCTATGACAAATATAACAGATAAACAATCATCTGGATCTGAAGAATGACCAGTGCATTTTATATTTGCTTGCCAAAAGAAACACAACCTCATATTAAATGCACGATAAAACTATCTGACACCCATTTTGCACATAATGGGCCTTGATACCAGTGCTCAGCTTTAAATTGTTGATCATAATGATAATATTGAGACGTATTTGATACCTGTACTGTTTGCAGTCATAGGCATCATCATACAAAAGCACTTGATTTTAGAAAAGTATGTTATACCTTCTTGATACATGTACTGTTTGCAGTCATAGGCATCGCTGTGGTAAGGCCTTATCAAGAAAAGAATATGTCCTTGACACCTGGACTGTTTGCAGTCATACATGTAGGCATCTCTGTGGTAAGGCCTGATTTTAGGCCGCTTTACCATGAGTTCAAATGGCTTCCCCATTCAGGTGAAAGCGGGGCTCTGGTCTAAAAGACATATTTGCCTAGCAGTTAATCCTTCTACTGGCCTTGAGGATGAAATGGTTAGAAATAGTAATTGCCAGGAGCATGAAAACCAATTGTTCGCACACCTAGACATGGATCTGCCTATAGGTCACTGGCTACTTATTGCTGTTATTTATTTATTTCAATCTGTTACTCAGATGATCAACATATACAATTTGTGCTGCTAGCAGCAGCATGTACCTAAGCTTTTGTAAGCCAGATTAGAACCATTCTCCTGACATTAAACTCCTGAATTTCAGTGTTTACCAAGCAAAGCTCTCAACAAATGCGTTAATCATGGCTGATATTTTTGACATATTATTTACTGATAAAATCTCTTTTAGATTGTGGTGTTCTTAATGAAGTTATGACTTATGGCAAGAGCATAGCAAACATTAACCCTTTGCATTTTAATGCCTGTAAATAGGGTTACTGAGAAGAGATTTACATTCTGGATTAACTTTGGTTATGACCAGCGACTGACATATGTGACAAGTTTCTCCTCTTATTTTTCATCTGGCATTGCTATATTTACTATATTTAATAGAATGTTGGAAAGCCAACCATCTAACTTCTAAGTTTGCCATATTATTTCAGCACCGTTAAATATAGCCAGGTCCTGCATTGTAATGTGCTATTCACATATTCACCCCCTACTCTCTCTAGGTATTGTGTGAGCATTACGCTAATTTATAGCACATGTTGGTATACACTCTGTTGAATAAATATCCATAAAACACTGTGTGACATTATCAGATGAACCTTTCACTGCTGTTTACAGACAAGGAAAGCTGAACATTTGCTCTGACATACTAATGATAATGATACAGATGATCTATAAAATACTGTATATCCCAATTAATCTATCACAGTTGACCAATTTACAGCTGTGGTTTAATTGCTGATAGAGAAGATTTGCCTGTAGAAATTTAGCTTCAGAGATTGCTTGGAATTTGCTCCTTCCCTCTGGCCATGATAAGCAGTGCATGTACAGAGGACAATGGGGGGGGGGGGAGGGGGGGGGGGAGGGGGTGTCACTTGAATTTGTTCCTTCCCCCATGCACTGGAAAACTCTGTGTGTATATGATTGTACTGGGCTCATTTGAAGTTTACTTCATCACCCTTGCACTGATAAGCTGGGTCAGCAATTTATTGCCTACATATGACCCAAATCACTCTGGACTGCTGCTCTGCATCTAAAATGGCAGCTAGTTCTTGTCTATCAGCCATGTGCTAAAACTTAATTTACTCTAAAACACTTCAAATCACACAAAACACTTACAACTTTTGACTTTAATTAACAACTCACTACTTGTTATCACTATCTTATTATATATCACAAATTAATAACAGAAAATGCAAATCTTTCGGATTAATAAGCATTTTGTTAACAAATAACTGATCTGGTTAAAAGCCATAAGCACACTGATCTCAGCAAGTCATGACACGTCTCTTGTGGAACTCCGGCTTCCAGTGGTGATTGGCTAGAATTACAGTCAAACATCTAACTTCCACTTTCAGGTAAGTTCTCGTTTAACTAATAAATTAGAACTCTGGGTTTCATGGGTCTCTGGGGTTAGATTTAGGCTTAGTCATTCTACAAACCGGACCATGAACCCTGTATGTGCTATCTTACTGCTGAATTTCTGCAGATCACATTTATTAGATAAAGCTTAGGATGTGCTTTTGGGGTTTCAAGGGTTAAAGGATCAATCTCATTCTCCTCTGGTGTAGGCAACATTTTGTTGAATGTTTTTAACCCCTTAACCCTTAAATTTGTTCAAGAAAATTTCGATTTTCTCAAAGAAAATGTCCATTTGTAGACCAAGAGAAGACTGTTTTTGAAACCTTACCACTGACATGATTCCAGTGGTAAATTTTCAAAAATAGGCTTCTCTTGATCTGCAAATGGACAGTTCCAGGACCACATACTGCAGAAACCAATTTTGGCCGATGTGAGTGTTAAAGGTTTAAGACAGAAGGGTGGGGTGGGCTGCTATCTATGACAACAACAGTTTCCAGTCAGACTACCCCAAAACATTCAACCATGTCCGAGACTAGACGTGTTTTCCATCGGCACGAAGTGTATATTGAAAACAATATTTTGCAGGCACTGAATTTGCATAAGCTGTGGTGTAGGTGTGTCTTAGATAGTAACAGTTAGATTGGCAGGTTGGAGAGAGAGAGAGGGTCAGCCATCATGATGCTGTACTGTATGCCATTCTAGGCTCGCAGCTTGTTACTCGACTAATGTGTTCGGTTTGTTTTTTAATGTCATTAATTAAATAAATTAACAAAGAAACATAAACTTGAAATAATGGATACAGCCATGAATTAGGGCAAAACATTAGAAATCAGAATATGTGCACTTAATCAATAGTCAGATCAATTGTGTGATTAGCTATAGATAACTTTAAAATCAATGTCTTCATGTAGTAGTGCATAAATAACTACCTGGTGTAGCTTTAATCTCTCGAGCCAAGCTTGTACAGCAATATAATTGCATTTCTCTATCGATGGGAGAACACGTTTCCCAAAGTGTTTTTTGGCCCTCGTAAAGGTGTTTTTTTATCTTTGTCATTTTTTGTGCCCACGCCTACCTCTCTTCTATATGCAGGTTTCTGTTCGTCAATTAAATGGCTGCCCACACCTACCTCCTGAATAAAGGTTGTGCTTGTTATGCATTGGTGGAGGTAAAAGATATGGTTGTCACTTTGTGGGTTTCAATGATTAAAGGAGTAATCTCCATTCAATATATGGGTGTTTTGATATGATGATTGTTTGATAATATTAAGCTTACACAATCAACAATCCAATGTTTTAGATCTTAATAAAAAGAAATAATTTTAACAATCTAACCACTACATACCAGATACAACAACAGATCATTTATGATGTATGAGCTCAAGTATATTATGTTAAATGATTTGAAACTAATTTGACTGGAATGTGTTTTGCTACCTATAATTAAGCCAAACACTTGAAACAGTTCAAGTCAAACTAGTTACCAAAGTACTAATGATGTTACCTTTACTTATGTTGGGGCTTTCATATGAACATACTAGGATTTCAGTGGTGAAAGCATTCAGAGAAATACTATTCCAAATTACTGCATCAGCTGCAGTACAAAAATTGGTGTCTTGCAGTCTTAAGCAATTGTTCAATTGGGATGTACATAAATGAACGCATAGTAGAACAGGAGCCATAAGATCTTCCAACATATATGTTGCTACATTGTGATCAAAGTTAATTAGACGAAGAAAAAGCATTTAAAATTCGCGCAAATTTTTGAAGCGACAATAGCCTCCACGGTTTATGCATTGGGTTTATGTTGGGGACATGACTGTCAAAATCGACCGAAAACCGTAAGGTGCATTTTCATTGGCTGAGTGGAAACTACTTTCTGCGACTGCGCACATGCTTTTCTGGGAGAAAACAACCAGAGGTAACGTACGATGAATTATGACGTAATTAGTGCGGTCCGATGGTGTTGCGAGAATGCAATTAGACATGCTGCTGTGTTTCCATTGTGAGACAATATCACACGTGTATATGAGCTGAGTGTGGGAGACAGCTTAGCTCAGAGCATTGATTTACATAGAAATCTAAGGCTGACTAAGTAAACAATACTTGTATATACATGTACATGTACCAGCAGTTTGATAATCTAAGCTTAGATCTCTATTTTAAATCCATCTTCTGATAAGCTGAGAATTTAAGTCGGTATAATGGATTTGTATTGAATGTCATAATATGTACACCATGCTAATGTTTCTCAATAATTTGAAACAGTATTACTTAAAGTTGTTGCTGCATCCTCTACTGAAAATGGTTTCTAAAAATTCCACCAACATTGTGCAATAAATACTATTAAATAGTAGGTGTTGTATCTGCTCTGTAGAGTTGAAAAGGTTATAGATAAAATTAGATATGCTATGATGTGCCTATGTTGTCTATTTGGTCTCATATGCCAATCTGTATTAGTTATGGGCTTCCACATTAGCCCCTCTGATTAATATATCTAAGATATTTAGTTTAAAATTTACCACTTGTGATGAGTATTAGAGTACTTCCCAGTATTTTCCGCTTTTGGAGTATTTCCCGGGGCTGTATTTACAGGTATTTCCCGCCCGGTATTTTCCGCACCGGGAAATTGCTGCCAACCCTGCATTGTGTATAAACAAAGTCTTTTTACCAAGGGCATCTTTGATCTATGAATCCATAGCTTCCAGAAGGACTGGAAAGCTATGGTCCCCATGATGCAGCAGGGATGAGGTCAATTCCATTTTACCAATTCCAATTCAACCTCAATTCATTTGATCAATTCCAATTCCATTTCCACTTCCACATCAATTCATTTTATCAATTCCAATTCCACCCAGACAAGTTCAATTCCAATTCTAATTCCATCTGATCAATTCCAAGTCCAATTTCAGACCAATATTTACTTGTGATCGGCATTGTTATATTTTAACCGTTTAATGCCCAAGATTGGCCAAGAAAAACTAGATTTATCATTAGCAAATGACCATTTGCAGGATGAGAGAAGACTTTTTTACAAATTTAACAATGCAATTACTGGCTGAGTTATGGAATCAGTCATTCCACTGGTAAATTTTTTTTAATAGTCTCTTAGCATACATATGGTCTTTCCTCATTAATATTTAAGACAATTAGACTAAAAATTGTTGTTGCCAATAGGTAGTTATATCTTTCAGTCAAATTATCAACCAAAAAGTCAACATTCAGTAGAACTTATTTTTGGTTCATTTGACTTAATTATAGCTTAATGCTGAGTTTTTTTGCTGATGAATATGACTAACGGTTAATGCCATGTCTAATCATTATAGACACATGGAAACCTTGCTATAAAAATGTTTGCATTAAAAGCATTAGAATACAATGTATATAGTACAGTACTTAGTGAGAACATATATTGAGTTTGAATAACACCTCCAGTTCATGTCTCTCTGTTTTAAAAGCTGAGACATTTCAGAGAGGGCATATTCAATGATTCCTTTGTTATGTAGGAGGGTATAATTACAGGGAATTATCTTGTAATGTACTCCTTTCTGCATCCATTTCATTCCATGTGGATGATAGTTATTACTTTACTGAACACTATTGCTAACATCTTGATGAATAATTTTAACACAATTTGGTTATCTTGGTTCTAGCTTATATATTTGAAATCATTTTAACTAATTTGTATAATTTTAAAGATGGCATGATCTCATAGAGATGAAAACCTGTTTCCAGGAAATGCAGAATGAAATAAGTTCAAGATCAGAGGCGTTTATTGAGTAATGGAGGCACAAAGCTCACATAGGATAAAAAGGTTAATTGGTCACTGGTCAGGGAGAATTGAGTTAATTCAATAATGTATTAAAGTTCATAGCATTTATCAGATCTTTATTTTGTCAATTCAGAGAGCGAGATTATTTTTGAAAATATATCACTGGAATTACTGGCTCAGTTATCCAGCTAGCCACTCCAGTGGTAATTCAAAGATAGCCTTCCATTCCAATGGACATTGGCCTGCCAATGGACATTTCTCAAACTCATTGCAGAAAGTGTTTTGGCTGGCTTAGGTGTTAATAGGTTAAGGGCTAACTTGCTCATCACTGAATTATCAGTATCTCAAATTCTAGTCTTCAAACCAAAAAGATAACTAAGTTGTTAAAATTAATTTTAATATAAACTGTTGCAGCCATAGGAGACAAAAGTATTCAGTCAAATTAATTTTAAAATATTCAATAAAGAATCTAATAACAGCTGGCATAATAAATATCTTCAACCTGCATATAGAATGAAATGTGGTAAATGGTATCATATAGATCATTTAGGATGAAATGGATTAATGGCATATAAAGAGCAGTGTATAATTTACAGATATTACATGTACATTTTATAGCCAACAATGTTCAGTTAATCTATGACAAATATGATTGGAATTGAATTTGAATTTATCAATTCCGGTCAATTCAAATTATCAATTCCAATTCCGGTGTCTTAAAATTCATCAATTCCAATTCCTGAGTTCAGATTTATCAATTCCGATTCCAATTTCTGGAATTGAATTGGAATTGACTCATCAATTCCAATTCCAATCGGAATTGACCCCAACCCTGGCATGCAGCAATGTCAGCAGTACTGCAAAGCAGTAAGCCCAGGCTTTTACCTTCCCTCCATGGTTCACCGCCATGGAGTGGATCGTCATTTTCTTTAGTTTCATGCTTTGGAGCTAGGTATATGTGGGTGAACTCTGTTTTGGATTCATTTATAGAGATTCTAAATTTTTAGTTTGCTTGCAGCTGTTGTGAGAAGTTCGTCGAGGGGTTTCTTTTCCTCATCTATAAAGTCCACATCGTCGGCATATTCCATATCTAGCGGCGTACCCAGTATTGACACTGGGGGGTTGGTCTTGTTGAATTCTCCCACACGGACTTCAATGCAGTAGCCAGGTAACAGGTGAAAAGCACAGGGGATAGACCATCTCCCTGTGGGAAGCCGATTGATGCCATCGGGTATATTTTAGTAAATTTATTGATAAAATTTTTTGCATGTATCGGATGGTATATCCGGGATTCACGCTTACACGTGGAGGCATCTATCTAGCTCATTTTGGGTGATGCCTAAATATTGGCTAGCGCATGTTAGTTATGCTTTGTATTTTCAGATATTTTTAGCTGATTTGTGTCGTCCATCGCATGTATCCTTCATCTGGTCAAACATTTATACTTGGTCTTTGGGTCCAAAAAATTATGCCAGACGCAGCCAGAGTTTGCATTGGGAATTATTACCATAAGAAGTAATTTTTCTGCATTTTCTCTGCACCCTTTGCCACAAGATTATGGATTCAAAGACTAGTTATGTCAGTTGTTGTCCAGCAGACCTCACTCGCTTCTTCAGTGGTATACCTTACTTCTGAGGTCAGGTATTGAGAGTTAATTATCAGTCATTTAATTTCTTTACATATCTCACTATTTATTACTGTGAGTTTATGGTGCCTATTTCTCTTGACTAATGAATCTTCTACGGAGTGTTGAGTCTAGCATTCACCTCTCAAGTGTTGAAGTTCAAATACTGATTATCTCCCATGTCTTCATGAAGAAATTCAGTTTTGATGTCATAATCTGCCAAGCCCATAGAAGTTTCCCATAGAAGATGTGCCTGGCTTTGTTTTTATCTTTTCTCACCTAGGGGTTTAAGTTTCCTTAGGGAAATTGTTTAGCCTGCTGCAATTAATTTTTGGTTTTCGTTTATAAAACTAAAAACTAATTGTTTTCATTTTGTGTCTTTCAGAGGGTCATTGACAAAAAATGCCATGCATGCCCGCGTCTACCCTCATGATTGCACTAGGTGCGGTATGTGCGGGCCTCTACTTAAATGCCATTTGTGTGAGGCATGGCCAGTTGAGATGCTGTCTGATTTTTTGAATCAGCAGTTGAAGGACCGGGCGACTGATAAGAAGAGGCGAGTCGAGAAGGAGATGAGTGGTAAGAAGTGGAAGGTGTCCATGTCTGTCGTGTCAGACATGGAGGCCTTCCGTCAAAAATGATGGGAGAAATGAAAAAGACAATAATGGATCTTCTCCCGGAGTTGGTTCGCAGCTTGCTTCCCGGTTCAAATTCATTATTGTCTTCGTCACTTGCTTCTGGACATAGTGTTCCCATCTCTGGGTCTGGTTCAAGTAGGGTACTAGTTTTAGATTTAGACCTAGAGATGGCTCCCGCTGGTCCGGCACTGAGGCTTGCCTTGCCTTGGACCCGGAAGCAAAAAGCATGCCTCAGGCATCTGCTTATCAGGTGCCTCGGCCGTCCGCTTATGGGGTGCCCTGGAGCAGCCAAAGAATTCACATATCATCGCTACATGCGATGATACCCCTCCTGCCCAGGCTGAGTTTGATCCCTTTTCAAGCTTGGTGGCTAATCTTTCTGGGCGGGAAGAAGAGAACACTGTTGTAGCCTGCCAATGGCCATGGAAATGGAAATCCATCCGACACCCTACCACCCCCACTCCCCCACCCACACACCGCATGAGTGACCGTTTCCATGGGACTACTTCTTCAGGAGTAGGTTTCCCAGCTCAACAGCTAGGCTGGTTCGGAGCCGATGGTCAACCGTACCGTATCCTGCGGCTATTCGAGAGGTATGCTACGGAAGGTCCGGACTATGATGTCATGCATTTAGCCCCTCATGACGCTGTAGATCCGGCTCCTGGAGTAGCCACGGCGCAAGCCTTGCGGGTCCGTATTGCTTTCCTGGCTATCCAGTAGTATCTACAGCTGTTATTCCACCAGTGAATGTTGTTGAGGACGACGCGGGCCCAATGCTCATCGAACATTGACAGGTGGCCAATGGCTGGTAGGCGTCAAGCCGGAAATCCACTGGCTTCCCAGCACGATACCATCTCTCACATATGCGGAACATATCATGGATATGTTCGCTGCAGCAGAGACGTCCATTCAACCCAATGGACGCCTTGCGAAGGCTCCTCATGAGGTGGCACGGCGCTTTCCGAATTAATTCTGATTTATATCAGAAATACCGCGTCGTTCCAAAGCTAGGCATGGATGACCATGCAGCATTGGGCGAGAACACGCAGCCAGGGTCCCGTTCTGACATGGGACCCTTGTGCGCTAGTGCTTTGTGCAGCGCGACTTCCATGTTGCGTGACACGACACTCGCACATTTCCCAGCTGCTACAGGGGGTAGTAGCGGCATCCATGGCACAGCAGACATCTCTTAGAGTCTAGAGAGCCATCCAGGGCCTGGCTCGGGACTGTATGACGAGATAAGTAACCAGGAGTTTACGGATGAGGCACACTTTTGCCCAGGAGTTCGAGGGGCTCCGCATGGAGCGTGTTTGTGCAGCGCCCCCTGCATTCCACCCTCAGCAGGTTAGAGGTGGTGTTGTCCTTGTCAGAGGCCAACCACCAATGCAGCATAGGCCACAGCCACACCAGCGTAAGCCAGCTAGGGGGGAGCACAGCTCGCCAGGCAGCCCGCATACTGAGGTGCATGTGGCGCTGGCAGAGGAGCGCCAGGTTCTGGTCATGGGATTCGAGCCTGATGGGTCGGCACCCACAAGGATCACACCGGTGCTGCTGAGACATCCACCAGAGACAGTGCAGCTCGTGCACTTGTCGGGTCCACCTCAATCCTTAGGTGGACCTGTGGGAGGTCGTCTGACCTTCCACATGCAAGAGGGGGGAGAGGGTTACTCAGGACCGCTTAGTCTTGTGATGGCTTTCAGTCGGTTACTATCCTGACTGGATAACAAGTCAGCTATCGTGCCTGTCTCTGGTTCCGATCTGGACTCAAAATCCACGAGATTCAGATCAACGGGTGTGTATAGAGGAAGAAATTCAATCCTTCATAGAAAAACGAGCAGTTCAACCCGGACACGATTGCCCGGGTTACTATTCAACCGCGTTCCTACTTCCTAGTGACAAAAAGCACTGGCTGGTGGAGACCAATTCTCAATCTCAAACCGCTCAACAAGTTTAATTCAAGATGGAAACTAAGAACGGTTTTGGTAGGATTGAGGAAAGGAATGTGGACAGCATCAATAGATCTGAAGGATGCTTATTTTCATGTTCCAATTGCGAAGAGCTTTCGTTGTTTCCTGAGATTCGCATTTCAGGGCCGCCAATTGGAATCCAGGGTTCTCCCATTTGGTATTTCGGCAGCTCCTCGGGTCTTCACTCGACTGGTCCTAGCTATAACGGCATACCTCTGCAGGAGACTCATCTCAGTCATACAGTCAGTGTGCAACAGTCATTATGTCCTGGCACGTGTCTACTTGACATTGCTTGGGTTGATGGTTTCTCTGGAACCAGTCATTCCACAGCCCGTGGCCTATCCAGTTATTTCTCATGACACAGTGAACCCAGAGTACAGGATCTCTGGACTCAAGGGTGTCAGTGTTGGAATCTCTTATTCACCACCTTGGTTGATGGAAAGAGAAAATCTCCGAAACAAAGTTTCCCAGTCTCTGTATGATGACATGGAAACTACTTTGCTGGTGCCTAGATCATGGGATTTCCCTGGAAGCAGCTCATTTTCCGGGAAGGCTTAACTTATTAGCGGACTCATTGAGCCAAAGAATGAGCATTCTTCCCACAGAATGGCAAATGAATCAATGTGTGAAGGACCGTCTGTTCATCTACTGGGGTATACCCAAGATCTATAGATTTATTTGATGTGCTAGCTATCGTCTGGGTGGGAATGTATTCACACGCATTCCCACCAGCAATCCTGATTCCAAAAATTCTCCAGAAAATCAGGCAGCAGGAATGCCAAGTGCTTCTGATCGGCCCAAGTTGGCGAATCCGATCATGGTATACCTGATCTGCTGGCTTCTGGTTTGCAATCTTGTTCCTCTGCCTCAGATGGATGACATAATCTTCCAGGGCAAGGCCGTGCACAACAATCCGTCAATGTTCCAATTGACTGCATGGATGTTGTCAAGGAATCGTGCTCAAGAAGATGTATTAATCCAATGGATGCATCTATTCAGGTAGTAGCCGATTTCCTCTGTAAATTTTTTTATACCTATAGCCTCAAGCCTAACTCTATTGCTGGCTATAAGTCAGCTTTAATGTCAGTTATTCCTTGCTTGGCCAATAGGGGAAGTGATGAAGTATGTAAGCTAAATACTTTAATCCAAGGCATGGGTAATCTAAAACCTAGGAATCCACCAGTGATTCCGTCTTGGAGTTTTTCGTTAGTACTTCAAGTACTAGCAGATAAACCTTTTGAACCACTAAGCTCCATTTCCATGAAATTGTTGACGCTTAAAACATTTTCTGATTGCTGCAGCCTCGTCTAGACGAAGAAGTGAAATACATGCTTTGTCAGCGGATCCAGACCATTTTGTGGTTAACTTTATGGCTAAGAACCAGTCTTTAAAATATCCTAGTCGGCCTATAGTTTTGCCCGCTTTGACTAGGTTTGATCCTAATTGAATGGCTTGGTGTCCCATCCATACATTAACACGTTATAAACAATGTACAGAATAATGGCGGACGGACCCTAGTGCTTTATGGCTATCTTACATTGAGCCTCACAGGAGAGCCTCAAAAGATACCATATCGAGGTGGATTGTGGAATGCATCCAGCAGTGCCACAAACCTGCCACGGGCAAACAAGTTGACATGGCCAGGGCTAACAGTGTCTGTGGCGTAGTGGCTTCCACGGCTCTGTTTAATGGAGTGCCGGTGGATGACATTATGTCGGTAGCAGAGTGGCACTGTGAGTCTAGTTTTACCGACCATTATCTCCGTGACATGTCAAATCCTCTTGCCTTATCGATTTTGCATAAACGCTAAGCTGTAAATATTTGTAGATGTTGCTCATACGGTCTAAGTCTCACACACAGTGCATTTAAGTGGGGGATTTCCCCACTGTTCCGTACTGTACATCTCATTTCCAGCGGTGAAGAGAAAATCACATCAAAATAGGTCAGTCCTATATTTATAGATGTTTTTTTTTGTCACGTGTTTTATTGCTAATATGGTGATGGTTCGTGTTTTTTATGTGGTTCCATCAGAGAGTATACGAAATGAAGCTTTTCGTCCGATGTCCTATAGTACGTTAGCACGAGTACATAGAGAGCGTGTAGGACATTGAGGTCATCGCTCCCCTTTTCATAAAAGGGCAGTTGGGGGGGGGGGGTGAGGGCATGTTAAATGGTCATTACTCTCAACATCGGTCATGTTAGCCGATGTACAAGTCTTTTCCTGGTTGTGTTTCATACACAATTTCAGATGTTTGTGCACCAAACGAGCCGGTCTTCTGACCTCTCCTCCCTCCGGCCGAATTCACTTAGGAATTCTGGCTATATCATAGTGTCAGGGTGGTAAGTATACTCTTGATGTGAAATAAACAAAATCACAGATTTCTTTTTTCACGGGACAGTTGATACTGATACGATCCTGGCTTCTCCGCCCCACAGAGGCTCAGTCTTTCGGCGTTTTATGTTGCAATTTGTGAGCCAATAATTTGGAATAGGAAGCGAAAGCCCTGCGCATGCACGAGTTTGGGCGGCACATCCACTGGACTGTCAGTTGAGTAACCTTCTGAGTCTTATTGAAGCTAGGTCGATATTTGGGAAATATCATAAGTGTGTCAGGGTGGTAAGTATCAGATCTCTCATGAAAAAAGAAATCTGTGATTTCGTTTAATCCTCAGGGTGAGTATTCCATATGTCATTTACATGTTTCGTAAATGAATGTTTCCGCACATTAATCCTACTATGGTCCTTGACCAAGTATCAAACAGTTTTCTATGATTTAGGAAGCCTCGAAAGGAGGGTAGTAGTTTGACTTTGATCACAACACACGATAAAAAAATAACATACATACTTAAAGCTGTCGTGTCCCGTTAAATATAGACACTTTTGCACAAGATATGAGATGCCTGATTAATTTACCCAACATTCAATGCTACACGGCGTGCAATGTTACCCAGCATGCAATGCTCTGACTCCATAATATCATTGTAACTATTATACGGCATATTCGTTGAGTCTATTGTCTGCACAAGTCAGGATTTCTCAAACAAAACCAACCTGCTTGCACGTGCAAATAGTCATTTGTCCTCCAGCTCTGGAAATGTAAGCATGCACATAGGGCATATACACGGTAGTACATTCGACAGTCTATTTCAATACTGTTCAGAGAAAGTGTGTCACTGTCCAGGAGAAAATACGAGAAAGCTTTTATATACATTGACAGTAATTTGCGTGAAAGCTGTTGCTATCAATGACAGCACCAACATTCAGTCAAATTGTTGTCAAAATAATTAGTATGTAATACAATTGCTACCTGCTATATATTTGATAAAAACTCTATTGAAAAGTGTTGCTGCAACAGCTCTCAGTCTATGTATTGTAAAATAATCATCATAAATTTCAGTCAACACTTGCTACCGATTTGAAGAGCAATTTGACTAAGTTGTTGCTGAGTAAGGCACCAACAATGTTATCAAATTGATGTCCATACAATCACACGGTGATCAGTATTATTGTCTAAGTAGAGTGAGTTATATGGCCAAAATACGCTTTCCCTGCATGAAGGAAATATTTCGCCTAGCTACCATGTATACGTTTCTGTTCGATCAATGCATTTCAAACAAATGCACAAATCTGTCAACGAAACATACACACCACTTGTTAAGCATTCATTCTTGGCGAGCACGCGTATATAGGCCTACACTCACTTTACCTAAATAGTAATGTATTGATTGCACGTGTGTAGATAATAATTCGACTATGTTGTTGGTGCCTTAGGAACCTGCAACTTAGTCAAATTGCTATTCAAATCCGTAGCGAGAGTCAACTAAAACTATGATGATTATTTTAGAATATAGAGACTGAAAGCTGTTGTAGCAACAGTTTTCATTCAAATTAGTATCAAATCTGTATCAGGTAGTAAAAGCATTACCTAATAATTATCTATGCACTCTAATTGCATACTAATCCTGTGCTTGTTGGCAGGTTGACGTGAGAAAGGTCTTAATGAGAGCTGTCAATCTTCACATTGAGTTTGTGTAAGAATGTTTAACCCTGTCATGATGAAGTCGGCCAAAACCAGCCTCTGCCTAGTGGGCTTGAAGAATGGTCATTTGCAGTCCAAGAGAAGACTATTTTTGAAAATTTACCACTGGAATGACTGGCTCGGTGACAGAGCCAGTCATTCCAGAGGTAAATTTTCAAAAATAGTCCTCTCGACCTGCAAATGGACATTCAATGAACAAATATTATGATTTTCCTAAACAAATTTAGAAAATAAAAGTGTTAAATTGTATATTTTTACAGGTTCTCAGAAACATTTGAAGATACATGTAAACGATGGCATCATATGTATTCATCTGCAGATCATTGACTTTAATCTCACGTTCTCTTCCAAGATCTTTGGCCACTATTCATGAAAATATTTGTCACGAAAGATTTTGTACATTATCCAGACATATTCATCTCTCTGCCTCCGCATTATTTGCCAGAAGATGGACTATTATGAATCCAGCAGTTACTAGGCAAAGACGAAAGGGTCAGTTCTTAAGTGGGGAAGAAAATGTGGATAAGACAAGTGATGACAGTTTGGACAAACATCAAGTTGAGGCTAGTCATGGCACAACAAACACGAATGTATTTGATGATCAGCATGGGATGCATGTACACAGCAATTCAAGAATAATACATTCACACAGTAGGAAATCAAACATAACGAATTACAAGGCAAATGATGTTGTTAGGAAGACACACCAAGATTTGGAACAACAGCAAGACAATAATGTTAATGAGTATATATTTGATGATCTTCGTCAAGTACACAGAAATGCACATATGTCTAGAATAACGCAGTCGCGTATGAATGAATCATCCATAGAAAGCCAATCATCAGCCCATCTTGATAGACCTAGAGGTTCACAAACATTTAACAAGACGGTTAGACATCATTATGATGGTATCGGTGCTAATGTTAGTGAGTCACCTGCCTATGGACAGGCACATGGAAACACATTCTATCGACCAGCTGACAAGAAAAGGATTAATGAGGGTAGAAACAGTGCACACGATCAAAAAGAAAGCAGGCCGACCAGGATGGCACATTCTCAGCATCGTTCTCAACCTGAAGAGCGCATACTGTCTAGGAAGCATCCTTGGCCTCATTCTGAACCAGGAGTGCACAGAAATACCATGATTCATCATCAGTATCATCCTGAAGGTGACGGGTATAGGCAGAGTAGGATTCATCATCAGTATCGTCCTGAAGGTGATGAGTACAGACGGAGTAGGATTCATCATCAGTATCGTCCTGAAGTTGATGAGTACAGGCAAAGTAGGATTCATCATCAGTATCGGCCTAAAGGTGACGAGGACAGGCAGAGTAGGATTCATCCTCGACATCGCTTTGAAACAGAAGAGCACAGAGCAGCCCAGATAAGGTAAGCAACTATGGGGATGTTAGCGTGATCTTATCTTCAGAGGATTGGTGTCTCACAATGTTAATTGATCAGTTACAGTTCCAATTAAAAATACTGGACAGATCCGATCTGTCACTCAAGTATATGACATTATATCCAATTATGTCATATGTAGGCTGACGTCATAATTAAAATGCATAATGAATGATGTATCTAGAGCCATCATGAACATTTAATGGTCTGTCAAGCATGTCAAGTGTATGAATTGTATGTCTACTATTTAATAAATATTCTGTTGACTATTTTGAAGCTAATTTGATTGGGCGTTGTTAGGCAGTAACAGCCCCAAGTGAAATTAGTTTCAAAATATTCAATAGGTTACCGGTATAGTTACCTTGAAATTGGGATTCTGGGAATTCAGAATTCAAAGTATATAAATTGATCACAACAAATGTCAATATGCGTGGGACTTGGCTAAAAATGGGCTGGGCATCACTAGAATTAGATCCATTTGTTGACAAATATGAATGTGAGAAACAGGTTCTTAGAAGAGATTTCAAAATAGAATATCCTAAGAGGTTAAGTGTGTTGTAATAGAATATCCTAAGAGGTTAAGTGTGTTGTAATAGAATATCCTAAGAGGTTAAGTGTGTTGTAATAGAATATGATGATTACTGTATTCTGCGGCTGTAGTAGTAGAAACATCCTACAGCTGCAATCAGTCCTTCTTCGCTTTTGCCCACTGTGTCATGTCCTCAACCAAAATCCTTAGCTTCCTCAGGTCTGTTCTTGACTTGAGTGTACCGAGCCCGGCTTCCTTGAGGTCACCTCATAGCACGCTTAGCAGATTTATGCAATAACATCCTCTCCTAGCTTTGTATTTGCTGGCTCCGAGTACGGCAAATTCCAAGGCTCTCTGTGCTGGTCTCTCTTCTGGCATTGTTAGCACATGGCCAAACATGGACCATCTTTGCTGGGCGACTTTTACAGACCGCAGCGACATATTACGCATCTTGTATAGTGTATCGTTGGAAATTATGCTGTCTGGCGATCAGTGTCCAGTGATGGTGTGTAGGTGTTTGCGGTGGCAGGCATCGAGTTTGTCTAGAACTGCCTTTGGAGCTGCCGAGCTGTTACAGTTATACAGCATCAAGGATATGCAGGTTGCATTGTATTAACATAGCCTCTTTATCAAGGGCATCTTTGATCTACGAATCCATAGCCTCCAGAAGGACTGGAAAGCTATGTTCCACATAACGCAGCGTGCAGAAATGTCAGCAGTACTGCAAAGCAGTGAGGGCAGGATTTTACTTTTCCTCCATGGTTCGCCGCCACGAACTTGGTCGTCATTTTCTATAGTTTCATGCTTTGTTAATAGGTATATGTGGGTGAACTCTGTTTTGGATTCATTCATAAAGAGATTCTTAATTTTTAGGTTGTTTGCTGCTATTAGGAGAAGTTCATCAAGGAGTTTCTTTTCCTCGTCTATAAAGTCCACATCGTCGGCATATTCCATCTCTAACGGCATGCCCAGTATTGACATTGGGGGGGGGGGGGGGATATGGGTCTTGTGGAACTTTACCGCACAGATTTCAATGCGACAGCGAGGTAGCAGGTGAAAATCACCCGAGATAGACCATCTCCCTATGGGGAGCCGATTGATATCTCAAACGCTGACTTGACTCGTACTCTCAGCTTGGTGTCTGCAAGCAGTAGTCTCACTAGTTGTAGCTCATCTTCATTGCAGCTGGCCTGGCATAGTACATCTAGGATGGATCTTTGAGCGTTTAATTGTGTCGAGGCTTGTGACATGTCAATGCCCCTTTTGTGGAAGTCCCAGTGTTTGGACATGACTACCGACACAACGCATGCGTTGAGCCCATACAATGTCTGTGCAGCTGCGCCCACGTTTAAAGCCACTGACATGATCCGGTGAAGTAATCGATCTTGTCTCGGATGCGGCATAGAGTAACATTGGATAGGATTTTCTGTATGCTGTTAAGGAGCACAATGGGCTGCAGATTGGCTGGGGGCCAGGTGGCTTCTTGGGCTTGGGTACCATCAAGCTTTGCCATAAATTGGCTTCTCCAGGTGACTATTCTGTAGTTGGTGTCAACGCCCATCATGTTAGAGGCCGTGCTACTTCTTATGCACTTTTCAACAGTTCTTCTTTAGAAGAGATTATGCAGGTGGCTAATTGGAAGTCGGAGATTACTTTTATCAATTACTATCTTACAGATTCTGGACCTTCTTCTTTCTTCTAAAGAATATTCAGAAAGTTGCTTCGGGGTCCATGTCTCTCATTCCTTCTTCATCTGCCCACTCATCATTTAGACATCTACTTCATTCTCATGTTCATCTCTTTCATGGGTGAGTGAAATTCCTTTTCATTTCATTTTCACGTGTGAACTATTCACCTCATTTCATTTCATATCATTACTCATTCTCTGTTTTTTAATTAACTCTTCTTGCATGACTTTATACTTATGCCAGTCATAGCCCTTTATGTGTATTTCAAGGTCTTTTAGTGACCCTTCTGTACTCTCCTTACTCACTTTTGAATTCCCTTTAGTTAGATTCCTTTTGGTAGTAATTCTGTAGAATTAATGTCAATCATAGGTTTTCTTCATAATCGGCTTTTTCTAACAATGCGTCAAGTCATTCTGGTCATTTTTACATCGCTTCTAGTATAGTATCTATAGCAAGATATGTCAACTGGTATAGCACATATTTTGGTATAAGTGCTAAATTTCACTGATAAAATGGATAGAAATTAGGTTAATTTTTTTTCAGATTTGGTCAGATATTTAGAGGTAAGTCAACATAGAATCTGAGCTTTCTCTTCATGAATCTGCAGTAAGCTGGATTATATGACTGGATTTTGTCAAATGAATGATGTCACGGTTGTTATCAGAATAGGTCATGTGATAGCTATCACACAATGAGGTTGTCAATGTGCTTAATGACCTGGTGTGTAGGCTATGGTTATTGGATTAACCCTCTTTATACCTCATTCTGAGATATAACAGTCAAGCGAATTACAATTGATCTCATCATTAGAGAGAGTATGGAGATCCCTGAAGGAGCCTTCAGTCTCTCAATAACAGGGTTGGAAAAAAATCGATTTTTTTCAAAAAAATCAAATCAATCGATTTTTTTGATT
Source organism: Chaetoderma sp. LZ-2023a (assembly GCA_034401795.1). Taxonomy (NCBI): domain Eukaryota; kingdom Metazoa; phylum Mollusca; class Caudofoveata; order Chaetodermatida; family Chaetodermatidae; genus Chaetoderma; species Chaetoderma sp. LZ-2023a. The sequence continues at coordinate 79,138,693 of CM067370.1, forward strand.
TAAATCGATTTCAATGATTTAAATCGATTTTTATTCGCGACATTCCAGGAAATTACGTAAAACTTATACAGTAAAACCTGTATTAAGACACTGGCTGTGGGAGTCGCAGAAGGTGGTCTCTTAAGACAGGTGGTCTCTTAATACAGGTCCAGATGCATTGCTAAACTGTATTTTGGAACTGAATAAAGTGGTATTTTTATGACTTATTTTTAACTGAATTTTAAGCTTGCTGGTTTCTTAATACAAAAAAACTTTGTTCGCTTAAGCAGTTTTAACAGTATTATTATTGCATCATTTTTTATTGCATCATTTTTTTATTGCATCATTTTTTTATTGCATCATTTTTTTATTGCATCATTTTTTTTAAATGATGCAATAGAAAAGCATTTTTTCATTCTTGAAAAATACAGTCAAAACTGCTTAAGTGACAAAGGCTATGAAATATTTTCAATTCCATAATTAGCAAAATGTCTAACTCCGGCCGAAAACAAGATCCAATATGGATTCATTATGAGAAAGTGAAGACCCCAGATAAGGCCGGTGTCCGGGCTGTCTGCAAGGTCTGCCGACACGAACTCCAAGGTATCCCAGAGCGGTTAAAAAAACATGCAGCCAATTGCACAGGTCCACCAACACCAGCACTTCAAGGTCTAGCTGTAGCCGCAACAGAAACGGGGACTTCATCTCAATCTGAGCAGCAGCAGCGCGTTGAAACTGTTGTTGATCAAAACGATGTGGTGGTGATGGAAGTTGAACCTCTGTCAACTTCAAGTTCTGCTTCAGCGGCAGTGAAGCGCCCAGTGCACGGTCAATTAGCTGCTGGTACATTGGCCGCTAAGATACCCAAGCTGAATTATGGTCTACAGAATTATGTCATCAGAACTTCAGCAGAAAAACGTGGTGAATTAGATCGTGATGTAGCTAGGATGGTGTATGCTACGAACTCCCCATTTCGCTTAGTAGAAAATAGACATTTTATAAACCTTGTAAAAGATTTACGACCAGGCTATCAACCACCATCCAGAAAGGACATAGGGGGGAAATATTTGGATGTTATCTACACAGAAGAGCGGGAGAAGGCGAGAAAAAATTTGGAAGGTGAACTTGTCTGTCTAGCATTAGACGGTTGGAGCAATATTCATAACGAGCCTATCGTATGTGCTACAGTGACGACCTGCTTAGGTGATATTTACTTAGTGGATACTACGGACACCTCTGGACATCCTCACACAGCGGAATATCTTTATGACATTGCGAAGCAGACAATTGAAAACACGCACAATGATTTTGGGTGCATTATATGTAGTATCGTCACAGACAATGCTGCTAATGTAGCAAAGATGCGAGAGTTCTTGAAAGAACGACTGGGTTTCAACATGATTGCGTATGGATGCACGCCTCATCTTCTAAATCTGACTTCAAAGGACTTAGAAATGGGTAATGTTAAGGAGCATGTCACACAAGTTGTGAAGTATTTCCGAAATAACCACTTTGCTAGTGCCCAAATACGCCAATCATCGTGCAGAAAGTTAGTGATGCCAGCAGATACAAGGTGGAACACAATGTACGATTGTTTAAACTCGTATTGTGAGGCATGGCCGACACTTGTGACAATCTGTGATGGACATACTGACCGCATAGATGTTGCCATTGCCAATAAAGTTCGTAATGTAGTAATCAAACGTTCTGCAGATGAATACCGACTTTGCTTGAAACCAGTAGCTTGCGCTCTCGATAAAGCTCAATCGGACAATTGCACAATAGCAGAAGCAGTTGAATTATGGAAAGATGTAAAAACGGCCCTGCATAATGACACTAATAATTCAACAAAGCGTGCGGCCGATAAGCGTTATCAACAAGCTGTGACACCTCACCACATGCTGGCCAATCTACTCCACCCTAAATACCGTGGTCGAAACTTGACTCAGCAAGAACGTGAAACTGCACTCACCGTAGCATCCGAAATCCCTGGTTTGATGACTTTGGTAATCAAATTCGAGGCCATGGCACCACCATTTCACATTCTTAAATTTAACGACGAAGTTGTTAATGGAGTAACCTCTCTTCATTGGTGGAAGTCGCACAGACGTGACTTCGAGGATGATCTGCTGGAAGCATTTGAATTCACTCAGCGTCTGATGTCAGCTGTGGCGGCGTCAGCTGGTGTCGAGCGCGTGTTCTCCAGCTATGGGCTCGTGCAGAGTAAGTTGAGAAACAAACTTGGAACTTTAAAAGCGGCTAAACTAGTATTTCTTTTTCGGTCCCTAAACTGTGACAAAGAAAATGACTTCCGGTTTCAGTTGAATGATGATTGTTGACTAGACTAGTGAAGTACAATTGCAGCATTATTGAAAACTGAAAGTTAAAAGTGATGACAGACACATCTATCTGTGACTCAGTTAGGTTTGCGCAATATTGCTTGAGAGAATATCGATATCGTTATTATAAAAAAATTGCGGTATCTCAATAGTCAATATATCGAGTGTTCTGGTTAATCACTTAATTGTGAATAATTAAAGAATATGCATCCCATCATTCATAACATATTGAATATTTTGAAAGCAATTTCACTGGAAGTCGTTGCTGCCTAAGTCAGCAACGGTTTTCAGTGAAATTGCTTTCAAAATATTCAATATGTTTATTATGTTACGAATGATGGGATGTCTATTCTTTAATTATCACTGTTTGAACTAATAATATATAGAGTTCAAAATTTATATATTACGTCATATTAGCAACGATTTTTCAATTTTGTTCACAATTGCATCACAGATACAGTGAGTAGCAATAGGACAGAAATGATGCAATGCATAAATCTAACGAATTAGCCCTAATTAGATGCACAAAATCTATGAAGGTATGCAAAAGTCATCATTGTCTAAGTCTATCAACCTTGTTAACTTCTGTCTTTAAAAATATGCTCAAATTAAAATTGATAAACTGGTGTACATTTTTCAACAATTTTGGTGGACGATGTTGCTGTCTGCGACAGCTCTATCATCCACCAAATTTGTTGAAAAATATACACCAGTTTATCTTTAACCCTTAGCACACTGATGTCGAAATTTTTAAATTTCAAATTAAATTTAAAGATAAACTGGTGTACGTTTTTCAACAAATTTTGTGGAAGATGGTGCTGTCACAGACAGCAGCATCGTCCACAAAAATTGTTGCAAATTGTACACCAGTTTATCTTTAAATTTAATTTGAAAATTTAAATTATCATGCTCCAGAGTGCTAGGGGTTATGTTTATTTTGAAAAATTAAAACTCCTACATCAGTGTGCTAAGGGTTAATGTAATGTAATGATGTGTTTACGTGTTACAATGTATATAGTTTCTTGCCAGTTTCAGCAATTACTGATTTTGATTTTTGAAGTTGTAGTAAACTACTTAATTTAATAACATTTCAATCTTTATTGTTTTAGTGTTAAATAAAATGGAGCCCAAAAGTCCAACTTGATAAGCACTAGCCAATAGTAATCGAGACACTCAATGACACTCCAGAGTGACTCCAGACGCATGTCATAGCTGAAAAAAGAGACAGTGTCTTGCTTTAAAAGAGTGTGCTTTTGGAATTAGACTAATAGTAATAGCCATACTGGCCCATACATGACTTTTCATGTACACTATTGCTTTAATGGTCATGTAGTGACATGTACGCACATGGAATTCTCCTCTTCTTTACAGCTTACACATACTTAATGATCATACTTTGTACACATGTGTGATGTACTGTGTACATGAACCTCAAGTATGTAGATTGTAGATGTGGACTCGTGCACTGGGTCTAGTCTTGCTGATGACAAATATGAGCAATTAAGTGTATAATTCTATTTTGTGTTGATGTTCAAGTGCCATGGAAGCAGTAAAATAATTATGTTACTTTAATTTAACAAAATTACTGTTAATTGTATTAATTACTTGAAAATTCCTCTATTTTTGCAAAACTGATTTAAATCACGATTTTTTCGATAAAAATCGAGTGATTTAAATCATGATTTAAATCATGATATAAATCAATTGATTTAAATCAAGCCAACCCTGCTCAATAACCACAATACCCAGCAGACAGCGACTGTAAAAACTCTTCTTACTACAATTCCCTTCAGAGAAGGAAAGAGCTAAAGTATTGCAAGGAGGTAGGTATTGCAACTAGAGACCATTTACTGAAGTAACTAAATCTGCCATGTCTGGCCATGAAGAAATAGTATAAGTCCTCTTCTGATAAAGAGATGACATAAGATGTGTCTTCTAACATGATCTTTAAAGTTACATGATGCAAGGCAGGTAACTTATGCCAAATGTGAAAACTGGAATGCTTTACCTGTGAATGACCTTGACCTCCAGGGAGATATTAAAATTTTCATTGGAGATTTTTTAGATCTCTCAATGTTCTAAAATCTGGCCAGGTTTGAAGAGGATCGGAAGAAAACTATAAGAGATAACACTTCCAATATTGCTCCCATAGGTTTACTAAGGGGATAAGTGGCACCCAAAAGCTAATTTTCTCGAAAACTGTTGGTTGGATCAACTTTAAGTTTGATACCAAATCAAGTCAATATGAGAGCTAGAAGTTCACCAAATTAGAAGTCGCTCGGAGCAAAACTCATTTTGGCGGCCATTTTGAAAAAGAAAAATATGAAAACTAATTTTTTCCACAATTTTTCATCCCTAGTTAATTTTGGCAAAAAACGAAAAACATAAATTTGTTCATGGCGGCCATTTTGAAAAAAAAAAATCATCAGTGGCAACATCCTACCCAAATATGGGAGTGATCCTATCACAACTCTAGGTGTATTAGCACTTCAAACATTCATTTGAAATACCCATACATTTCCTATCGGACCTTTTTCCATGCATTCTAGGGTCAAAGGTCTGGCAGGCATTTTGATAAAAAAGATTTTTCGGAAACAAATGGCGAGTGGTAACATACTCAGCAAATATGGTAGTTATCCGTTCAAAACTCTGGCTGTAGTAGCACTTCAAATATCAATTTTGAAAATCCCCATACATTTCCTATGGGACTTTTTGGCCCACTCAAAGGTGTGTAGCTCGAAAACCATTGGGCAAATCAAAATTAAAACAATAGCAATAAAGAGCCCAATGGGTACCAGCATTTGACCAAGTTTGAAGTTGATCGGATGAAAACTGTAGGAGGAGATAGTTCCAGAAAATTGTTACCGAGAAAAAGAAAGAAAGAAAGAAGAAAGATCTGGTAAGAAAACAATAATCTGCGATTTACATCACAGATTAATTAGTAAAACATCGATCCACAATGAGGTCAAAAGTATCTTTTGAGAAATTGTTATTGAAAGCCCTTGCTGTCACACTGACCTACGTTCATTATATGATACATATCACAAGCATACAATGCAAACACCAAGTTTGATTACTATATGTGAATAAAGGGGGAAATACATAATACAATTTCCTGCCAGATTTGATGGAAGAGACAGTATCAGCGACGATATGGTCATCCACGATCTAGAGGTGTTTAGATTATGCAACCAACATGCATATTCAATGCAAATATGCATTCCTCTTCATGCGATACATCTGACCTACGTTTGACAGACCACAGCAAATATGGACACTGAAAGCGAACGTGAGCTATTAAGCATGCCCACAGTTGCATCCGCAACAGTCACCATACTAAAGAAAATGTGGAGGATGAGGAGGATGTTGCAGAGAAAATGGCGACAAATGTGTGTTAGTCCTGGGATGCTTAGGATACACGAGTGTGCATGGTGCATATGAAAACCTATTAAGGGAATCCTGAAACCCTAAAAAAACCCTAAAAAGTTTCTTGCGGATGGACATCGACGCATTTAATAGCATTATGCAGCTAATAAGGCCACTCATCACAAAGGAAACAACCTTGGGTCAGTGTGCAAGTACATGTGTGATGTTGGCGAGTGTGATATTCAGTGTGTGCATGTGCGTCTGAATTCAGTTGAATGGTTAGGTTAGTGTGGACACCGCCACAACAATCTCAAATTGCAAGAATGTGTCCATGGATCACACTGCCCTTAAAGCCTTGGCCCATGTATTCCCTGTATATTTCTGATGTTTTGGGGATCAAAGGGTTAAACGGGCTTGAATTTCACCAAATGAACAAAGGTTTTATTAGCATTTAGCTGGGCCATCACTATGCACAAATATAACAAACAGCACATTAATGCTTAAATTATTTGATTAGCCTTCCTCATTCCAGGCTTTCTTCGTAGCTGCCATATAAATTATAAAATGATTTAACTTTATGAAAAAATTGTGCGATTTCACATTTACACTTGCAACAAGTCATGTTTAGCGTGCTAGACTTTTCTGACTTGTCGTTCCCAAGCAAAATTTATAATCAACATCCCATATACGTTAACCGATTTGTCGCCCTCGAGAAGTTGTGTCAGTCAAATCAGGCGTGAAATTATCAAATCTATTTCCGCCTTAAGTGATTGTGACTGACTGACTGATCGACTGACCGCAGCTGAAAACTACTGATCCAATTTTAATGCAACAAAGGAACTTACCATAAATTGGGGTTGCCATGTTTTTTAGTGATCAGGATTAAAAAAACAGATCCAGATTATATCCAAAACTTTGTGTGTGATCCCTAAAATCCGAAAAATGTAGAAAATCCAAAATCTGTACAATTTGACAAAGACTGGAGGTTGAGGGTCTGCAATCTCTAATTGCTGTTGTTTGACATTACTTTTCAGCAGAATCTGCCAATAGCCATCATAGGTATTCTATAACATCTACATATAGAGGTAGTCATATCAAATTTAGAACACATAAAGCTGCATTCATATAACACTTGGTGTGTAGATCAGCACCCTCTGATATACGGTCACTTTGTATTGCCTAAAGTAAAATCCATCCAGGTTTGTCTGAATTTGTCGTCTCGCTGCCAAATGCTGAATGTGTACAGAGATTTAACACAAATTTACATTATAGGAGTTTGCAATTGTACCATAATTTAATAATTCAATCCATATTTTCCATAATTAACACCTTCAAAAAGTGAATCTTCGGATGATGTGAGTATTCAACAGAGACTCAACTGTACTTTGTAAGCAATTTCTCAAATCTGATCTGGTGGTTTGAAGGGCTTAATTATTAGTTTGCACCAGTCTGTGGTGCCACAAATGGAGCGCAAGAAAGGCTCTTCCCATACACTTGAAGTTTGTTCTTGATCCGGATACAGCCCAAAATTAATCCAGTTCAAATTCTGAATCTAGGGAAGTAGCGAGAGTAGTCTATGATTAATTACCATAGTTTCTATCTTCTTGGATTATCACACATCTGAAATATCCTTTTAGTGCATAGATAATATTATAATATTAACATTTTAGTCTATATTTTGCAGACTTACTGGTGAAGGACTGTTTGGTGTCCATCCAGTTAAATTGGCACTGCAGATCAGAAAGCGACAAATGTATACATTATATTTACATGAGAAAGAGGGAGTATCAATGATTTCACGAGAGTTTGAAGAAATGGCCGTGTTGAAAGATGTAAAGTATGAATACTGTTCAAAGAGAATGCTAGATGTGATGTCAGAAGGTAGACCGCATCAGGTAACACTTGCATGTGGTTATATATTATACAGTTTACATTTGTACTGTGTCAAATTAGACATCATTTTCTGCCCCTGTACTGAGCTAGCATAAGCATGATTATCCACTCGCAACAAAGTTCATTGGTATATGTGAAAAACATTATTGCGTTCATTAGGGCTGCGCGATATACCGATACCATATTTAAAACCGATATCCCGCACTGACGGTTTCATAACCGATTATAAAAAATAAATATCGAAAAACCGAATATGAACATATTCTCGGTTTTTCATATCAGGATTGTTAAAAATAAAAGATACTAACGAGCATGAAAAGCGTAATGAATAATAATGGCCAGACTTTCCATTAAGCTACGTTCGGGGCAACTAATAATTGCGCATATTGCGTAACTCCATGTAACTCGCTGTACGCCGAGAGAAATCAAGCAGCGAATTAATTAAATAAATATCCACTCATCTTTTCTCTGATAGTCTCAGATAAATTTGCAATACTAACGCGGGAATTTGTCATTGAAATTTGTATCGGGGAAAACATTTCTAAACAACGAACGCCATCCATTTTATTTACGTCACCGGCTAATTAACATAATGCAAAGTCGTCCCAGAACTAAATCGCCCGAATGCATAAAAATCTCGCCAATAAATATAATGCTGAATACATTTTGCTGATTAGGATATTATTTTAAATAAAATTATTACTCAAACCGTTTTTAAAACGTTATCTTCTATACACAATATCATATTAACTTATGAAATTCGCGCTCGCAATATTACAGTCAATATTTTCTTCAAGGCATGATTTCGCCCTCGGGATGAATTGGAAATGAAAGAAGAAGGGGAGATAATTACATCATAATTAATTACAATCACGTGATTTGCGTCTTTTCGCAACCTGTTTTACTGATTTATGATTAATTTTGACAAAATAAACGATGTTTATTTAACTGTGCTTAATATTTGGGTGGTCTAATTAATAATTTCACTCCCGCGATGATGGATATTATAAGGTATATTAAGCTTTAAAGGCGTAAAAACTGTATCAGGGCGTGAAAATATGTTCTGTTTTCGTGCTATTTTTTATCATTTAAATTTTTTGTTTCATGTCCATAAAACCGATATTCGGTTAAAACCGATATGAAAAGTCATATCGAAACCGATATGGCTGTAAGCCAAACCGCGCAGCCCTAGCGTTCATACATGTCATAAGATTGAGTTTACATGAAAGCTTTCTGGTAGATTGGGATATTCTTGTAGCTACCCTCAGGTAGATGATTTGATGCAGGACATGATTGACATGTCAGTTTATCATCTGTTTAAAGATCACAAACGAGAATTAGATTTCAATAGAATGAGATCCAGTATTCATCTTTTCAAAAGTCTGAATTCTTCAGTAAAAAAGCCTACTTTGTTTTACCTATGTTATTGGTAGATAACTCATCTAATGATGTGCTATATTTTCACGATGAAGAGATTACACATTAGTGGCTTGTTCTCTTTTCATATTGGAAATGGACATATATTTTATTCTGGTAACGGATGTACAACATGGTCACAACAAAATTGTCTAGATTTCATTGCCTATTAACTTGAAAAGACGATAGGTTTTAATGCTATTAGCTTACGTTTTTCTTGTATTATTTCCACAATTTCTTTTTTATAGGAACTTTTACTGTAAATCATCATATCATTACATTAAGAAATCAGCTCATACGTTAATGAAGATCAGAGGGTCAATAGTAATTGTGAACTATGTAGAATCTTAACAAATTAACTAGAAAACACTAATTAAAGACGAGTTAACAAAACAACTGGTAAGCATTTGCAAATTACTTAATAATCTGGTCTACATTACTCATTTCCAGATAATCGCTGTTTTTCGTATGATGCTTATGATCTGAAACCCCACGCCCAGCAATATTGGTAATATTGGTGATCAGACTGTTCATGAAGTCCAATATCTGGAAATGTTATTCTTCACAAATTATGAATGGCTACGATGTGGAAATATGAGAAACAATCATGTTCATTTCATTCCTATTTAACAGGTGGACAACCGTACTACACTGCCATGATTGGTTAGCATGTAAAATAACTTATCAGGTTCTAGGCCAACTACACAAATGGTTTCCACGCTTGGTCCTGACAGTTAATTTTACCTAATTTCCCCTACTGTTGCAATTTCTGTGGAAAATACTGAGGTTTCATATTTTACAACAACCAAGGAATTTTGCCTGAAAATTGTCAATATGCCAACAGGACTAATTATCAGTTTAATAGCCATCACTGTTAGCCAAGATGTGTGTGATGATGACAAGATTGCAGTTTTAACTTTGATTTTACTCGTATTCAAAGGAGCACATAGTGATCACTATGTGATCCTTGCTCCAGGTGCAGTTTATAGTGATTCCCACCTGTTTTCTAACAGGCTGTAGCTGGTATGTATTGAACTACTATGTTAGGATTTACCATAGTCAGGCTAACTAAGTAGCTGTACACCCTCCTGAGGTAGCTTGACAAGTTCCCCTGTCACAATATGATGCCAGACACCATTTAGTTGTACCCCTTATACCACCCACTACACATTTTCCATGGAAAGTGTCGAAGAAGTGACTTAATTTTTACTCAATAAGATTTGGACCAGGGCTGAAGTTGATTTCTGTCACAGAATGGTAATTCGTTGATAAGGATGCAATCATGCAGTCTACATGTGCGCAGCATCTTTTCCATGATTTAAGTCATCTGAGATAATTGTCCTACCTTTGCTGTAAGTAGAGCTTAAATCCATATTAAAATAGTGAACGTAGTACCCTAGCTCTTTGGTGACCCAACGCCCTGATTGAATTTCATTTTGATTGTTGATTGAGAAATTTTCTACTTATCTATCTGTTTACCATGCTTAGAAAAAGCCACAATTTAATCAAAACCTTGTGATTGTTGTTTCATAATGTGTGTGTATGTGGTAAAATGAGTCATTAGGACATCCCATTTATATTCTGTGTGAATGGTAACGGACATACACAACTTTTAGGTAAAGGACATACATAAAATAAAACTCCCTACTTTTATAACAATTATGTAAGATAATGTCTATAATATAATCACCATGCTACTGGTATTTTAGTTTTTGATAGAAATTCTATTTTATTTTTGCAAAGTGTGGTCTTGAAAGGATTAACACCCTTTGTCTGGTAACGGACGTACATTCTAGTATGGCGGGGGAATTAAACAGATTAAAAATTTCTTTAGTTTTACAATGATACAGACCAAGATTTTAAACACTTAAGATTAAATGGAACAATTTGCTTTGATTATTTTACTAAATGTAGATATCATACTTCTTTCTCTGATAATGGGTGCATGCATATCATTTATAGAAGAAAAGGTGTTAAATATGAATATTTTTATGGATCCATGTTGCACTAAATTTCTTAAAAATAAGTGGAGGAGCAATTTGATTAAAACAATGTTTTATATTAACCTCAATATATACTTTATCACCTCAAAGAGGTTTTAAACATTTAAAATAATGTTAAGAAATCATCAACCATGTTGTCCACTTTAGCGCGGAATTGCCCAAAAATAGAAATTGGAGATTGAGTGAATGATTTGTTTGGCGAATCGGCGGAAGGATGTATGACTGATTGTGTTGATGATTTATGGTTTGACTGAGTGGTTTAGTGAATGGGTGATTTAGAGTGGTAGAGTGTCTTTCTCAGCGTGATCAAGTAGTTATTTAAATGAGATCACAAACCAGAATTTGATTTCCTTATGAATTAAAATAAATTTGAATTTTTTGTGCAAATTATCACTTAAAATTTTGCTTGAAGTCATGAATTTTGACACCATAAAATTCATGGTATAACATCATCGTGTGAATAATCATCCATGTGGATTCAGATAGTGCTACACATGTTTCCAAAATAGATGAAACTGGCATCTAATACAGCTACTAAGTTGGATATCATCTCAGATTACAGTTCTAGGTTAACAGACACTAATGTTCCTCTTGCTTCTCATTAATATGGTGCTGTATGAATGGGCTGTTGTATCAGTCACTGATCTGATGCATTAATATCATGGTGTATGAATGATCTGTTGTATCAGTCACTGATCTGATGCATTGATATGATGATGTATGAATGATCTGTTGTATCAGTCACTGATCTGATGCATTAATATGATGATGTATGAATGAGCTGTTGTATCAGTCACTGATCTGATGCATTAATATGATGATGTATGAATGATCTGTTGTATCAGTCACTGATCTGATGCATTGATATGATGATGTATGAATGAGCTGTTGTATCAGTCACTGATCTGATGCATTAATATGATGATGTATGAATGAGCTGTTGTGAGTTATCAGTCACTGATCTGATGCATTAATATGATGATGTATGAATGATCTGTTGTATCAGTCACTGATCTGATGCATTAATATGATGATGTATGAATGAGCTGATGTGAGTTATCAGTCACTGATCTGATGCATTAATATGATGATGTATGAATGAGCTGTTGTGAGTTATCAGTCAGTGATCTGATGGATTAATATGATGCTGTATGAATGATCTGTTGTGAATTATCAGTCACTGATCTGATGCATTAATATGATGCTGTATGAATGAGCTGATGTGAGTTATCAGTCACTGATCTGATGCATTAATATGATGATGTATGAATGAGCTGTTGTGAGTTATCAGTCACTGATCTGATGCATTAATATGATGATGTATGAATGAGCTGTTGTGAGTTATCAGTCACTGATCTGATGCATTAATATGATGCTGTATGAATGAGCTGTTGTGAGTTATCAGTCACTGATCTGATGCATTAATATGATGATGTATGAATGAGCTGTTGTGAGTTATCAGTCACTGATCTGATGCATTAATATGATGCTGTATGAATGAGCTGTTGTGAGTTATCAGTCACTGATCTGATGCATTAATATGATGATGTATGAATGAGCTGTTGTGAGTTATCAGTCACTGATCTGATGCATTGATATGATGCTGTATGAATGAGCTGATGTGAGTTATCAGTCACTGATCTGATGCATTAATATGATGCTGTATGAATGAGCTGTTGTATCAGTCACTGATCTGATGCATTAATCTGATGCTGTATGAATGATCTGTTGTGAGTTATCAGTCACTGATCTGATGCATTAATATGATGATGTATGAATGAGCTGTTGTGAGTTATTAGTCACTGATCTGATGCATTAATATGATGCTGTATGAATGAGCTGATATGAGTTATCAGTCACTGATCTGATGCATTAATATGATGATGTATGAATGAGCTGTTGTGAGTTATTAGTCACTGATCTGAAGCATTAATATGATGATGTATGAATGAGCTGATGTGAGTTATCAGTCACTGATCTGATGCATTAATATGATGCTGTATGAATGAGCTGATGTGAGTTATAAGTCACTGATCTGATGCATTAATATGATGATGTATGATTGAGCTGTTGTGAGTTATCAGTCACTGATCTGATGCATTAATATGATGATGTATGAATGAGCTGATGTGAGTTATCAGTCACTGATCTGATGCATTAATATGATGCTGTATGAATGAGCTGATGTGAGTTATCGGTCACTGATCTGATGCATTAATATGATGCTGTATGAATGAGCTGATGTGAGTTATCAGTCACTGATCTGATGCATTAATATGATGCTGTATGAATGAGCTGATGTGAGTTATCAGTCACTGATCTGATGCATTGATATGATGATGTATGAATGAGCTGTTGTGAGTTATCAGTCACTGATCTGATGCATTAATATGATGCTGTATAGATGAGCTGATGTGAGTTATCAGTCACTGATCTGATGCATTAATATGATGATGTATGACTGAGCTGTTGTGTGTTATCAGTCACTGATCTGATGTATTAATATGATGATGTATGAATGATCTGTTGTGAGTTATCAGTCAGTGATCTGATGGATTAATATGATGCTGTATGAATGATCTGTTGTGAATTATCAGTCACTGATCTGATGCATTAATATGATGATGTATGATTGAGCTGTTGTGAGTTATTAGTCACTGATCTGATGCATTAATATGATGATGTATGAATGATCTGTTGTGAGTTATCAGTCACTGATCTGATGCATTAATATGATGATGTATGAATGATCTGTTGTGAGTTATCAGTCACTGATCTGATGCATTACAATGATGCTGTATGAATGATCTGTTGTGAATTATCAGTCACTGATCTGATGCATTAATATGATGATGTATGAATGAGCTGTTGTATCAGTCACTGATCTGATGCATTAATCTGATGCTGTATGAATGAGCTGTTGTATCAGTCACTGATCTGATGCATTAATATGATGATGTATGAATGATCTGTTGTGAGTTATCAGTCACTGATCTGATGCATTAATATGATGCTGTATGAATGATCTGTTGTGAGTTATCCGTCACTGATCTGATGCATTAATATGATGATGTATGAATGAGCTGTTGTGAGTTATTAGTCACTGATGTGATGCATTAATATGATGATGTATGAATGAGCTGATGTGAGTTATCAGTCACTGATCTGATGCATTAATATGATGCTGTATGAATGAGCTGATGTGAGTTATAAGTCACTGATCTGATGCATTAATATGATGATGTATGAATGATCTGTTGTGAGTTATCAGTCACTGATCTGATGCATTAATATGATGCTGTATGAATGAGCTGATGTGAGTTATCGGTCACTGATCTGATGCATTAATATGATGCTGTATGAATGAGCTGATGTGAGTTATCAGTCACTGATCTGATGCATTAATATGATGCTGTATGAATGAGCTGATGTGAGTTATCAGTCACTGATCTGATGCATTGATATGATGATGTATGAATGAGCTGTTGTATCAGTCACTGATCTGATGCATTAATATGATGCTGTATGAATGAGCTGATGTGAGTTATCAGTCACTGATCTGATGCATTAATATGATGATGTATGAATGAGCTGTTGTGAGTTATCAGTCACTGATCTGATGCATTAATATGATGCTGTATGAATGAGCTGATGTGAGTTATCAGTCACTGATCTGATGCATTAATATGATGATGTATGACTGAGCTGTTGTGTGTTATCAGTCACTGATCTGATGTATTAATATGATGATGTATGAATGATCTGTTGTGAGTTATCAGTCACTGATCTGATGCATTAATATGATGCTGTATGAATGAGCTGATGTGAGTTATCAGTCACTGATCTGATGCATTAATATGATGATGTATGACTGAGCTGTTGTGTGTTATCAGTCACTGATCTGATGTATTAATATGATGATGTATGAATGATCTGTTGTGAGTTATCAGTCACTGATCTGATGCATTAATATGATGATGTATGAATGAGCTGTTGCATCAGTCACTGATCTGATGCATTAATATGATGATGTATGATTGAGCTGTTGTGAGTTATTAGTCACTGATCTGATGCATTAATATGATGATGTATGAATGATCTGTTGTGAGTTATCAGTCACTGATCTGATGCATTAATATGATGATGTATGAATGATCTGTTGTGAGTTATCACTCACTGATCTGATGCATTACAATGATGCTGTATGAATGATCTGTTGTGAATTATCAGTCACTGATCTGATGCATTAATATGATGATGTATGAATGAGCTGTTGTATCAGTCACTGATCTGATGCATTAATCTGATGCTGTATGAATGAGCTGTTGTATCAGTCACTGATCTGATGCATTAATATGATGATGTATGAATGATCTGTTGTGAGTTATCAGTCACTGATCTGATGCATTAATATGATGCTGTATGAATGATCTGTTGTGAGTTATCCGTCACTGATCTGATGCATTAATATGATGATGTATGAATGAGCTGTTGTGAGTTATTAGTCACTGATGTGATGCATTAATATGATGATGTATGAATGAGCTGATGTGAGTTATCAGTCACTGATCTGATGCATTAATATGATGCTGTATGAATGAGCTGATGTGAGTTATAAGTCACTGATCTGATGCATTAATATGATGATGTATGAATGATCTGTTGTGAGTTATCAGTCACTGATCTGATGCATTAATATGATGCTGTATGAATGAGCTGATGTGAGTTATCGGTCACTGATCTGATGCATTAATATGATGCTGTATGAATGAGCTGATGTGAGTTATCAGTCACTGATCTGATGCATTAATATGATGCTGTATGAATGAGCTGATGTGAGTTATCAGTCACTGATCTGATGCATTGATATGATGATGTATGAATGAGCTGTTGTATCAGTCACTGATCTGATGCATTAATATGATGCTGTATGAATGAGCTGATGTGAGTTATCAGTCACTGATTTGATGCATTAATATGATGATGTATGAATGAGCTGTTGTGAGTTATCAGTCACTGATCTGATGCATTAATATGATGCTGTATGAATGAGCTGATGTGAGTTATCAGTCACTGATCTGATGCATTAATATGATGATGTATGACTGAGCTGTTGTGTGTTATCAGTCACTGATCTGATGTATTAATATGATGATGTATGAATGATCTGTTGTGAGTTATCAGTCACTGATCTGATGCATTAATATGATGATGTATGAATGAGCTGTTGCATCAGTCACTGATCTGATGCATTAATATGATGATGTATGATTGAGCTGTTGTGAGTTATTAGTCACTGATCTGATGCATTAATATGATGATGTATGAATGATCTGTTGTGAGTTATCAGTCACTGATCTGATGCATTAATATGATGATGTATGAATGAGCTGTTGTGAGTTATCAGTCACTGATCTGATGCATTAATATGATGATGTATGAATGATCTGTTGTGAGTTATCAGTCACTGATCTGATGCATTAATATGATGATGTATGAATGATCTGTTGTGAGTTATCAGTCACTGATCTGATGCATTAATTTGATGCTGTATGAATGAGCTGTTATATCAGTCACTGATCTGATGCATTAATATGATGATGTATGAATGATCTGTTGTGAGTTATCAGTCACTGATCTGATGCATTAATATGATGATGTATGAATGATCTGTTGTGAGTTATCAGTCACTGATGCATTAATATGATGCTGTATGAATGATCTGTTGTGAGTTATCAGTCACTGATCTGATGCATTAATATGATGATGTATGAATGAGCTGTTGTATCAGTCACTGATCTGATGCATTAATATGATGCTGTATGAATGATCTGTTGTGAGTTATTAGTCACTGATCTGATGCATTAATATGATGCTGTATGAATGAGCTGTTGTGAGTTATCAGTCACTGATCTGATGGATTAATATGATGCTGTATGAATGAGCTGTTGTGAGTTATCAGTCAGTGATCTGATGCATTAATATGATGATGTATGAATGAGCTGTTGTGAGTTATCAGTCACTGATCTGATGCATTAATATGATGCTGTATGAATGAGCTGTTGTGAGTTATCAGTCACTGATCTGATGATCAACAACAAAGTCTTATTCACACGATAATGTCCTACCACTGCAATCATTTACGAGATTATGTAATTCCGTGACTCTCATTGGAAATGAAAGGAAATCCATTTCTGTGGAGAAATTTACTATTTAAGAATTTGAAAATATAAAAATGATATATATTTAGCAAAATTATACAAAAACATGATTTATTGTACTTTGAACCTTTTCCTTTTGTGCTCCCTTGAAATTCCATTCTATTCAACCATGTCAACCAGATGACTTACAAGCCTAACCCTACATCATGTCTGGATTGACTCTGGTAGCTACTCAACTGTGAAAAAATTCTTGTTTCCTTATTTTTACTAGAATCAATAATAAAACATTCAGCAGAATACATTTTGTATGATTTTCAGCTATTTAAGCCAAATATGCTGAAATTCTTTTGGATTTGGATGCACATAGTATTAGCATCAGACCAAATCTGAACAAACATAGCAAGTTGACCAGACCAGTTGAATTGAATCCTTTAGTAAATGTGGACAACCAAATTCAGGCCCTATCTGATATTGTGATGTGTGAGTTTTCTGATCATGCACCCTAATACTGCCTGAGTTGTTTGATAGCAAATTAAATGCAGTATTAGTGGCATAACACCCATGGATACACATAATGCAGCTAACGAATGGCTAATGACATTGTGCTTTCCAACACCATATGAACTGATACACATTCAAGTGCAACATTTTTGTTTCCTCAGTCAGTTAAGTTTTTCAAGCTTCAAATTGGAGTCAATGCAGTAGGTGATGAATAGGTGCCATCTTGCTTGTTGACTGTTGGTAGTTATACACAGGTCATTGTAGAGGGAATTTGGAACTGTTAGTGAAAGATTGCTACATGATTTCTCATTCACAATGCGATATTTTGTGGTGCTGACATTTCTCATTGATATAGCTATGGATGATGGTTGCTTTGTGACGGCAAACTCAGAATGAGCTTGTTGTACTCGAGGGTGTCGCGCACAGTGGTTGTTTGGTTGTAGAAAGTTAGACATAAGATGTTGCCTGTGGGTTAACTGTCTGCATGCCTTGATGGTGTCGGTCTTCCCCGAAGGTACTTGCAGGGCAGATCAAATGAAAGTGTCATCTTCTTCATTCCACACATATATTATGTTCACTCATGTTATTTGCAGTATCACATGTTGTTTGCAGGGTGTATGCTTGGATTGTTCACCGTTATCAATGAGTCCGTATTCTATGGATGATGCAGAAAAACAAGCTAGGTAAGACATCTGCTAGTAATCCTAGTATGACCTGAATTAACCCTTTCGGCACTGAAGTCTGAAACCACCGTATCTTATGTTCCGAGTAATAATTGCAACTGAGTTGTTGAATATTTCAAAATTAATTTGATTGCAAGCTGCAACACTTCTAGTAAAATGAGTTTTAAAATACTCAATAGCATATTTCTTAAATCAAATTTTTCCATGAATGTATGTGTTGAATGTGTTTGTATGATTTGATACCCTCATCTTGAAGTAAATATCTAGTGCATTTATTCAATACCCTCATCTTGAAGTAAATATCTTGTGCATTTATTCAAGGCTAATATTGTAAGTAGGTTAGTTAGAATAATTGTATTTCCATATTAGTAGTATTTAGTACCTGCTAATGGTGTAGCCATAGCCTGTTATCTACTGTTTTTGCAAATGCTTAATAAGTTTTCAGTGTCACATATTTAGCTCAATGGGGCAGATACGGGGACAATATGGTATTAATTCTATAGTTGTAGAATATAATCAGATAAAGAGAACGGAAGGTAATGAATAATAAGTAAGGGTATATAATAATTACAGCGTCGTTGTCATTTATTGGCATCTAATATATGCATATACAAAGTCAATAATGGTGCTTTTAATACTGAGAAACCATCAGTATCTTTACAAATTGAAACCTAATTTGATTGAAAGTTGTTGCTTTAGGCAGCAACAGATTTTCCAGTCAAATTTGTTTCAAACATTTATCAAATAGTAAAAAATCTGAGAGTTCCAGTATTAATCATTGAAAAGATTTTGGCCAATTTTAACCATGCTTTGATAAAAAAAAAACCCTCCCTTTTTTAAGTTCCAGTCTGTTCAAATACCCCACTTCCAGCTGAGCCCTATGGTTCATGATGATGAATTGAAACTTGCTACATTGCTTTATTGTGAAAAGTTAGATATTATTGAGTTCAGAAAGGGTTGTATGTCATATTTTGACTTGAAAATATAAGTTTTCTGAACCTTTCAAACCAAAGCATTACATACAGAATTCTTTTTGATCCATCATACATCAGTATTTCAAAACTCTGCTTATATTTCAGACTGATATCCACAGAAAACAGAGATGTTCCACCACTGTGGCTTTTCTTATACCATGTGAAGGTACTGCAGAACTGATACTTTCAAAACTGGCTTTTTAACCCTTTCAATGCTATAAACATTACAAATTATTAGCTCACCTGGCCTGAAAGGCCGAGTGAGCTTCTGCCATGGTGGCCATCCATCCATCATCCGTCCATCCTCCGTCCGTCCACTTCTTAATGGTTTGAACCATTTAAACCAAATTTGGCTGAAAGGATCCTATGGTGGTACCCTCCAGACGTATTTTTCAGAGTTTTGATTGATCAATTTTTTGGGTGAAAATCTGAAAAAAAATCTACCGGAAATGGTCAAAATACTACTCCTTCTTAGCTGCTTGACATATTTCAACCAAATTTTGCTAGCTGGATTCAATGGTTGTAAGCTCTAGAAATTCTATTCAGAATTTTGATTGATCAATCTTTTCGGTGAAAATCTTAATTTTATTAAAAATATACTGGAAATGGTCAAAATGCTACTCCTCCATAGCTGCTTGACATATTTCAACCATATGTGGCTAGATGGATTCTATGGTGGTACGCTCTAGAACTTATATTCAAAATTTTGATTGATCAATTTTTTGGGTGAAAATCTTAGATTTTATTCAAAATCTACCGGAAATGGTAAAAATGCTACTCCTCCATAGGTACTTGACATATTTCATCCAAATTTGGCTAGATGGCTTCTATGGTCCTAGCTATAGAACTTCTATTCAGAATTTTGATTGATCAATTTTTTGGGTGAAAATCTTAGATTTTATGAAAAATATACCTGAAATTGTCAAATTGCTTCTTTTCATTACCAT
Source organism: Chaetoderma sp. LZ-2023a (assembly GCA_034401795.1). Lineage (NCBI taxonomy): Eukaryota > Metazoa > Mollusca > Caudofoveata > Chaetodermatida > Chaetodermatidae > Chaetoderma > Chaetoderma sp. LZ-2023a. The sequence goes on from CM067370.1 coordinate 79,158,955, forward strand.
CCTGAGCGATTTCAACCAAATTTGTCTGAAAGGACCCTATATTGGTAGGCTCCAGAACTTCCATTTTCATCAATTTTTGGGGTGAAAATCTTAGATTTTTTTTTAGTGTGTCGGAAATTGTCCAAATGCTTCTCTTTACCATTCTGAGCGATTTCAACCAAATTTGGCTGAAAGGTTCCTGTGGTGATGGGCTCCAGAAATTCCATTCAGAATTTTGATTCATAAATGTTTTGGGTGAAATCTTAAGATTTTGTGAAAAATTTACCGGAAATGGTCAAAATGCTACTCCATAGCTGCTTGACATATTTCAACCAAATTTGGTTAGATGTATTCTATGGTGATACGCTCCATAACTTTCATTCACAATTTTGATTTCCGGTGGCCATCCTGTTTAATGTAAAGAATTGTGTATATTTAAATGCAAATGTTTCAAATGCTAATGGTGCAGGTGTATCACAGGCCCTTGGGCCACTTGTTTAAAGATAGAAAAAGTATCTGTTGAATATATTGAAATTAATTTGAATGGAAGCTGCTTAAGGCAGCAACAACATCCAGTCATATTATTTTTAATATATTCAACAGTTTTTTTATTGGTTTGTATGGTTGACTCAAAATTGAGTCACTGGAATTTCGTCAGTGACAGTTAAAAATAATACATTTAAGTGATAACATCAACATCTTTGTCTAATATTAGTACCAAGTAATAATGAACCAATGCCAGCTTTTGTTTATATTAATGTTAAGCCATACCTTTTATGTGGCAAACAATCCATTCATTATCTTGAAAAATCATATATGGTTAATAACACTTTCTAAATAGAATAGTAAAGATGGCTGTCAAAATATTGCAAAAATATTTTGGAATATAGAATGAAAATTAGTAACCATTTGCGTGCAATAATGAAATTGTTACCCCTTTCCTTCTTCAGTCGAATGTCATAATTTACAACAGCTGTTTGAAAAGTAGTGGTCATTGGCAGAATATTGTGTTTACCCCTTTCCACTCAAGATGCCAATATTCTATCTTTTACTGTGCCAATAGCAAAGTACCGTAATTTCTCGACTAAAGGCCGCCCTCGAATATAGGACGCTGTCCCAAATTTGACCAAAATCCGCCCCAAAAACTCTTGTATTCAAGTATAAGACGCTGTTAAATTTAGAAAAAACGTACCTTTAAAAAATCGAAAATTGGTATAAAAAATAACCATCACTCAGCGCTATGTTTAATGCATGACTAAAAATTATCATGGTGGAAGAGAAATTATTAAATAGGACCGCCTAAATATCGTGTATCTTCAATAAAGATTGTTTATTACATCAAAATCAATCTAATTTTGGCATAAAATTTCTCCTTGAAAACATCGAAATCGTGTGATAGAAACACATTGTTATGGCTTTTTTGCGTTTGGAGGCGCTGTGTGATCTTATGTGCTAACAGGAGTTGGTTATCTGGCTCTTTTGTGATTGGAGGCGCTGTGTAATCTTATGCGTTAACGGGAGTTGGTTATAAAACGGGTACAGAAACATTCAGTTCCTATCGCGCAATGAGAATATTTAGATCCGAGTACTCGCTCTAATGAGAATAAAGATCTTTTGCGATTGGAGGCGAATCACGTGATTTATACACGTATCTTTTCTTGACGCCATTTTATGTCAAATTCTGGATTAATTTTGATGTAATAAGTGATATGTATTAAAGAATAAGCAATATTTAGGCGCCCCAATTTAATAATTTCACTTCCGCTTGGTGTTTTTGGAGTATACATTAAACATAGTCGTCAGGCGGCGCGAATTGTCTAGGGTAACATTTAGTTCAATTTCCGTGGTATAATCTGTGACTTTTTAAGAAAATTTTCGACCCAAAAATGTGCGGAAGGAATGGTCTCGATTATAGTACGCAACCCCCATTTCTAGTACATGTATTTTGACAAAAAAAACGTCCTTTAGTCGAATTTTAACGGTAAGTGGTGTACATTTCTCAACAATTTTGGTGGACGATGTTGCTGTCTATGACCGTATTACATTTCTACTTCGAATAATACTTACCAGATGTACTATTATGATAATGTCTATTATCTAGTCTAGCTCAAAATAAACAATTAAAACTCCGCACTCTCCTGGTCCTGCCCATACTGTGTCCGGGAATACCATAGCCGCAGGTACCGAGTCTATTCCCAATCACAGTCAGATTCGTCTATTTTGTGCTTGTTTCAAGTCGCATGTGTTTAGAGTGTCATTTAATTGATAAATTAAGCAGTTTTAGCGCGTGTTTGTGAAAACCATCGCTGGACTAATGGAGGAACTAGGGAAATCATCACAGGGGCAGGTTGTATCAATCTAGAATTTATACATTCGTGCCATAATGACTGTTTGAAATTTCCTTAAATTGGCACATTGTTTTATAATGTTAGCCATTGTTGGAGTCGCTTCTGTACCCGTTAACTTTTAGTTTTAATTCGGGTACTCGGTTAATTTCTCTTGCGACTCGGTTCCTCTAAGATGGATGCGCCTTTAGCCAAGATGGCGGCGCCCATGTAATATGTCGTTATTGGCTTGGTGTATCCAGGCACTCTGTTATCGCCGATTTTAGCTCTCGCTTCATTGTCGAGGGTGTTTGTAGTGATCGGCGAGGTTTTCTTGGTTATTTAATGTTAGTTAAAGGCTGAGTTGTGTTTTGTAAAAAATTTTCACTCAAAAAAGTTTCAAATATTTCCTGCCTAAGACTTGTTATCATTAATTTAAGAGAAAGTTAATGTGTTTAAGAAATCTTAACTATCAAGTCTATTGTGCGTATTGCTCGTCATCACTTGTCATGTGCAGCGTTTTAATTCTTCTCTGTGTTCGCAGAAACCGAAGAACCCGGACACGTTGTGCCAGAAGTGCAACAGGTTCATGAAACGGAAGTATCTTGGTCATCACTATGTGGCGTGTGCGAAGTGTAAGGTCGGAAGCCCTTGTGATGTGTGCGTCAAGTGGTCGTCGGCAATGGTGGCTGAGTTTGACAGGGAGCGACGGGCGAGGCTGGAGCGTATAGAGAAGGACAAGGCAGTGAAGCGGCAGCAAGCGTCGTTGGTTGGACTGGAAGGTCGGCTGAATGAGAGGATGGATTCAGCACTGGGCGTATGGGCGGCCCAGTTCAAGGCCATGTTTGATTCATTACAGTCCACGGTCCCGGTGAGGCAAGCTGGTGCAGGGCAACCATTAGGTGGTCCGGCTAGTTTTGCTGAGGGTCATGCACCTGACCCTTCTCTGTCCTCGGCTCAAGAGCCGTCGGTAGAGGAGGAAGATTTGCTGTTGATGGAAGACTCCGGCATGCCGGATCTTTCAATGTCGGCGATGCCTAGTACGTCCCAGGGGTCTCCCTCGGGATTTGTACGGGTTTGCCAGGCGGATGGTGATGTCGACGTTCCGTCGGGCATTTTTCATCCGTTATTTGTGCAACCGGATATGCCGGCGGAGCCGTGGTTTGCGGTTCCGACGGTTATCCCGGCGGCGTTAGGCGCGGCTCCTATCGGAGTGACAGTGCCAGCCGTGATTGAGGCGGTCGTAGTCCCGGATCCCGTGTTGGAGCCGATGGACTGCGGAGAATCTGTATCCGGCGATTCGTTGGATACTGGTGCCGCTGGTAGTCGCGCTATGGATGCGCTCTGTCCTGGCAGAGACGTATATCGTAGCGTTCAGCAAGGATCGTCGGTGGCCCTCTCATCTAAGGGAGAGAGGGAGGATGAAAACGGGAGTTCTTTAATGGATGATTCCGCTTTCTGCACCGAAGCTGAATGGGTGCAGGTCCTTGGATGGATGACCAATCGTCTCGGGTTGGCATCGGATCTAGGATCTCAGCGCGATCCGGCGATGGAGCGGATGTCAGAGCGTGTGGCTAGCGCTCTGTCCAGTGGCTCTTCGGCCATGCCTACACTCCCCTTGGACACGCAGACTTCTGACATGTTGGAAGTTGCGGCATATCGTCTGGTTCAGCCAGACTATGCGTTGCCCAAGGCCCCGAAGGGGATAAGGAGTAGGGTCCGTTTTCTGGAGCAGGCTTATCATCAGTACGCCAGGGTTCCACGGCTTTCCGTTGCGGAACGTGAGGCGCTGAATAGGCCGTTGGCTGGGAAGGCCAAGGGGCGGTCACGTCCCTTGGTTTCTCAGACCAACAAAGACCCGTTTAATGAGCTCACGCTCATTGAGGATGCGGCTAGGGCAGCCATGGCTGCGCTGTCGCACGGGTGTACCGTCTTGCAGGGTATGCTGGACTGCACGGCGGAAGGCGGACAGGTGCCAGAGGCTGCTCCCGGAGTTGTTCGGGACACCATGCGCCTGTCTCAGGATTGCCTGGCCAGGGTGATCACAAGAACTTTAGCAGAGCGACGGAGAATGGTTCTCGATTGTGTGGAACCAGGACCGGAGATGAGGGCAGCGTTATCTTCTGCGCCTTTCATAGGTCCAGGCTTGTTCGGCGGCTCGGCACGACAAGCGCTTTCTAAAGTTGCATCGATGGTGGCGGAGCAAGAGGTGGTCGGCAAGTCGTGGAAGTTGACCAAGAGGACTCAGCCGCAACAGTCCTACCGTCAACACAGGCAGGAGCAGCAGAGGCAGCGTCCTAGATCGCCCTTCCGTCCTTCTGCCCGTGATGCCCATAGGCCATCCGGAGCACAAGGGCCTGGCCGTTCGTCCGCATACAAGCCCTCTAGTAAGAGGCCGTATGAGGACGACAGGAAGGGTGGCGGTTTGGGCCGTGGCGGCTACCGTAAGGATAGTCGTGGCGGCGGTTCCGGACCGTCATACCACAAGAAGCCGCGGGGCGGCCGTGGGGCTCGTTCCTGACGGGTTTCCGGCAGAATCAATACCGGCGGCTTTGGAAACAAATGGAGTCGAGAATCTTCACCCAAGCGATGTAGCGTCTTGTCGGCTAATCTCGACCGACAACTGTGTGCAGATTCCTTCCGTCGGAGGCAGACTTCAGCTATTCCTAAGCCAATGGGAACAGGTCGTGCGCGACTATTTAGTCTGTCAGTGGATAAGAAACGGCTACGATCCGGACTGGCTCATCCATCAATCGTTAGTTCCGTTAACCTCGACTCCAATATGGACTCCTATTCCAAGGGAATTAGACCGTCTAGTTGCCATTCAGTCAGAGATAGAATCGCTTCGTCAGAAGAAGGCGATTCACCTGGTCGCCGATCAGTCATCACTGGGCTTCTATTCGATTATGTTCCTAGTTCCGAAGCGTACCGGAGGGTGGAGACCAATTCTCAATCTCAAACCGTTGAACAAATTTATTCTTTCTCCCAGATTTCAGATGGAGACGGTAGCAGCGGTGATGACAGGGCTCAGGAAAGGCATGTGGGCGGTATCAATAGATCTGAAGGATGCTTATTTTCATATTCCAATGTCAATTCCCTTTCAGAAGTACCTGCGATTTGCATTCCAAGACAATGTTTGGGAATTCAATGCTCTTCCATTCGGCCTGACCACGGCTCCGAGGGTCTTCACCAAGGTGGTTCTCGCCATGACTTCTTTACTTCGCAGGAGAAACATAGCTGTTCACACTTACATAGACGTCTGGCTGCTAAAGGCGGGGAATCCAGTCACTCTGCGCAGCAATCTGAAGGTAGTCCTAGACTTATTAAAGAAGCTAGGATGGATTGTGAATCTAGAGAAATCAGAACTGACTCCATCCCAGGAGTTTGTTTATCTGGGAATTTTTTTCAATCTCAGGGACGGCGTAGCTTTTCCGGCGGAGAGCAGAGTCAGAAGCCTGATTGCAGTATTGGAGTCAGTTTCTCTAGGAGCCTATCTGACGGCGCATCAATTTCTCAGAATACTCGGTTTACTAGTATCTCTGGAGAAGGTGGTGCCATATGCGGCGCTCAGGCGCAGGCCGATTCAGATGTATTTGATGTCGTTCTGGTCACAGAGAACAGATCCGTTATCTCTGAGAATACCAGTAAAAGAACCATTGATATTCCACCTTCAGTGGTGGTTGTCGGAACAGAATCTCCTGCGAGGTGTTCCTCTACAACCTCCTCAACCTCAGATGTCCATATTCACGGATGCATCGTTGACAGGTTGGGGAGCGGTATTGGACAATCAGTCAGTGTCAGGGGAATGGGATCGGACCAATGCGCAGAAACATATCAATGTGCTCGAGCTATTAGCGATGGTATTAGCACTGCAGAAGTTCGAGAGTCTAGTTCAAGACAAAATTGTCCTAGTAAGGACAGACAACTCAACAGTGGTGTCTTATTTGAACCGCCAAGGCGGGACAAGATCACCGGAGTTGTGTATGATGGTTTGGAACCTTCTGCTGTGGTGCCAAGAGAGGAATATTATTCTTCGGGCAGCACACATTCCAGGAAGATTGAACATCTTAGCGGATGCTCTCAGTCGAAGGACGGTTTGTCGTCCGACGGAATGGCAGCTCAACCAAGTGGTAGCGGAGGTTCTATTCAAACAATGGGGCAAGCCAAATGTCGACCTATTTGCAATGAAGAAAAACGCAAAGATGGTCACGTACGTGTCACCGATCCCGGACCCATTAGCTCTAGCAGTAGACGCACTGGCGATAAGTTGGAAGGGAATGTACGCGTATGCGTATCCTCCAACAATTCTCATCCCGAAAGTTCTGGCAAAGATAAGAGAGGGGATGTGCCAAGTACTACTGATCGCTCCTTATTGGCCAGGCCGATCATGGTTTACGGATCTGCTGGACCTTCTGGTCTGCAGTCCAATCCCTCTTCCAGACACAAGAGATGTAATCTCTCAGAACAAGGGTCTGTACCTTCACGACAGACCAGAAATGTTCAAATTGACTGCATGGATGTTGTCAAGCAGCGTGCAATTGAGGGTGGCTTTTCTGAGCAAGCAGCGAAGTTTGTTGCTTCGGCCAGAAGAGTTTCGACCACAAAAACATATAATTATAGAATCAACAAATTTGCACAGTGGTGTGAGAGAAGAGATATTGATCCCTTTTCTGCATCTGTTCAACACGTAGCAGATTTTATCTGTCATTTATACGAAGTTGACAAACTTGTACCTTCTACCCTAGCAGCATATAAGTCTGCATTAGCTTCTGTCATTCCTAGTCTCACCATTGGGGGAGTGGAGAATGACACCTTGAATGAAGTTATCAAAGGAATGAGCAATCTGCGACCTAGACAGCCAATTCCTATCCCATCATGGAATCTATCTCTTGTTCTACAGGTTTTAGGGCATGCTCCCTTTGAACCGATTAGATCTATTGACATTAAACTGTTAACTATTAAATCAGTTTTCTTGGTTGCAGCAGCGTCGGCGAGAAGGAGAAGCGAGATTCATGCGCTTTCTGCCGAACAAGACCGTTTTGTCATCACGGGTGACGGTTTAAGATTACTTCCACGTCTTTGTTTCCTGGCAAAGAATCAGTCACTTAAATATCCAGGACAGCCGATCAATTTGCCAAGTTTAACTAGACATGACCCAAATTCTTGTGCTTGGTGTCCTGTCAGATGTCTAAAGATGTATAAGAAACGTACTTCTGAGTGGAGAGACGACCCGAAATCTCTGTGGTTATGTCTCAAAGCTCCCCATTTACGTGCTTCGAAAGATACTATTTCTCGTTGGATAGTTGACGCTATTCAGATGTCGCACAAGATCGCTACAGGAAAGCAGATTGATCGTGCGAATGCCCATGAGGTCCGAGCACTAGCAGCAGCATCGGCCCTTTATAAGGGTGTCTCTTTAGAGCAGGTGATGTCTGTAGCACAATGGCATGCCGAGTCGTCATTCACTGATTTCTACCTTCGAGACATCTCCAGCACACTTAATCCAGTAGCCGTCGCCAATCTGTCGAACCTAAACTAAGCCATGTCCGACCACTACTTCGCACACATCACAAAAGCCTTCCGCCTACACTGACCAAGCGCTATGCACATGACTGAGTACGACCGTGGATTGGGCCTAGCTCCTGTGATGATCAAGAACAGATCGACCACTCAAAAATGGTGAGTGTTTACATTAATTAAGTGACTATAAATATGTTTACTTCCAGTCGAAATACCAGACTGAGTAAGTGAATAGTCTGGTACAAGAGTATATTTATCCTCTCATACAGACATGAGACTCATTCCAATTTGAAAATCTAATCGATATACTGATAGTTTTTCAAAGATTTGAAGTTGTAGTAGCTTCTTTGCACTCTACTGGACTGCCCTAGCTGAGACTTGGGGCTGACACGGGTCTGGTGGGTGTTGCATCCCCATGGACATCCCTCTGGTTTTGTGCGGACAAAAGAGGGGGGGGGGGAGCGCGGTCTAGACCATGGAAGTTTAGCACTCTATGAGTCAGATAGCAGAACCCAAGCGTATGCCAGGGTTTTAGTCTCTTCACAACCTTCTCTGTTGGATGGTTGATGAGTGCTGGTTCGAGCCTCACCTCCTCCCACCGGCATTTCCTGGCTGTCGAAATCCGGAGTTTATCATAATAGTACATCTGGTAAGTATTATTCGAAGTAGAATCAAAAAAGCATCCGCTTTTGTTTCTACGAGAATTCTTAATACTTACCAGATGTACTATGGCCCTGCCTCAGCCGCCCCGCTGAGGTGAGGCTGAGCTGCTTTCGCAGTTTGCCAAGGCAAATATAAGACGAATCTGAGTGTGATTGGGAATAGACTCGGTACCTGCGGCTATGGTATTCCCGGACACAGTGCGGAGTTTTAATTGTTTATTTTGAGCTAGACTAGATAATAGACATTATCATAATAGTACATCTGGTAAGTATTAAGAATTCTCGTAGAAACAAAAGCGGATGCTTTTTTGATTCTGATGACTTCATTTAATTGTACAATCATCCCATTGATGACTTCCACATTTCAACTCACATGTGCAATATTAAAAACTATGTCATTTACAGGACCCAATGAACTTTGGCGCTATTTTACGTACATCCTACTTTCTGGGTGTAGATCGAATCCTCACAGGCAGACATAACAGGTAAGAGTGCCGCTAGCTCCATTATTTTTTATGAATGTCTACAGTTTGATGTTGTGCCTAAACTGTTTATTAGGACCATCTTAGACAGCCATCATAGAGTGGTTGCTGTTTATTAAGACCATTTTAGACAGCCATCATAGAGTGGTTGCTGTTTATTAGGACCATCTTAGACAGCCGTCATAGAGTGGTTGCTGTTTATTAAGACCATTTTAGACAGCCATCATAGAGTGGTTGCTGTTTATTAGGACCATCTTAGACAGCCATCATAGTGGTTACTGTTTATTAGGACCATCTTAGACAGCCATCAGAGAGTGGTTACTGTTTATTAAGACCATCTTAGACAGCCATCAGAGAGTGGTTACTGTTTATTAGGACCATCTTAGATAGCCATCATAGAGTGGTTACTGTTTATTAAGACCATCTTAGACAGCCATCATAGAGTGGTTACTGTTTATTAGGACCATCTTAGACAGCCATCATAGTGGTTACTGTTTATTAGGACCATCTTAGACAGCCATCAGAGAGTGGTTACTGTTTATTAAGACCATCTTAGACAGCCATCAGAGAGTGGTTACTGTTTATTAGGACCATCTTAGATAGCCATCATAGAGCGGTTACTGTTTATTAAGACCATCTTAGACAGCCATCATAGAGTGGTTACTGTTTATTAGGACCATCTTAGACAGCCATCATAGAGAGGTTACTGTTTATTAGGACCATCTTAGACAGCCACCATAGAGTGGTTACTGTTTATTAGGACCATCTTAGACAGCCATCATAGCGTGGTTAGTGTTTAGTAGGACCATCTTAAACAGCCATCATGGAGTGGTTACTGTTTATTAGGACCATCTTAGACAGCCACCATAGAGTGGTTACTGTTTATTAGAACCATCTTAGACAGCCACCATAGAGTGGTTACTGTTTATTAGGACCATCTTAGACAGCCATCATAGCGTGGTTACTGTTTATTAAGACCATCTTAGACTGCCATATTGAGTGGTTAGTGTTTAGTAGGACCATCTTAAACAGCCATCATAGAGTGGTTACTGTTTATTAGGACCATCTTAGACAGCCATCATAGAGTGGTTACTGTTTATTAAGACCATCTTAGACAGCCATCATAGAGTGGTTGCTGTTTATTAGGACAATCTTAGACAGCCAGCATAGAGTGGTTACTGTTTATTAGGACCATCTTAGACAGCCATCAGAGAGTGGTTACTGTTTATTAGGACTATCTTAGATAGCCATCATAGAGTGGTTACTGTTTATTAAGACCATCTTAGACAGCCATCATGGAGTGGTTACTGTTTATTAGGACCATCTTAGACAGCCATCATGGAGTGGTTACTGTTTATTAGGACCATCTTAGACAGCCATCATAGAGTCGTTACTGTTTATTAGGACCATCTTAGACAGCCATCATGGAGTGGTTACTGTTTATTAGGACAATCTTAGACAGCCAGCATAGAGTGGTTACTGTTTATTAGGACCATCTTAGACAGCCATCAGAGAGTGGTTACTGTTTATTAGGACCATCTTAGATAGCCATCATGGAGTGGTTACTGTTTATTAGGACCATCTTAGACAGCCAGCATAGAGTGGTTACTGTTTATTAGGACCATCTTAGACAGCCATCAGAGAGTGGTTACTGTTTATTAGGACCATCTTAGACAGCCATCAGAGAGTGGGTGCTGTTTATTAAGACCATCTTAGGCAGCATCATAGTGTGGTTACTGTTTATTAGGACCATCTTAAACAGCCATCATAGTGTGGTTACTGTTTATTAAGACCATCTTAGACAGCCATCATAGAGTGGTTGCTGTTTATTAAGACCATCTTAGACAGCCATCATAGAGTGGTTACTGTTTATTAGGACCATCTTAGACAGCCATCATGGAGTGGTTACTGTTTATTAGGACCATCTTAGACAGCCATCATAGAGTGGTTACTGTTTATTAGGACCATCTTAGACAGCCATCAGAGAGTGGTTACTGTTTATTAGGACCATGTTAGACAGCCATCATAGAGTGGCTACTGTTTATTAGGACCATCTTAGACAGCCATCATAGAGTGGTTACTGTTTATTAAGACCATCTTAGACAGCCATCAGAGTGTGGTTACTGTTTATTAGGACCATCTTAGACAGCCATCATGGAGTGGTTACTGTTTATTAGGACCATCTTAGACAGCCATCATGGAGTGGTTACTGTTTATTAAGACTGTCTTAGACAGCCATCAGAGTGGTTAAAGTTGACTAGGACCATCTGAGATGGCCATCAGAGAGTGGTTAGTGTTTAGTAGGGGTCGTCTTAGACATAGGGCTTCACTGTATTGGAAAAATGAATACTGGTTACGGTATCAATTTCCATACCGGTATACCTTTAATACCGGTATTATTACGATGGACAAAATAGAGTGAGGCTCCAGTAGTACGATTCCATAGTCAACGTATTTTGCATACATACGAAGTAGGCCTATATCAGCGCTCCTGAAACAGTCGACGCAAATTTCAACAATAAAACCAATAAATTACACGAATCCCGATATTAAACGCTAAATATTAACTGTCCTCAGTTAAATCATATCCCAAAATGGCTGAAATTCAACCAAATCATCCGTACAAATGATTTGAGTTTGCCATGAAATTACAACTACTCCGTGTCGAGATCAAGAGATACCGGTGATAAGTGACAATCTCGTCCCAAATAAACTCGCGAACAACCAAGACTGTTGATATTTGACTGACAAATGTCATTGCGACCAGTCAAAGACATCGGATATGCTGAATATAAATTTATGTTTCACTCATTTTCCTGGCTACTTTTGTACTTGTATTGATGTATGTGTCAGAATAATAAATAAACTGTCCATGAAAACGTGCGCCTTATATGACAAAATTGCAATGGGACGAAACTGCCAGGAATCCTGCAAATCTCCGCGCAGTGATACAACCAAGCCATTATAACACATACTAAATAGACTATAATATGCGGAGAATACATATGCCTATGCTCGCTGAGCCTCGTTCTCGTTACAGTAGCTTGTGTCGATCGATATCTAGCGCTACCCGCCAACATAAGAAGTTAATATAGACCGCGGGAACAGAAGTTTTTCTCATACTGTCTGTTCCTCTTTACTTGGGCCATTGGCCAGTCACTACAAAGTTGTAAAATTCAGGGAAATTGCTAACTAACCAGGCTGTAGTAATTAATATAAAATATCATGCAAAATATTCATTTGATATTATGATTTTCTAGAAAACAACGGCCTGAAATGATAAAATATTAGCGCAAGATAGGTTTTAGATATTTTTTACCACCCCCTGTCCTATGAGGTTAATTAAAATAAGTTTTATTTTATTTTTTGTGTGAAGTACGTTCTTATAAGTAGTAATTTATCAATTACTTTAACCCTAGCCTCTAACAACAATTTGACAGCTACGGATAACACTCAAGTGTGATCGTTAAATATCATTTTCCCGAATGAAGAGCAGTAACTTATCGCGTTAGCATGTAACTAATGGAAAGCGGATTATCTGCCTAATAGAAGGTTATACCGGTTTTATGTTATATTTCGATATTTCGGTATCAGCAAAATCATACTGGTATGACTACCGGTATGGCTATGATACTGGTATTCGGTATAATATCGGTATATCGTGAAGCCCTACTTTGACATCCATCAGAGATATGGTTAAAGTTGATTAGGACCATCTGAGACAGCCATCAGTGAGTGGTTACTGTTTATTAGGACCATCTTAAACAGCCGTCATAGAGTGGTTACTAATGAGAGGTGGTCACTTCTAATGAGTCGGCCCAGGAAATCACTTCCGGAGCCACAAAATGGTTTTACTTTATGACTAGTTTCAGTGAAGATAAAAGTTGTAAAACATTCAAAAGTATTAATTATAGAATTGCATTGTGTGTTTTACATTTGCCTATTTTGAATAATTTGACACTGGAATGACCGGCTCAATAAAACATTTTCCTATACAGCCAGACAAATTGAGTATAAATAAGAAAGCATTGCCAAACCTTATTTGGAATCTACCAAGCAGTCTCAAAAATATATAACTAAGCCTCATCTCACTGTACGTGTGTATGTGACATCTACATATAACACAGTATGGTGAATGAATATCCATAGATGAACTAGATAAAGTTCTATAGTAGCAAGGGTCAAAATACAAACTGCTATAGCCAGACTAAAGCAAATACAGCTAAGAGGACATCTTATGTCACCTTTCTGATGGCACCAGTGAGGCACTGATATTATTGAACTACAGTCATATGAGAGGTTGTGTGCAACGGTTTAACTTTCTATTATACTAACATCCCTAAGTTTCGTTGAAGCAAATATGGCAAAATCTGGAACTATGACCTTTGTTGTAGTCTTACTGTATCTTATCTAAGTTATTATTGCCTATAGTTTGCAAATGATTATTCCCAGTCCCCCCCCCCCCACCGATATAGAGATATAAGGTTATATAGTGTTTGCTTTGTCTATTTGTTTGTCCATCCCATGTCTGTGCAAGAACTCATTCTACTAGAGCTATCATCAAGGCGCATGGGTGGTAGGGTGCCATAGTGTTCCCCAGGAAACCTCTTGATTTTGGTGTCAACGGTCAAGGTCATGATGAACCAATTGACAAAATTGTGTTGCATCTCCCAATGATGATTCAATAGTTCTACTGAAGGGATCATCACTAAACTTGGCATGTGCATTGCAAGGTAACAGGGAAATTGGGTTGCATAGATTTCAGCAACCTCTAATTGTCCTCATTGTTTTCATTGTCCATAACTCTATTGAATAAAATCATTCTACTACCTTTTAGTAGCTTTTCTATGTATCTATTAGTTACACACCCATGCCTTTGCAATTGTGTTTGTAATTTACATGTATATGTGACATGTTGTATTAGCTTTACATGTATGTTATATAGCTGTCCTCTGTCACCTGTTGTGAGCAAAGCTAGTTCTGGAGCCATGGAGTTGCTAGAAGTATTCAACACACACGGTCATCTGTCTGAGTTACTGCAGGTAACAATGGTCAACATGTAATCATTCTCTTCTTAATGTATATAGTGAATACTTGCAGATTTCTCATGGTTATGAGAACATGCACCATAATAACGCATCATTGATTAAAATTCTGATGAATAAACAAATAAATATTGAATGTATTCACAGTTTATTGAACATTCTAAGCCTGAGCCTGCAAAAACCTTTCAGTCAAATTATTTATGGTCTTCGAAAGATTTTGCTATTTAGTCACTGCTTTGTCTGCCTGTCCATTCGCCCTCTACAAGTTTGTCCGGGCCATAGTTTCAGGACTGTTTCACATAAATTCAGTAAACTTGGTGTGTGGATGCATCTGTGGAGAAGGTGTGCAATGTATGAAAAGTAGGTCAACATTGCCTACTTTTGACCTACTTTTCACAGTTCATTGAACATTACCAAAAATATTTGTCCAGACTGTAGTTTCATGTGTTTTTGGTATACGGAAACTAAACTTGATATGTAGATGCATCTTAGGGAGGTGTGCAATGTATGAAAAGTAGGTCAGTGCTGACCTACTTTTGACCTATGTTTCACAGTTTATTGAACATTGCCAAAAATGTGTGTTCAGGTTGTAGTTTCAAGACTGTTTTGGCATATAGGAGCTAAACTTGATATGTGGATGCATCTTAGGGAGAATGTATGTATTGTATGAAATTAGGTCAGCATGATCTACTTTTGACCTTTTCACGATTTGTTGAGCATTACAGACAATTTTTGTCCGCACTGTAGTCTCAAGAGTTTTTGGTATACAGGAGCTAAACTTGATATCTGGATGCATAGTAGTGAGGTGTGCTGTGTGTGAAAAGTAGGTCAGCGTGACCTACTTTTCATGGTTCAGTGAACATTACAGAAAATGTGTGTCCGTGCTGTAGTTTCAAGAGTTTTTTGTATCGGGAACTAAACTTGATTTGTGGATACATCTTAGGGAGGAGGTGGGAAGTGTATGAAAGTAGGTCAGGCTGACCTAATTTTTGTAGATCACTGAAAATTTTAGTCGAGGGCTGTAGTTTCAGTTTTTGGAATATGGCACCAGCACCTAGTCAAATTAGTTTCAAAGTATCCAACAGCTTACCTGTATTGATTTCTGGAAATTGTGATTCATGGATTTCAGGGTTCGATTGATCCCAACACAGGAAAAGCATGAGTAGAGCTTAGCTACAGATTGGTGGGACATCAAGTCAAAAATTAATCCATCACTTGGGAAATACTGTTTGCGCAGGTCACATAAGTACGTCCCCGTAAAACACTTGCATATCTAATAATGGAATATGTTTATTTTCTGTAAGAAAGCACTGAGTTACACTAAAATTTAATATCAAAATCTTTTAAAATATTTGTATGTCTGATAAGATATTCACCTACATATGTCAATTTCATTATATTTGGCAGGTACACAAGTCTAATGGTTGGTCAGTATTGGGCACTGACACGGGTGTTTCATCAGCTAACCAGTATGACGAGAAATTGATCTCAGTCCACGAATGTCAATTAGAGAGGCCCACTCTCCTCATCATAGGTAAGGGTCTGTCACCAGGACGGGTAAACAGTTAAACAAAGATAATAATGATAGTTTTAATAATTTAAAAAATATAATAGTCATTATATAATTATGATGTATTGATTGAATTCTAGTCTACATCCTGGCATGTATAAACAAGAGTGTCGCCCGTCTTTAATGAATGTTAATCTTTTCGGGGAGTAATACTCTGGCAAATATGGACAGAACTCGCCAAAACAAAATCATGACACTTCGCCTCTACGTATATGTTCACTGGAAATCGAATTTCAAATGTAGGTTCAAAACTCCCTGAGATTGGGGCGGAAAATATTTTTTTACAAATTTTACTCTTCATTGGGGATAACTCACAAATACGGATGGATCTGAATGAAACAAATCATGACACATCGACTCCACCTAATTTGTGCACTGAAGCAAAAATTTGAAATGTAGGTAAGAAGGTTTTGAGATATGACCTGGACACGAAATATTTGACTCATTTTACACATTTCAGGGGGGATAACTGTAGCAAATATCAACAGATGGCGACAAAACGAAATCATGACACATCGTCGCCACCTAATATGTGCACTGGAGCAAAAATTTCAAATGTAGATGAAGAAATTTTTTAGATACAGCCTGGACACGGAATGTTTGACGCATTTTCAGTGGGATAACTAGCAAATATTGACAGAACTCGATGAAACGAATTCAGGTCCAAGATTTTGATGGAAAATGGGCTTCTTAATGCAAAAACTCACAATTTCGCCATTTGTTGATGGATTAAAACCAAATTTGGCAGATATGGTCCTTTTGGCAATATCGATTTGGGCTATAAAAATGCAGGTGCCACACCAACAAAAAGCAGAGTTAGGGCCCTTGCTATATTTTCAAACTATTGAAGCGTATGGGGAAAATACGTTTGTGGCACATTTCGCTATTTATCAACGGAATAAAAACAAATTTGTCAAATATATTTCTTTAGGCAATATTTATTGGGGATATGAAGATGAAGTGGCCGCACCCACAAATAGCAGCGTTATGACCCTTGCTATATTTTCAAAGTATTGAAGCCTGTGTGGAAAACACATTTGTAGAGCGTTTCGTCATTGATGGATTAAAACCAAATTCAGCAGAGATGTTCCTTTACGCAATATCTATTTGGGCTACGAATATGAAGTGGCCACGGCCACAAATGGCAGTGTTATGTCCCTTGCTATATTTTCAAAGTATTGAAGCCTATGGGGAAAATACGTTTGTTGCACGTTTTGTCATTTATTGATGTTCCTTTACTCAAATATCTATTTAAACTATAGATATAAAGAATATGCATCTTTAAACAAGGGCCATAAATCTGGTTCATTAAGTATTAAACTATTGAACCCTATGGTGAAAAGCCATTTGTTTCGTCAATTGTTGATGGATTAAAATCAAACTTAGCAGATAAGTTTCTTCAGTCAAATATCTATTTGGACTATAAATATAAAGAGGCCACACTTTTAAACAAGGGCCATAACTCTGGTTTATTAAGACCTGAAACTATTGAACCCTTTGGTTAAAATGCATTTATTTTGTTAATTATGGATGGATTAAAAACAAATGTAGCAGATATGTTCCTTCAGGCAATATCTATTCGCCCTGTGAATATGAAGTAGCCACGACTTGAAATAAGGGCCATAACTCTGGCTCTTTAAAGCATTTTATGTATTGAACCCTATGGGAGAAATAATCTGTGTCACGTTTCGTAAATTTTTAATGGACTAAAACAAGATTTGTCAGAAATGTTCCTTTAGTACACTCCAATCAAATGGCAATAGTGTCATGGATGGCTGCCCCATTGATTAATAATACTCTTCCCATTGGTCAATCATGCCAATATTCTTGCATTTCTCCATCCAAATTTGTTACTGTAACCTCACCATTGCCCCTTTGGTAAATGTCAGTGTTGTGACTATTGAACTATTGATCAATCGTACTTTTCCCGTTGGTGAATTATGTCAATGACACTAATATTCCTGCATTTCTTCATCCACATTTGTTACTGTGACCATTGACCCGTTGGCAAATGTCATCTTCTGGGTCAGGGATGGCTGCCCCATTGATCAATCATACTTTTCCCAATGGTCTATAATGTCAATGACATCAATATTCTTTGCATTTCCTCAACCAATTTCTTTACTATGACCATTGTCCCGTTTGTAAATGTCATCTGATGGGTCAAGAATATCAGGGATGGCTGGCCCATTGAGCAATGGTACCTTTCCCATTTGTCAATGACACCAATATTCGTGCATTTCCTCATCCGACTTTTTTGCTGTGACCATCGTCCAATTGGTAAATGTCATCTCCCGAGTCAATAATGTCAGGGATGGATGCCCCATTGATCAATGGTACTTTTCTCTTTGGTCAATAGGGTCAAGAACACCAATTGGTGGGATATTATGTGATGGCTCCATCCGGACAGGCGGTAGAGTGGTTTCCGGATGATAACTTCGTTACTGATTATCGGATGACTTTGAAACTTCATAGGGTGGTTGGACTAGGTCTGTAGAAGAAACTCATCAAAATCGATGATAATCCAAAATCCAAGATGGCTGCCAGCCAAGGGTGTCCATCTTGAAAACTGGTTTCCGGATGATAACTCCATTACCGTTTATCGGATTGCTTTGAAACTTGATTCAACTAGGACTAGCTCTGGAGAAAGAAACTATTGAAGTCGACAATTATCCTAAATCCAAGATGCCCCCCCCCCCCCCCCATCTAGAAAATTGATTTCTCCATTTCTGTTTAGCGGATCACATCGAAACTTCGTGGGATGACAGGAATAGGTCTGAGGAAAAGACTTATTGAAATTGTAGATGATCCTAAATCCAATTTGGCCGCCAGCCACCGGTGGTCATCTTGAAAACAGACGATAACTCCATAACTGTTAAGCGGATCACGTTGAAACTTCATAGGATGACTGGGCTATGTCTGATAGCTGATAGCTCTCATTCATTGATTTGTCATCATGTCGTGGTATTATGCACTGTTTGCAAAGCTCTTGTTGTATTCGTGGCAAGGATGATTGTCGCATTGGTCAATAATAATAATATGGTTGCCTGATGTCCGAGCAATGATGCTTTTTGTGCATTAATTAATCTAAACAAGTTTACAGTTCCTCATCAGATAGGTGAGCACTATGGCCCTTGGGCCATTTATTTAATAATATACCAGCTTTAAATAAAATTACTAGCTACTACAGAGAGAAAGGTATTAAAGTGATTGCATGGCCCTCCAAATATTCAACGGCTTCCCTGTATATGTCTCTTGAAACTGTGATACTGAAATATCAAGGTGTAAAGATGAACTGTCTAACATCTTCCAGTAGTTAAGTCTTCCAAAACGTCAGTTTGACATTAGCTCTTGCTGTCTACAAATTATACAGCAACTGTTCTTCCTTTCATGACCTACTTATTGTTCAGACATGTCCAATTGAGAAATTCATTCACATTTCTTATTTCCAGGTATCTTTATCTGTACCTTAGCTCTTGTGCTGTATTTGTACATATACTGTGTGATAATTGTTGTTGATTAGGTAGTGAAGGTACAGGTTTACCATCATGGTTGCTTCGTGAATGTGATCAGCTTCTTACAGTCAGACCATTTATAAATCAGGACACACAGTCTTTATCATCTGCTGTGACATCGCTCAATGTCTCAGTTGCTACAGGTAGGTGCCAACTTATATTGATCAGGTCTTAACTGGCCAACTTATGTCACAGTAAAAATCTAATTTGATTGCCATATAGAGTCAACCCTGCTCTAACATCCACCTCGATATAAAGGCCACCTCTCTATATAAAGACACATATGGAATCCAAAATCCATTGCAATAATACATTTGACCCATTATATAAAGGTAACCTGTGTATAAAGGGTACTTGTATATGGTTCCAGGGGCGCCGGAAGCACAGGGGCAGTGGGCGCAGCTGCCCCCATTGCCATTTTGGCACGGAGATGGCAGGGGCAGCTTTGCCCTTTACCCATTTCTATATAAACAATTAAAATTTAGTTTAGAACTTCAAAAAATGATTTAGAATATTCAGAGCAGACTGAGCAGTTGTATTAAAGTTTGGTTGTAACATGTTTTGGCATTCCTCCCATAACGTAATATGGGAGTGCTTTTAGGCTGGAGATAGCTTTTTTTCTTGCATAAAATGGTTCTACACCAGAGAGAAAATACAAACACCTTTCTCTCCCAGCAGCTCGAGACATGTAGGCAAATGTCCTGCCATAATTCCTCCACCCTGCATATCACTTTCTACTCAGAAGTCTAAGAGGGACGTGGAATTACTATGTCTACCCAGGTTTTCATATTCAACTTACAAGTTTAATGGTGAAGCTCTGTGGGCCCTGGTTTCTATTCTCAATTCACAATGCTATAAGTATCTATTTATGTAGCGGTAGTTACATGTTGCATATTCACTAATTTATTATTGTTTTGTATGTTATTATTCTTGTGTTACTTCAAATCTGAACACGTTCCATGCATTTTGCAAGTAAAGATAAAATAGGAATATGACATAATAGTGTCCCAATCTCCCTTAATGCCTTAGTGGGTATAGAATAGAATATATGTGCGATAATGGATGGCTGGGCGCAGCCATGTACATGGTAGCTCGTACACAGGGGCTATTCCTGGCGACACTCATGGATTACTAGAATTGACAACAGCTCTCAAAATCAAAAACACATTTTTAAATTGGCGCATGATGTGTATGCTTATGCAAAGGTAGAAAGAATGTGCATATGCATGACCCTAGTGCAGGCTCGATGTCGGTGGGGGAAGTTGAGGAATGGGTCTAAGATTTGTTGTCTCCCCTCCTCCAGAATGGGAGGTGGGTGTGGTCATTGGTGGGGCTCTCTAGGGAGAATGTGAAAATTACATGCGCTTAGAAGCCATATTCTGCATTCTGAGTAATAGATATCATTCTCTTGAACCCCCACCAACTCATACGGTCATG
Source organism: Chaetoderma sp. LZ-2023a (assembly GCA_034401795.1). Taxonomy (NCBI): domain Eukaryota; kingdom Metazoa; phylum Mollusca; class Caudofoveata; order Chaetodermatida; family Chaetodermatidae; genus Chaetoderma; species Chaetoderma sp. LZ-2023a. The sequence continues at coordinate 79,179,489 of CM067370.1, forward strand.
ATACACATGTTTAGCCACGTCAAGGTTTTTTATTTCTAGCCATAAACGATGATGCCACTGCCCACCTGAATCTATAATGCTTCCGCATTTGTTTCTATGAAATAGTATACTTACCTACTGGACCACTCTATGATATGTTTCCTAACATGTCTACCCTTCCAAATAAATCCCAATTTAAACAACACACATCAGGGACCCATACCTAGACACTGACCAGCTCCGAGTCCAGAGCAGCCATTCCCAAAATGTTTGCGAGATAGCTAACGTGCAGCTGACCCAACCGCAAGGGGTGGTTGAGGTTGGGTCGTGGTCCAGTAGGTAAGTATACTATTTCATAGAAACCAATGCGGAAGAAATATAGATTCTACTTCAATATACTTACCTACTGGACCACTATGATAAACACCAGAATTTGACAGTCAAATAAAACTGGTGGGAGGGGTTGAGGTCAGGCCTAAGAGCCTATGTCCCCTCAATGAGAACTGATTAACTCCACAAGGGAGAAGGCTGAGAATAACTAGAGAATACTAGAATTGGATCAAAGTTTTGACCTGGGTGATCCCACTGCTAGCACAACCACACGCACACGCATGCATGCATGCACGCACACACACACACACACGCACGCACGCACGCACGCACGCACGCACGCACGCACGCACGCACGCACGCACGCACGCACACACACACACCCTTCTGAACCTAATTAACCACCAAAGAAGGGTAAGAAAAAGAGAGGGAAAGAATTACTATTTAAACCATGTCAATTCTTCAGTCATGTCAAGAATATTCAGATAGTAAGAAAGCTGCTTTTACTTCTAGAATTCGGGAATCAAAAACGATATGGAGATAACTTGCCAATTGTTTTGATTCGAGGAATGAGACAATATAAATTAGACAGTGAGTTACAAACTAAGATACTAGTACTCACCATGTTAGAAGAGTCAAAGCAACCATGGTCACGGCTCAAGAATTCAGGACATCTATTAGTGAGACCACCAAAACATGCAGTGTAACTGACAGCCCAATGATGACAGAGGTGCGATGTGCCCTTACCTGGATGACTGATAGCCAGGTTAGCAATTGCAAGTGGGTTCGATGTACCTGAGAGATCACGCATATAATAATCAGTAAAGGAGGACTCAAAATGCCATTGTGCAACAGACATTACATCTTACAATGAAACACCATTGTATAAGGCTGTGGAAGCTGCAAGCCCTCTGAGATCATGAGCCCTAGCCCTATTAATCTGAATACCTGTAGAAATTATATGTGTACATTCAATAGTTTCTACAATCCACCTCGAAATGGTGTCCCTAGATGCCCTACCATGCGGTATCTTATCGCATAACCATAATGATTTTGGATCTGATCTCCATGCAGACATTCTTTTGAGATACATCTTAAGAGATCTACCTGGACACCATTCCGCTGAGGAAGGATCATGTTGGATTAGACTAGGTAAAATGATAGGCTTACCTGGAAACTTTAATGATTGTTTTTTAGACATAAAATTCTGTCTAGGTAATAAATGCAGACCTTCTCCAGTAATTACAAAGCGATCATGCTCTGCTGACAAGGCATGAATCTCACTCCTACGTCTAGCAGAAGCAGCAGCAACCAAGAACACCGTCTTCAATGTGAGAAGCTTCATATCAATACTTCTGATTGGTTCAAAAGGATGAGCTCCCAACACATGTAAGGCAAGGGAAAAACTCCAAGGTGGGGAGTGCTAACGGTTGTCTTGGCTGCTCATTCCCCATTCCTCTAATCATTTCATTAAGCAAGCAATTCTCTTCACCCCCAGCAGATAAGCTAGGAATGACAGCCGCTAAGGCTGACTTGTATGTTGCCAAAGTTGATGGAGCTAAACCGCGTGAGTGGAATAGCTCACAGAGAAAGTTTGCTACTATTTGAACAGAGGCTCGAAAGGGATCTGTATTTCGATCCGAGGACCATTCTGCGAATCTATTGATTCTATAATTATAAGTCACGGAAGTTGATCCCCTTCTGGTAGAGGCGATGAATTTCGCTGCCTGCTCAAAAAATCCTTCCTTAACTGAATGTCCTGAGATAACTGCCATGCAGTCAATTGGAACATTTCTGGATGATCGTGTTAATGACGTCCTGTTCTGGAAGATCAGATTCGGTAACTGCAGAAGGAGAACCGGTCTGCAGACCAGAAGGTCCAGCAGATCTGAATACCATGATCGGTCTGGAGCGATCAGATGCACTTGGCATGTCTCCCGTTTGATTTTCTGCAGAACCTTTGGAATCAGGATTGTTGGAGGGTAGGTGTATGCATACATCCCTGTCCAACTTAACGCCAACGCATCCACTGCGAAGGGTTATGGATTTGGAATCGGAGACACGTACATAACCATCTTTGTGTTATTTTTTGTTGCGAACAGATCTATGTTGGGTTTTCCCCAATGATTGAACAGTTTCTCGGCTACTGGAATGTTCAGCTGTCATTCCGTTGGTCGACAAACCAATTGCCAACTCAATGAGTCCGCCAGGATGTTCAACCTTCCCGGAATGTATGCCGCTCTCAAGATGATTTTCATCTTGCACCAACATAGGAACTTCCAAGTAATCATGCACAATTCTTGTGACCGTGTCCCGTGGTTCAGATAACACACCACTGTTGAATTGTCCAATCTGATCAGCACTATCTTGTTCTTGACCTGATCCAGAAAATGCTCCAGCGCAAACTGCACTGCCAACATCTCCAGAATATTGATATGTTTCAAAACATTCAACAGATTCCACACCCCTGACACTGTCTGATCTTATCTTCCAGACAAGCCCACCCCCACACACACACCCCAACCCCCACCCCTCCTGAGATGCATCTATGAAAATCGTCACTTGAGGCGATGGTGGAGACAACGGAACTCCTAGCAAGAGATTCTGATTGAGCCACCATTGAAGGTGATGACAAAAAGGCTCCTATAACTGAATTGGCTTGAAAAGGCTGTCCCTCCTCTGAGACCACATGGACATCAGGTACAATTGGAGTGGTCTCCGCATTAACGCTGAGTAAGGTACCACATACTCCATTGACACCATTAAGCCCAGCAATTTCAGGAATGTCTTGGCTGGAATCCATTGGCTGCTTTTCAGCGTCTTCAACAATGTCATCATGGAGTCCACCCAGCTTTCGGATGGATAGTCCACCCAGCTTTCGGATGGATAAACCATGCCTGACTGAAGATCGAAGAACATGCCCAGGTATACACATTTCTGAGATGGAACAAGAGCTGACTTTTCGAAATTGATCACCCATCCCAGAGAGCTGAGCATGTTTGTTACTACTCAAAGGCTACCTTGAAGTACACAGGGATCATTGGCCTTGATCAACCAATCGTCTATGTACGTATGAAGAGCTACACCACTCTTGCAGAGTTGCATTGTCATAGCAAGAACCACTCGCGTGAAGACCTGAGGAGTGGAGGTGAGACCGAATGGCAAGACTTTGAATGGCCATATGCGACCATGGACCGCAAACCGTAGATAGTTGCAAAACTCCTCTTTTATTCGAATGTGGACGTAGGCATCTTTCAAGTCTATTGACGTTGTCCACATTCCTTTCGCTAATCCCGCCATTACGGTCCTTGTTGTTTCCATTTTAAATTTTGGAGACTTGCCAAATTGATTCAATGGCTTCAGGTTAGCACTGGTCTCCACCCACCGGTGTGCTTGGCTACCAGGAACATGATCAAATAAAAGCCTGGGCTGTGCTGATCTTGCTCTGATTGCACAGCGCCTTTTTCGCAAAGAGCATTTATCTCCTCTTGAATAGCTAAAAGCCGATCGGACACCATTGGTACTGGAGTCCAAATGGGGTCTGTAGCAAGATGTGGAAGCAGTCCGCTTTGGAACCATTCCAGAGAATACCCGTAGGTTATCCAATGAATAACCACGGAATCTCATACCACGTATGCGCATTGATGTGAAAACAACTGCAGCATGCCTCCTAATTGGAGCAGCTGAAGAAGTTGACATGCTGTCCATTCGATAATTTCTAAGACAGGGCCGATGGACGTCAACGCTACATGTCCCACTGTTCCCAGAAACACCTGAGTGGTTCGAAATGAAAGGCCATCAGGCCCGGTAAGACCCATTACCAGCCTCACTGCCTCTCTTGGCTGAGCCAGCAGCTCTGCCCCGGCCACCACGCTGGCTGGGCCCAGAAACGCTGCCACACCCTCTTCCATAGCCATCAACCTTGGCATCCTTGGATGCCGACAATTGAGCCTGGACTCCTGCTTTACCCCAGGCATGCTTCTTCCCCTGACCAGAGGAACTAGCCTGCTGAGCATACCGTGGATTGGGGTGGGAGGCAGGAGGAGCAGGCCTCACAAATACACCCTTAGACTGCTGTTTAACCTTGGGTTTAACAAACATCATTCTTCGGGTATACCTTTTTTAGAGCCAAGTCAACCTGGCGCAACCTTTCACGCCTGTCTGTAATGCCTTCAAGGGTGCTCCATGCTTCACCCCCAAAGAGCTCGGGTCCTCTCATGTCCGCCCCAAGCAGCGAATGTTCGCTGTCCCGATTTGACTGCACATAGTATGTATGTACTATGTGCCCCCCCCCCCCCCCCCCCCCCCCCCCCCCCCACCACCCATGCCCACCCGCTCGCTCATTGTTCACTCGCTCGCTCACTTACTCTCACACACATGCACGCACTCACCCATATGTCAAATTGTGACCTGGGAGTAACAAAAACTTGAAACCCGTTCATGCACGTTCCATGTATGCATGCACAGTACACACACAGGGAGATGGCTAAACATCACTTAGTCACAGTTTCCAATTGACTAGAAGCAGGCATCACATGGTCATTGTCCACTATAATGTGAATTGGGAATCGGTACAAGAGACCAAAGAATACATAAGTTCACTCAACATTGCTCTAATAATTATATATGGATCTTAGGAAACTCAGAATGCGGGAAGACGATTCACAGATCCTGCACCTTTCAATGTGTTTTCTTGTGGTGTTTGGGTGGGTGGGTTTGGTATCCCCGAACACCCTTCCATGAGAGGGGGGTAACACCATTTCAGATTTTTGTGAACCTGCCCCTGGCCCTCAAATTTGCTTCCGGCGCCCCTGTCTGGTTCCCAGAGTAGCCTTCAGACAGGTTTCATTGTTTATATAATAATTTAGAAACAATTAAATTTGAAATGTGATAAACCAGAAAATCTTATAAGTATCAATCCAATATCATTGATTGTTTAAATTACAATGATAATGAGCAATCAGAGATCGCAGACCCTCATCATTCCATTTTTTGTAACATTTGTACAAATTTTGAATTTTATTTTATTTTCTCTGCTGACCATGAACAAAGCTTGTAGAATCCTAACATCTGGTCACACCATGTCATGTCTTTAAATTTAAACCATATCAGACCAGTAGTTCCTAAGATATCATTAATTTGATCCGATCCGGATCTAGGTTTTTTAATCCAGATCACAATCAAAATCTGAAATTCATCTTTGCTTGTAACTGGCCTTGTTGTGTTAAGATTAGAGCCAAATCAGATCACTAGTTTTGGAGAGACCTTTCCACGCACACAGGCACACACACACACTCGCACACAAATGCATGCATGCGCATGGGGACTAATCAGAACTGTGATTGCAATCCAGCATCAGTTTTATGTAAATCTATCTATTATTGGCATTGTAGATTATCGCAATCATTTTGCCATAACAAGTGTGACACGCTGTAGTTGTAGCTTAGATTATCGCAATCATTTTGCCATAACAAGTGTGACACGCTGTAGTTGTAGCTTAGATTATCGCAATCATTTTGCCATAGCATGTGTGACACGCTGTAGTAGTAGCTTAGATTATCGCAATCATTTTGCCATAGCAAGTGTGACATGCTGTAGTTGTAGCTTAGATTATCGCAATCATTTTGCCATAACAAGTGTGACACGCTGTAGTTGTAGCTTAGATTATCGCAATCATTTTGCCATAACAAGTGTGACACGCTGTAGTTGTAGCTTAGATTATCGCAATCATTTTGCCATAGCATGTGTGACATGCTGTAGTAGTAGCTTAGATTATCGCAATCATTTTGCCATAACAAGTGTGACATGCTGTAGTTGTAGCTTAGATTATCGCAATCATTTTGCCATAGCATGTGTGACATGCTGTAGTAGTAGCTTAGATTATCGCAATCATTTTGCCATAGCATGTGTGACATGCTGTAGTAGTAGCTTAGATTATCGCAATCATTTTGCCATAACAAGTGTGACACGCTGTAGTTGTAGCTTAGATTATCGCAATCATTTTGCCATAACAAGTGTGACACGCTGTAGTTGTAGCTTAGATTATCGCAATCATTTTGCCATAACAAGTGTGACACGCTGTAGTTGTAGCTTAGATTATCGCAATCATTTTGCCATAGCATGTGTGACATGCTGTAGTAGTAGCTTAGATTATCGCAATCATTTTGCCATAGCAAGTATGACATGCTGTAGTTGTAGCTTAGATTATCGCAATCATTTTGCCATAGCAAGTGTGACATGCTGTAGTTGTAGCTTAGATTATCGCAATCATTTTGCCATAACAAGTGTGACACGCTGTAGTTGTAGGTTAGATTATCGCAATCATTTTGCCATAGCATGTGTGACACGCTGTAGTAGTAGCTTAGATTATCGCAATCATTTTGCCATAACAAGTGTGACACGCTGTAGTTGTAGCTTAGATTATCGCAATCATTTTGCCATAGCAAGTGTGACATGCTGTAGTTGTAGCTTAGATTATCGCAATCATTTTGCCATAGCATGTGTGACATGCTGTAGTAGTAGCTTAGATTATCGCAATCATTTTGCCATAACAAGTGTGACACGCTGTAGTTGTAGCTTAGGGTGCTTTGGTGAAAATGTCAAAAATGTGACGGGCCGCCTTGTACTTTTAAAAATGTAATTCATCAAGGATGAGTTTATGCAGTAACTCTTCTATTTACTAGATTAGTGCCTAAACAGACAGGGTTCATACTCGAGTAGGTACCAGTGTCAACTTAGACCTGAGGAATAGTTAGTCGAGTAAGTCATGTGGTTTTGTCAAGTATCTGACGTCATAAGCAAATATGTCATGTGTTAGCTGATGTCACAATCAAAATGTCTTGAATAGCTTGTCACTAAAGTGTACAAATCATGTCTTGTAGGAATTTGCAATTTAATAAACATTTTGTTGAATATTTTAAAATTATTTTTAATTATTATCGACAACCTGCAGCTGGTATTTAAGTCTGATAGCTCACCTCACCAGAATGGCCAAGTGAGCTTATGCCATGGCGA
>CM067370.1:79187311-79236311 GCA_034401795.1 Chaetoderma sp. LZ-2023a
CCAGCTATTCAAGTTATTATGTTCTAACACCCAGCTATACAAGTTATTATGTTCTAACACCCAGCTATACAAGTTATTATGTTCTAACACCCAGCTATTCAAGTTATTATGTTCTAACACCCAGCTATACAAGTTATTATGTTCTAACACCCAGCTATACAAGTTATTATGTTCTAACACCCAGCTATACAAGTTATTATGTTCTAACACCCAGCTATTCAAGTTATTATGTTCTAACACCCAGCTATTCAAGTTATTATGTTCTAACACCCAGCTATTCAAGTTATTATGTTCTAACACCCAGCTATACAAGTTATTATGTTCTAACACCCAGCTATACAAGTTATTATGTTCTAACACCCAGCTATCCAAGTTATTATGTTTTAACACCCAGCTATCCAAGTTATTATGTTCTAACACCCAGCTATCGAATTTTTTATGTTCTAACACCCAGCTTTCCAAGTTATCATGTTTTAACACCCAGCTATTCAAGTTATTATGTTCTAACACCCAGCTATCCAAGTTATTATGTTCTAACACCCAGCTATTCAAGTTATTATGTTCTAACACCCAGCTATTCAAGTTATTATGTTCTAACACCCAGCTATCCAAGTTATTATGTTCTAACACCCAGCTATTCAAGTTATTATGTTCTAACACCCAGCTATTCAAGTTATTATGTTCTAACACCCAGCTATTCAAGTTATTATGTTCTAACACCCAGCTATTCAAGTTATTATGTTCTAACACCCAGCTATTCAAGTTATTATGTTCTAACACCCAGCTATTCAAGTTATTATGTTCTAACACCCAGCTATTCAAGTTATTATGTTCTAACACCCAGCTATTCAAGTTATTATGTTCTAACACCCAGCTATTCAAGTTATTATGTTCTAACACTCAGCTATCCAGGTTATTATGTTCTAACACCCAGCTATTCAAGTTATTATGTTCTAACACCCAGCTATCCAAGTTATTATGTTCTAACACCCAGCTTTCCAAGTTATTATGTTCTAACACCCAGCTATTCAAGTTATTATGTTCTAACACCCAGCTATCCAAGTTATTATGTTCTAACACACAGCTATACAAGTTATTATGTTCTAACACCCAGCTATTCAAGTTATTATGTTCTAACACCCAGCTATCCAAGTTATTATGATCTAACACCCAGCTATTCAAGTTATTATGTTCTAACACCCAGCTATTCAAGTTATTATGTTCTAACACCCAGCTATCCAAGTTATTATGGTCTAACACCCAGCTATCCAAGTTATTATGTTCTAACACCCAGCTATACAAGTTATTATGTTCTAACACCCAGCTATACAAGTTATTATGTTCTAACACCCAGCTATACAAGTTATTATGTTCTAACACCCAGCTATTCAAGTTATTATGTTCTAACACCCAGCTATACAAGTTATTATGTTCTAACACTCAGCTATTCAAGTTATTATGTTCTAACACCCAGCTATACAAGTTATTATGTTCTAACACCCAGCTATACAAGTTATTATGTTCTAACACTCAGCTATTCAAGTTATTATGTTCTAACACCCAGCTATACAAGTTATTATGTTCTAACACCCAGCTATACAAGTTATTATGTTCTAACACCCAGCTATCCAAGTTATTATGTTCTAACACCCAGCTATCCAAGTTATTATGTTCTAACACCCAGCTATCCACGTTATTATGTTCTAACACCCGGCTATTCAGGTTATTATGTTCTAACACCCAGCCATACAAGTTATTATGTTCTAACACTCAGCTATACAAGTTATTATGTTCTAACACCCAGCTATTCAAGTTATTATGTTCTAACACCCAGCTATCCAAGTTATTATGTTCTAACACCCAGCTATACAAGTTATTATGTTCTAACACCCAGCTATTCAAGTTATTATGTTCTAACACCCAGCTATTCAAGTTATTATGTTCTAACACCCAGCTATTCAAGTTATTATGTTCTAACACCCAGCTATTCAAGTTATTATGTTCTAACACCCAGCTATTCAAGTTATTATGTTCTAACACCCAGCCATACAAGTTATTATGTTCTAACACTCAGCTATCCAGGTTATTATGTTCTAACACCCAGCTATTCAAGTTATTATGTTCTAACACCCAGCTATCCAAGTTATTATGTTCTAGCACCCAGCTATCCATGTTATTACGTTCTAACACCCAGCTATTCAAGTTATTATGTTCTAACACCCAGCTATCCAAGTTATTATGTTCTAACACCCAGCTATCCAAGTTATTATGTTCTAACACCCAGCTATCCAAGTTATTATGTTCTAACACCCAGCTATCCAAGTTATTATGATCTAACACCCAGCTATTCAAGTTATTATGTTCTAACACCCAGCTATTCAAGTTATTATGTTCTAACACCCATCTATACAAGTTATTATGTTTTAACACCCAGCTATTCAAGTTATTATGTTCTAACACCCAGCTATACAAGTTATTATGTTCTAACACCCAGCTATTCAAGTTATTATGTTCTAACACCCAGCTATTCAAGTTATTATGTTCTAACACCCAGCTATACAAGTTATTATGTTCTAACACTCAGCTATTCAAGTTATTATGTTCTAATACTCAGCTATTCAAGTTATTATGTTCTAACACCCAGCTATACAAGTTATTATGTTCTAACACCCAGCTATCCAAGTTATTATGTTCTAACACCCAGCTATTCAAGTTATTATGTTCTAACACCCAGCTATACAAGTTATTATGTTCTAACACCCAGCTATCCGTGTTATTATGTTCTAACACCCAGCTATCCAAGTTATTATGTTCTAACACCCAGCTATTCAAGTTATTATGTTCTAACACTCAGCTATTCAAGTTATTATGTTCTAACACCCAGCTATACAAGTTATTATGTTCTAACACCCAGCTATCCAAGTTATTATGTTCTAACACCCAGCTATCCAAGTTATTATGTTCTAACACCCAGCTATTCAAGTTATTATGTTCTAACACCCAGCTATACAAGTTATTATGTTCTAACACCCAGCTATCCAAGTTATTATGTTCTAACACCCAGGTATCCAAGTTATTATGTTCTAACACCCAGCTATTCAAGTTATTATGTTCTAACACCCAGCTATTCAAGTTATTATGTTCTAACACCCAGCTATACAAGTTATTATGTTCTAACACCCAGCTATTCAAGTTATTATGTTCTAACACTCAGCTATTCAAGTTATTATGTTCTAACACCCAGCTATACAAGTTATTATGTTCTAACACCCAGCTATTCAAGTTATTATGTTCTAACACTCAGCTATCCAAGTTATTATGTTCTAACACCCAGCTATACAAGTTATTATGTTCTATCACCCAGCTATTCAAGTTATTATATTCTAACACTCAGCTATTCAAGTTATTATGTTCTAACACCCAGCTATACAAGTTATTATGTTCTAACACCCAGCTATCCAAGTTATTATGTTTTAACACCCAGCTATCCAAGTTATCATGTTCTAACACCCAGCTATCCAAATTTTTATGTTCTAACACCCAACTTTCCAAGTTATCATGTTTTAACACCCAGCTATTCAAGTTATTATGTTCTAACACTCAGCTATTCAAGTTATTATGTTCTAACACCCAGCTATACAAGTTATTATGTTCTAACACCCAGCTTTCCAAGTTATTATGTTCTAACACCCAGCTATCCAAGTTATTATGTTCTAACACCCAGCTATCCAAGTTATTATGTTTTAACACCCAGCTATCCAAGTTATTATGTTCTAACACCCAGCTATCGAATTTTTTATGTTCTAACACCCAGCTTTCCAAGTTATCATGTTTTAACACCCAGCTATTCAAGTTATTATGTTCTAACACCCAGCTATCCAAGTTATTATATTCTAACACCCAGCTATACAAGTTATTATGTTCTAACACCCAGCTATACAAGTTATTATGTTCTAACACCCAGCTATCCAAGTTATTATGTTCTAACACCCAGCTATCCAAGTTTTTATGTTCTAACACCCAGCTATCCAAGTTTTTATGTTCTAACACCCAGCTATACAAGTTATCATGTTTTAACACCCAGCTATTCAAGTTATTATGTTCTAACACCCAGCTATCCAAGTTATTATGTTCTAACACCCAGCTATCCAAGTTATTATGTTCTAACACCCAGCTATCCACGTTATTATGTTCTAACACCCGGCTATTCAGGTTATTATGTTCTAACACCCAGCCATACAAGTTATTATGTTCTAACACTCAGCTATCCAACTTATTATGTTCTAACACCCAGCTATTCAAGTTATTATGTTCTAACACCCAGCTATCCAAGTTATTATGTTCTAGCACCCAGCTATCCATGTTATTACGTTCTAACACCCAGCTATTCAAGTTATTATGTTCTAACACCCAGCTATCCAAGTTATTATGTTCTAGCACCCAGCTATCCAAGTTATTATGTTCTAACACCCAGCTATCCAAGTTATTATGTTCTAACACCCAGCTATCCAAGTTATTATGATCTAACACCCAGCTATTCAAGTTATTATGTTCTAACACCCAGCTATTCAAGTTATTATGTTCTAACACCCAGCTATCCAAGTTATTATGTTCTAACACCCAGCTATCCAAGTTATTATGTTTTAACACCCAGCTATCCAAGTTATTATGTTCTAACACCCAGCTATCGAATTTTTTTTGTTCTAACACCCAGCTTTCCAAGTTATCATGTTTTAACACCCAGCTATTCAAGTTATTATGTTCTAACACCCAGCTATCCAAGTTATTATATTCTAACACCCAGCTATACAAGTTATTATGTTCTAACACCCAGCTATACAAGTTATTATGTTCTAACACCCAGCTATCCAAGTTATTATGTTCTAACACCCAGCTATCCAAGTTTTTATGTTCTAACACCCAGCTATCCAAGTTATTATGTTCTAACACCCAGCTATACAAGTTATCATGTTTTAACACCCAGCTATTCAAGTTATTATGTTCTAACACCCAGCTATCCAAGTTATTATGTTCTAACACCCAGCTATCCAAGTTATTATGTTCTAACACCCAGCTATCCACGTTATTATGTTCTAACACCCGGCTATTCAGGTTATTATGTTCTAACACCCAGCCATACAAGTTATTATGTTCTAACACTCAGCTATCCAACTTATTATGTTCTAACACCCAGCTATTCAAGTTATTACGTTCTAACACCCAGCTATCCAAGTTATTATGTTCTAGCACCCAGCTATCCATGTTATTACGTTCTAACACCCAGCTATTCAAGTTATTATGTTCTAACACCCAGCTATCCAAGTTATTATGTTCTAACACCCAGCTATCCAAGTTATTATGTTCTAACACCCAGCTATCCACGTTATTATGTTCTAACACCCGGCTATTCAGGTTATTATGTTCTAACACCCAGCCATACAAGTTATTATGTTCTAACACTCAGCTATCCAACTTATTATGTTCTAACACCCAGCTATTCAAGTTATTACGTTCTAACACCCAGCTATCCAAGTTATTATGTTCTAGCACCCAGCTATCCATGTTATTACGTTCTAACACCCAGCTATTCAAGTTATTATGTTCTAACACCCAGCTATCCAAGTTATTATGTTCTAACACCCAGCTATCCAAGTTATTATGTTCTAACACCCAGCTATCCAAGTTATTATGTTCTAACACCCAGCTATCCAAGTTATTATGATCTAACACCCAGCTATTCAAGTTATTATGTTCTAACACCCAGCTATTCAAGTTATTATGTTCTAACACCCATCTATACAAGTTATTATGTTTTAACACCCAGCTATTCAAGTTATTATGTTCTAACACCCAGCTATACAAGTTATTATGTTCTAACACCCAGCTATTCAAGTTATTATGTTCTAACACCCAGCTATTCAAGTTATTATGTTCTAACACCCAGCTATACAAGTTATTATGTTCTAACACTCAGCTATTCAAGTTATTATGTTCTAATACTCAGCTATTCAAGTTATTATGTTCTAACACCCAGCTATACAAGTTATTATGTTCTAACACCCAGCTATTCAAGTTATTATGTTCTAACACCCAGCTATTCAAGTTATTATGTTCTAACACCCAGCTATACAAGTTATTATGTTCTAACACCCAGCTATCCGTGTTATTATGTTCTAACACCCAGCTATCCAAGTTATTATGTTCTAACACCCAGCTATTCAAGTTATTATGTTCTAACACTCAGCTATTCAAGTTATTATGTTCTAACACCCAGCTATACAAGTTATTATGTTCTAACACCCAGCTATCCAAGTTATTATGTTCTAACACCCAGCTATCCAAGTTATTATGTTCTAACACCCAGCTATTCAAGTTATTATGTTCTAACACCCAGCTATACAAGTTATTATGTTCTAACACCCAGCTATCCAAGTTATTATGTTCTAACACCCAGCTATCCAAGTTATTATGTTCTAACACCCAGCTATTCAAGTTATTATGTTCTAACACCCAGCTATTCAAGTTATTATGTTCTAACACCCAGCTATACAAGTTATTATGTTCTAACACCCAGCTATTCAAGTTATTATGTTCTAACACTCAGCTATTCAAGTTATTATGTTCTAACACCCAGCTATACAAGTTATTATGTTCTATCACCCAGCTATTCAAGTTATTATGTTCTAACACTCAGCTATCCAAGTTATTATGTTCTAACACCCAGCTATACAAGTTATTATGTTCTATCACCCAGCTATTCAAGTTATTATATTCTAACACTCAGCTATTCAAGTTATTATGTTCTAACACCCAGCTATACAAGTTATTATGTTCTAACACCCAGCTATCCAAGTTATTATGTTTTAACACCCAGCTATCCAAGTTATCATGTTCTAACACCCAGCTATCCAAATTTTTATGTTCTAACACCCAACTTTCCAAGTTATCATGTTTTAACACCCAGCTATTCAAGTTATTATGTTCTAACACTCAGCTATTCAAGTTATTATGTTCTAACACCCAGCTATACAAGTTATTATGTTCTAACACCCAGCTTTCCAAGTTATTATGTTCTAACACCCAGCTATCCAAGTTATTATGTTCTAACACCCAGCTATCCAAGTTATTATGTTTTAACACCCAGCTATCCAAGTTATTATGTTCTAACACCCAGCTATCGAATTTTTTATGTTCTAACACCCAGCTTTCCAAGTTATCATGTTTTAACACCCAGCTATTCAAGTTATTATGTTCTAACACCCAGCTATCCAAGTTATTATATTCTAACACCCAGCTATACAAGTTATTATGTTCTAACACCCAGCTATACAAGTTATTATGTTCTAACACCCAGCTATCCAAGTTATTATGTTCTAACACCCAGCTATCCAAGTTATTATGTTCTAACACCCAGCTATCCAAGTTTTTATGTTCTAACACCCAGCTATCCAAGTTTTTATGTTCTAACACCCAGCTATACAAGTTATCATGTTTTAACACCCAGCTATTCAAGTTATTATGTTCTAACACCCAGCTATCCAAGTTATTATGTTCTAACACCCAGCTATCCAAGTTATTATGTTCTAACACCCAGCTATCCACGTTATTATGTTCTAACACCCGGCTATTCAGGTTATTATGTTCTAACACCCAGCCATACAAGTTATTATGTTCTAACACTCAGCTATCCAACTTATTATGTTCTAACACCCAGCTATTCAAGTTATTACGTTCTAACACCCAGCTATCCAAGTTATTATGTTCTAGCACCCAGCTATCCATGTTATTACGTTCTAACACCCAGCTATTCAAGTTATTATGTTCTAACACCCAGCTATCCAAGTTATTATGTTCTAGCACCCAGCTATCCAAGTTATTATGTTCTAACACCCAGCTATCCAAGTTATTATGTTCTAACACCCAGCTATCCAAGTTATTATGATCTAACACCCAGCTATTCAAGTTATTATGTTCTAACACCCAGCTATTCAAGTTATTATGTTCTAACACCCAGCTATCCAAGTTATTATGTTCTAACACCCAGCTATCCAAGTTATTATGTTTTAACACCCAGCTATCCAAGTTATTATGTTCTAACACCCAGCTATCGAATTTTTTATGTTCTAACACCCAGCTTTCCAAGTTATCATGTTTTAACACCCAGCTATTCAAGTTATTATGTTCTAACACCCAGCTATCCAAGTTATTATATTCTAACACCCAGCTATACAAGTTATTATGTTCTAACACCCAGCTATACAAGTTATTATGTTCTAACACCCAGCTATCCAAGTTATTATGTTCTAACACCCAGCTATACAAGTTATTATGTTCTAACACCCAGCTATTCAAGTTATTATGTTCTAACACTCAGCTATTCAAGTTATTATGTTCTAACACCCAGCTATACAAGTTATTATGTTCTATCACCCAGCTATTCAAGTTATTATGTTCTAACACTCAGCTATCCAAGTTATTATGTTCTAACACCCAGCTATACAAGTTATTATGTTCTATCACCCAGCTATTCAAGTTATTATATTCTAACACTCAGCTATTCAAGTTATTATGTTCTAACACCCAGCTATACAAGTTATTATGTTCTAACACCCAGCTATCCAAGTTATTATGTTTTAACACCCAGCTATCCAAGTTATCATGTTCTAACACCCAGCTATCCAAATTTTTATGTTCTAACACCCAACTTTCCAAGTTATCATGTTTTAACACCCAGCTATTCAAGTTATTATGTTCTAACACTCAGCTATTCAAGTTATTATGTTCTAACACCCAGCTATACAAGTTATTATGTTCTAACACCCAGCTTTCCAAGTTATTATGTTCTAACACCCAGCTATCCAAGTTATTATGTTCTAACACCCAGCTATCCAAGTTATTATGTTTTAACACCCAGCTATCCAAGTTATTATGTTCTAACACCCAGCTATCGAATTTTTTATGTTCTAACACCCAGCTTTCCAAGTTATCATGTTTTAACACCCAGCTATTCAAGTTATTATGTTCTAACACCCAGCTATCCAAGTTATTATATTCTAACACCCAGCTATACAAGTTATTATGTTCTAACACCCAGCTATACAAGTTATTATGTTCTAACACCCAGCTATCCAAGTTATTATGTTCTAACACCCAGCTATCCAAGTTTTTATGTTCTAACACCCAGCTATCCAAGTTTTTATGTTCTAACACCCAGCTATACAAGTTATCATGTTTTAACACCCAGCTATTCAAGTTATTATGTTCTAACACCCAGCTATCCAAGTTATTATGTTCTAACACCCAGCTATCCAAGTTATTATGTTCTAACACCCAGCTATCCACGTTATTATGTTCTAACACCCGGCTATTCAGGTTATTATGTTCTAACACCCAGCCATACAAGTTATTATGTTCTAACACTCAGCTATCCAACTTATTATGTTCTAACACCCAGCTATTCAAGTTATTACGTTCTAACACCCAGCTATCCAAGTTATTATGTTCTAGCACCCAGCTATCCATGTTATTACGTTCTAACACCCAGCTATTCAAGTTATTATGTTCTAACACCCAGCTATCCAAGTTATTATGTTCTAGCACCCAGCTATCCAAGTTATTATGTTCTAACACCCAGCTATCCAAGTTATTATGTTCTAACACCCAGCTATCCAAGTTATTATGATCTAACACCCAGCTATTCAAGTTATTATGTTCTAACACCCAGCTATTCAAGTTATTATGTTCTAACACCCAGCTATCCAAGTTATTATGTTCTAACACCCAGCTATCCAAGTTATTATGTTTTAACACCCAGCTATCCAAGTTATTATGTTCTAACACCCAGCTATCGAATTTTTTATGTTCTAACACCCAGCTTTCCAAGTTATCATGTTTTAACACCCAGCTATTCAAGTTATTATGTTCTAACACCCAGCTATCCAAGTTATTATATTCTAACACCCAGCTATACAAGTTATTATGTTCTAACACCCAGCTATACAAGTTATTATGTTCTAACACCCAGCTATCCAAGTTATTATGTTCTAACACCCAGCTATCCAAGTTTTTATGTTCTAACACCCAGCTATCCAAGTTTTTATGTTCTAACACCCAGCTATACAAGTTATCATGTTTTAACACCCAGCTATTCAAGTTATTATGTTCTAACACCCAGCTATCCAAGTTATTATGTTCTAACACCCAGCTATCCAAGTTATTATGTTCTAACACCCAGCTATCCACGTTATTATGTTCTAACACCCGGCTATTCAGGTTATTATGTTCTAACACCCAGCTATCCAAGTTATTATGTTCTAACACTCAGCTATCCAAGTTATTATGTTCTAACACCCAGCTATCCGAGTTATTATGTTTTAACACCCAACTATTCCAGTTATTATGTTCTAACACCCAGCTATCCAAGTTATTATGTTTTACCACCAAGCTATTCACGTTATTATGTTCTAACACCCAGCTATCCAAGTTATTATGTTTTAACACCCAGCTATCCAAGTTATTATGTTCTAACACTAAGCTATTCAAGTTATTATGTTCTAACACCCAGCTTTGCAAGTTATTATGTTCTAACACCCGGCTATTCAGGTTATTATGTTCTAACACCCAGCCATACAAGTTATTATGTTCTAACACTCAGCTATCCAACTTATTATGTTCTAACACCCAGCTATTCAAGTTATTATGTTCTAACACCCAGCTATCCAAGTTATTATGTTCTAACACCCAGCTATCCAAGTTATTATGTTCTAACACCCAGCTATCCAAGTTATTATGTTTTAACACCCAGCTATCCAAGTTATTATGTTCTAACACCCAGCTATCGAATTTTTTATGTTCTAACACCCAGCTTTCCAAGTTATCATGTTTTAACACCCAGCTATTCAAGTTATTATGTTCTAACACCCAGCTATCCAAGTTATTATATTCTAACACCCAGCTATACAAGTTATTATGTTCTAACACCCAGCTATACAAGTTATTATGTTCTAACACCCAGCTATCCAAGTTATTATGTTCTAACACCCAGCTATCCAAGTTTTTATGTTCTAACACCCAGCTATCCAAGTTTTTATGTTCTAACACCCAGCTATACAAGTTATCATGTTTTAACACCCAGCTATTCAAGTTATTATGTTCTAACACCCAGCTATCCAAGTTATTATGTTCTAACACCCAGCTATCCAAGTTATTATGTTCTAACACCCAGCTATCCACGTTATTATGTTCTAACACCCGGCTATTCAGGTTATTATGTTCTAACACCCAGCCATACAAGTTATTATGTTCTAACACTCAGCTATCCAACTTATTATGTTCTAACACCCAGCTATTCAAGTTATTACGTTCTAACACCCAGCTATCCAAGTTATTATGTTCTAGCACCCAGCTATCCATGTTATTACGTTCTAACACCCAGCTATTCAAGTTATTACGTTCTAACACCCAGCTATCCAAGTTATTATGTTCTAGCACCCAGCTATCCAAGTTATTATGTTCTAACACCCAGCTATCCAAGTTATTATGTTCTAACACCCAGCTATCCAAGTTATTATGATCTAACACCCAGCTATTCAAGTTATTATGTTCTAACACCCAGCTATTCAAGTTATTATGTTCTAACACCCAGCTATCCAAGTTATTATGTTCTAACACCCAGCTATCCAAGTTATTATGTTTTAACACCCAGCTATCCAAGTTATTATGTTCTAACACCCAGCTATCGAATTTTTTATGTTCTAACACCCAGCTTTCCAAGTTATCATGTTTTAACACCCAGCTATTCAAGTTATTATGTTCTAACACCCAGCTATCCAAGTTATTATATTCTAACACCCAGCTATACAAGTTATTATGTTCTAACACCCAGCTATACAAGTTATTATGTTCTAACACCCAGCTATCCAAGTTATTATGTTCTAACACCCAGCTATCCAAGTTTTTATGTTCTAACACCCAGCTATCCAAGTTTTTATGTTCTAACACCCAGCTATACAAGTTATCATGTTTTAACACCCAGCTATTCAAGTTATTATGTTCTAACACCCAGCTATCCAAGTTATTATGTTCTAACACCCAGCTATCCAAGTTATTATGTTCTAACACCCAGCTATCCACGTTATTATGTTCTAACACCCGGCTATTCAGGTTATTATGTTCTAACACCCAGCCATACAAGTTATTATGTTCTAACACTCAGCTATCCAACTTATTATGTTCTAACACCCAGCTATTCAAGTTATTACGTTCTAACACCCAGCTATCCAAGTTATTATGTTCTAGCACCCAGCTATCCATGTTATTACGTTCTAACACCCAGCTATTCAAGTTATTATGTTCTAACACCCAGCTATCCAAGTTATTATGTTCTAGCACCCAGCTATCCAAGTTATTATGTTCTAACACCCAGCTATCCAAGTTATTATGTTCTAACACCCAGCTATCCAAGTTATTATGATCTAACACCCAGCTATTCAAGTTATTATGTTCTAACACCCAGCTATTCAAGTTATTATGTTCTAACACCCATCTATACAAGTTATTATGTTTTAACACCCAGCTATTCAAGTTATTATGTTCTAACACCCAGCTATACAAGTTATTATGTTCTAACACCCAGCTATTCAAGTTATTATGTTCTAACACCCAGCTATTCAAGTTATTATGTTCTAACACCCAGCTATACAAGTTATTATGTTCTAACACTCAGCTATTCAAGTTATTATGTTCTAATACTCAGCTATTCAAGTTATTATGTTCTAACACCCAGCTATACAAGTTATTATGTTCTAACACCCAGCTATTCAAGTTATTATGTTCTAACACCCAGCTATTCAAGTTATTATGTTCTAACACCCAGCTATACAAGTTATTATGTTCTAACACCCAGCTATCCGTGTTATTATGTTCTAACACCCAGCTATCCAAGTTATTATGTTCTAACACCCAGCTATTCAAGTTATTATGTTCTAACACTCAGCTATTCAAGTTATTATGTTCTAACACCCAGCTATACAAGTTATTATGTTCTAACACCCAGCTATCCAAGTTATTATGTTCTAACACCCAGCTATTCAAGTTATTATGTTCTAACACCCAGCTATTCAAGTTATTATGTTCTAACACCCAGCTATACAAGTTATTATGTTCTAACACCCAGCTATTCAAGTTATTATGTTCTAACACTCAGCTATTCAAGTTATTATGTTCTAACACCCAGCTATCCAAGTTATTATGTTCTAACACCCAGCTATACAAGTTATTATGTTCTAACACCCAGCTATTCAAGTTATTATGTTCTAACACGCAGCTATTCAAGTTATTATGTTCTAACACCCAGCTATACAAGTTATTATGTTTTAACACCCAGCTATCCAAGTTATTATGTTCTAACACCGAGCTATCCAATTTTTTATGTTCTAACACCCAGCTTTCCAAGTTATCATGTTTTAACACCCAGCTATTCAAGTTATTATGTTCTAACACCCAGCTATCCAAGTCTCTGTATTGGTATGGCAAAAGAAAACATCCACAAGCTCCAAACTATTCAGAATACAGCAGCACGAATAATCTCACGCCAGGCAAAAGATGCACACATCACTCCGATTCTCCATAAGCTTCACTGGTTGCCAATTGCTCAACGTATCCAATTTAAAATCCTCTGTCTAGCTTCCCAGTGTGTCTCAGGAACTGCACCTACATACCTTTCTGCATTAGTCGAGCCATACCAACCAACCCGGTCACTTAGATCCCTAAACAAGCAAATGCTCAAAATCCCAAAATACAAAATGAATTCATACGGCTTTAGAACATTTTCTTTCTCGGCCGCCACTGAATGGAACAACCTCCCTATTCATCTAAAATTGTCAAAAAATCTTACAACTTTCAAATCAAATCTTAAAACTCATCTCTTTAAACAAGCGTACCAGAATTTAAATTAATGTTTATATTATCATTTCATTGTCTTGCGCTACGAGCATGCTTGCGTGGAGTTTGGCGCGTTATAAATTCACTTATTATTATTATTATTATATTCTAACACCCAGCTATACAAGTTATTATGTTCTAACACCCAGCTATTCAAGTTATTATGTTCTAACACCCAGCTATCCAAGTTATTATGTTCTAACACCCAGCTATCCAAGTTTTTATGTTCTAACACCCAGCTATCCACGTTATTATATTCTAACACCCAGCTATACAAGTTATCATGTTTTAACACCCAGCTATTCAAGTTATTATGTTCTAACACCCAGCTATCCAAGTTATTATGTTCTAACACCCAGCTATCCAAGTTATTATGTTCTAACACCCAGCTATCCACGTTATTATGTTCTAACACCCGGCTATTCAGGTTATTATGTTCTAACACCCAGCCATACAAGTTATTATGTTCTAACACTCAGCTATCCAACTTATTATGTTCTAACACCCAGCTATACAAGTTATTATGTTCTAACACCCAGCTATTCAAGTTATTATGTTCTAACACCCAGCTATTCAAGTTATTATGTTCTAACACCCAGCTATCCAAGTTATTATGTTCTAACACCCAGCTATCCAAGTTATTATGTTCTAACACCCAGCTATCCACGTTATTATGTTCTAACACCCGGCTATTCAGGTTATTATGTTCTAACACCCAGCCATACAAGTTATTATGTTCTAACACTCAGCTATCCAACTTATTATGTTCTAACACCCAGCTATTCAAGTTATTACGTTCTAACACCCAGCTATCCAAGTTATTATGTTCTAGCACCCAGCTATCCATGTTATTACGTTCTAACACCCAGCTATTCAAGTTATTATGTTCTAACACCCAGCTATCCAAGTTATTATGTTCTAGCACCCAGCTATCCAAGTTATTATGTTCTAACACCCAGCTATCCAAGTTATTATGTTCTAACACCCAGCTATCCAAGTTATTATGATCTAACACCCAGCTATTCAAGTTATTATGTTCTAACACCCAGCTATTCAAGTTATTATGTTCTAACACCCATCTATACAAGTTATTATGTTTTAACACCCAGCTATTCAAGTTATTATGTTCTAACACCCATCTATACAAGTTATTATGTTCTAACACCCAGCTATTCAAGTTATTATGTTCTAACACCCAGCTATTCAAGTTATTATGTTCTAACACCCAGCTATACAAGTTATTATGTTCTAACACTCAGCTATTCAAGTTATTATGTTCTAATACTCAGCTATTCAAGTTATTATGTTCTAACACCCAGCTATACAAGTTATTATGTTCTAACACCCAGCTATTCAAGTTATTATGTTCTAACACCCAGCTATTCAAGTTATTATGTTCTAACACCCAGCTATACAAGTTATTATGTTCTAACACCCAGCTATCCGTGTTATTATGTTCTAACACCCAGCTATCCAAGTTATTATGTTCTAACACCCAGCTGTTCAAGTTATTATGTTCTAACACTCAGCTATTCAAGTTATTATGTTCTAACACCCAGCTATACAAGTTATTATGTTCTAACACCCAGCTATCCAAGTTATTATGTTCTAACACCCAGCTATCCAAGTTATTTTGTTCTAACACCCAGCTATTCAATTTATTATGTTCTAACACCCAGCTATTCAAGTTATTATGTTCTAACACCCAGCTATACAAGTTATTATGTTCTAACACCCAGCTATTCAAGTTATTATGTTCTAACACTCAGCTATTCAAGTTATTATGTTCTAACACCCAGCTATCCAAGTTATTATGTTCTAACACCCAGCTATACAAGTTATTATGTTCTAACACCCAGCTATTCAAGTTATTATGTTCTAACACTCAGCTATTCAAGTTATTATGTTCTAACACCCAGCTATACAAGTTATTATGTTTTAACACCCAGCTATCCAAGTTATTATGTTCTAACACCCAGCTATCCAATTTTTTATGTTCTAACACCCAGCTTTCCAAGTTATCATGTTTTAACACCCAGCTATTCAAGTTATTATGTTCTAACACCCAGCTATCCAAGTTATTATATTCTAACACCCAGCTATACAAGTTATTATGTTCTAACACCCAGCTATTCAAGTTATTATGTTCTAACACCCAGCTATCCAAGTTATTATGTTCTAACACCCAGCTATCCAAGTTTTTATGTTCTAACACCCAGCTATCCAAGTTATTATATTCTAACACCCAGCTATACAAGTTATCATGTTTTAACACCCAGCTATTCAAGTTATTATGTTCTAACACCCAGCTATCCAAGTTATTATGTTCTAACACCCAGCTATCCAAGTTATTATGTTCTAACACCCAGCTATCCACGTTATTATGTTCTAACACCCGGCTATTCAAGTTATTATGTTCTAACACCCAGCCATACAAGTTATTATGTTCTAACACTCAGCTATCCAACTTATTATGTTCTAACACCCAGCTATTCAAGTTATTACGTTCTAACACCCAGCTATCCAAGTTATTATGTTCTAGCACCCAGCTATCCATGTTATTACGTTCTAACACCCAGCTATTCAAGTTATTACGTTCTAACACCCAACTATCCAAGTTATTATGTTCTAGCACCCAGCTATCCATGTTATTACGTTCTAACACCCAGCTATTCAAGTTATTATGTTCTAACACCCAGCTATCCAAGTTATTATGTTCTAGCACCCAGCTATTCAAGTTATTATGTTCTAACACCCAGCTATTCAAGTTATTATGTTCTAAAACCCATCTATACAAGTTATTATGTTTTAACACCCAGCTATTCAAGTTATTATGTTCTAACACCCAGCTATACAAGTTATTATGTTCTAACACCCAGCTATTCAAGTTATTATGTTCTAACACCCAGCTATTCAAGTTATTATGTTCTAACACCCAGCTATACAAGTTATTATGTTCTAACACTCAGCTATTCAAGTTATTATGTTCTAATACTCAGCTATTCAAGTTATTATGTTCTAACACCCAGCTATACAAGTTATTATGTTCTAACACCCAGCTATTCAAGTTATTATGTTCTAACACCCAGCTATTCAAGTTATTATGTTCTAACACCCAGCTATACAAGTTATTATGTTCTAACACTCAGCTATTCAAGTTATTATGTTCTAATACTCAGCTATTCAAGTTATTATGTTCTAATACTCAGCTATTCAAGTTATTATGTTCTAACACCCAGCTATACAAGTTATTATGTTCTAACACCCAGCTATTCAAGTTATTATGTTCTAACACCCAGCTATTCAAGTTATTATGTTCTAACACCCAGCTATACAAGTTATTATGTTCTAACACTCAGCTATTCAAGTTATTATGTTCTAATACTCAGCTATTCAAGTTATTATGTTCTAACACCCAGCTATACAAGTTATTATGTTCTAACACCCAGCTATCCAAGTTATTATGTTCTAACACCCAGCTATTCAAGTTATTATGTTCTAACACTCAGCTATTCAAGTTATTATGTTCTAACACCCAGCTATACAAGTTATTATGTTCTAACACCCAGCTATCCAAGTTATTATGTTCTAACACCCAGCTATCCAAGTTATTATGTTCTAACACCCAGCTATTCAAGTTATTATGTTCTAACACCCAGCTATTCAAGTTATTTTGTTCTAACACCCAGCTATACAAGTTATTATGTTCTAACACCCAGCTATTCAAGTTATTATGTTCTAACACTCAGCTATTCAAGTTATTATGTTCTAACACCCAGCTATCCAAGTTATTATGTTCTAACACCCAGCTATACAAGTTATTATGTTCTAACACCCAGCTATTCAAGTTATTATGTTCTAACACTCAGCTATCCATGTTATTACGTTCTAACACCCAGCTATTCAAGTTATTATGTTCTAACACCCAGCTATCCAAGTTATTATGTTCTAGCACCCAGCTATTCAAGTTATTATGTTCTAACACCCAGCTATTCAAGTTATTATGTTCTAAAACCCATCTATACAAGTTATTATGTTTTAACACCCAGCTATTCAAGTTATTATGTTCTAACACCCAGCTATACAAGTTATTATGTTCTAACACCCAGCTATTCAAGTTATTATGTTCTAACACCCAGCTATTCAAGTTATTATGTTCTAACACCCAGCTATACAAGTTATTATGTTCTAACACTCAGCTATTCAAGTTATTATGTTCTAATACTCAGCTATTCAAGTTATTATGTTCTAACACCCAGCTATACAAGTTATTATGTTCTAACACCCAGCTATTCAAGTTATTATGTTCTAACACCCAGCTATTCAAGTTATTATGTTCTAACACCCAGCTATACAAGTTATTATGTTCTAACACTCAGCTATTCAAGTTATTATGTTCTAATACTCAGCTATTCAAGTTATTATGTTCTAATACTCAGCTATTCAAGTTATTATGTTCTAACACCCAGCTATACAAGTTATTATGTTCTAACACCCAGCTATTCAAGTTATTATGTTCTAACACCCAGCTATTCAAGTTATTATGTTCTAACACCCAGCTATACAAGTTATTATGTTCTAACACTCAGCTATTCAAGTTATTATGTTCTAATACTCAGCTATTCAAGTTATTATGTTCTAACACCCAGCTATACAAGTTATTATGTTCTAACACCCAGCTATCCAAGTTATTATGTTCTAACACCCAGCTATTCAAGTTATTATGTTCTAACACTCAGCTATTCAAGTTATTATGTTCTAACACCCAGCTATACAAGTTATTATGTTCTAACACCCAGCTATCCAAGTTATTATGTTCTAACACCCAGCTATCCAAGTTATTATGTTCTAACACCCAGCTATTCAAGTTATTATGTTCTAACACCCAGCTATTCAAGTTATTTTGTTCTAACACCCAGCTATACAAGTTATTATGTTCTAACACCCAGCTATTCAAGTTATTATGTTCTAACACTCAGCTATTCAAGTTATTATGTTCTAACACCCAGCTATCCAAGTTATTATGTTCTAACACCCAGCTATACAAGTTATTATGTTCTAACACCCAGCTATTCAAGTTATTATGTTCTAACACTCAGCTATTCAAGTTATTATGTTCTAACACCCAGCTATACAAGTTATTATGTTCTAACACCCAGCTTTCCAAGTTATTATGTTCTAACACCCAGCTATCCAAGTTATTATGTTCTAACACCCAGCTATCCAAGTTATTATGTTTTAACACCCAGCTATCCAAGTTATCATGTTCTAACACCCAGCTATCCAATTTTTTATGTTCTAACACCCAACTTTCCAAGTTATCATGTTTTAACACCCAGCTATTCAAGTTATTATGTTCTAACACTCAGCCATACAAGTTATTATGTTCTAACACTCAGCTATCCAACTTATTATGTTCTAACACCCAGCTATACAAGTTATTATGTTCTAACACCCAGCTATTCAAGTTATTATGTTCTAACACCCATCTATACAAGTTATTATGTTTTAACACCCAGCTATTCAAGTTATTATGTTCTAACACCCATCTATACAAGTTATTATGTTCTAACACCCAGCTATTCAAGTTATTATGTTCTAACACCCAGCTATTCAAGTTATTATGTTCTAACACCCAGCTATACAAGTTATTATGTTCTAACACTCAGCTATTCAAGTTATTATGTTCTAATACTCAGCTATTCAAGTTATTATGTTCTAACACCCAGCTATACAAGTTATTATGTTCTAACACCCAGCTATTCAAGTTATTATGTTCTAACACCCAGCTATTCAAGTTATTATGTTCTAACACCCAGCTATCCAAGTTATTATGTTCTAACACCCAGCTATCCAAGTTATTATATTCTAACACCCAGCTATACAAGTTATTATGTTCTAACACCCAGCTATTCAAGTTATTATGTTCTAACACCCAGCTATCCAAGTTATTATGTTCTAACACCCAGCTATCCAAGTTTTTATGTTCTAACACCCAGCTATCCAAGTTATTATATTCTAACACCCAGCTATACAAGTTATCATGTTTTAACACCCAGCTATTCAAGTTATTATGTTCTAACACCCAGCTATCCAAGTTATTATGTTCTAACACCCAGCTATCCAAGTTATTATGTTCTAACACCCAGCTATCCACGTTATTATGTTCTAACACCCGGCTATTCAGGTTATTATGTTCTAACACCCAGCCATACAAGTTATTATGTTCTAACACTCAGCTATCCAACTTATTATGTTCTAACACCCAGCTATTCAAGTTATTACGTTCTAACACCCAGCTATCCAAGTTATTATGTTCTAGCACCCAGCTATCCATGTTATTACGTTCTAACACCCAGCTATTCAAGTTATTACGTTCTAACACCCAACTATCCAAGTTATTATGTTCTAGCACCCAGCTATCCATGTTATTATGTTCTAACACCCAGCTATTCAAGTTATTATGTTCTAACACCCAGCTATCCAAGTTATTATGTTCTAGCACCCAGCTATTCAAGTTATTATGTTCTAACACCCAGCTATTCAAGTTATTATGTTCTAACACCCAGCTATTCAAGTTATTATGTTCTAACACCCAGCTATACAAGTTATTATGTTCTAACACCCAGCTATTCAAGTTATTATGTTCTAACACCCAGCTATACAAGTTATTATGTTCTAACACCCAGCTATTCAAGTTATTATGTTCTAACACCCAGCTATTCAAGTTATTATGTTCTAACACCCAGCTATACAAGTTATTATGTTCTAACACTCAGCTATTCAAGTTATTATGTTCTAATACTCAGCTATTCAAGTTATTATGTTCTAACACCCAGCTATACAAGTTATTATGTTCTAACACCCAGCTATCCAAGTTATTATGTTCTAACACCCAGCTATTCAAGTTATTATGTTCTAACACTCAGCTATTCAAGTTATTATGTTCTAACACCCAGCTATACAAGTTATTATGTTCTAACACCCAGCTATCCAAGTTATTATGTTCTAACACCCAGCTATCCAAGTTATTATGTTCTAACACCCAGCTATTCAAGTTATTATGTTCTAACACCCAGCTATTCAAGTTATTTTGTTCTAACACCCAGCTATACAAGTTATTATGTTCTAACACCCAGCTATTCAAGTTATTATGTTCTAACACTCAGCTATTCAAGTTATTATGTTCTAACACCCAGCTATCCAAGTTATTATGTTCTAACACCCAGCTATACAAGTTATTATGTTCTAACACCCAGCTATTCAAGTTATTATGTTCTAACACTCAGCTATTCAAGTTATTATGTTCTAACACCCAGCTATACAAGTTATTATGTTCTAACACCCAGCTTTCCAAGTTATTATGTTCTAACACCCAGCTATCCAAGTTATTATGTTCTAACACCCAGCTATCCAAGTTATTATGTTTTAACACCCAGCTATCCAAGTTATCATGTTCTAACACCCAGCTATCCAATTTTTTATGTTCTAACACCCAACTTTCCAAGTTATCATGTTTTAACACCCAGCTATTCAAGTTATTATGTTCTAACACTCAGCTATTCAAGTTATTATGTTCTAACACCCAGCTATACAAGTTATTATGTTCTAACACCCAGCTTTCCAAGTTATTATGTTCTAACACCCAGCTATCCAAGTTATTATGTTCTAACACCCAGCTATCCAAGTTATTATGTTTTAACACCCAGCTATCCAAGTTATTATGTTCTAACACCCAGCTATCCAATTTTTTATGTTCTAACACTCAGCTTTCCAAGTTATCATGTTTTAACACCCAGCTATTCAAGTTATTATGTTCTAACACCCAGCTATCCAAGTTATTATATTCTAACACCCAGCTATACAAGTTATTATGTTCTAACACCCAGCTATTCAAGTTATTATGTTCTAACACTCAGCTATTCAAGTTATTATGTTCTAACACCCAGCTATACAAGTTATTATGTTCTAACACCCAGCTATCCAAGTTATTATGTTCTAACACCCAGCTATCCAAGTTATTATGTTCTAACACCCAGCTATTCAAGTTATTATGTTCTAACACCCAGCTATTCAAGTTATTATGTTCTAACACCCAGCTATACAAGTTATTATGTTCTAACACCCAGCTATTCAAGGTATTATGTTCTAACACCCAGCTATACAAGTTATTATGTTCTAACACCCAGCTATTCAAGTTATTATGTTCTAACACCCAGCTATTCAAGTTATTATGTTCTAACACCCAGCTATTCAAGTTATTATGTTCTAACACTCAGCTATTCAAGTTATTATGTTCTAACACCCAGCTATTCAAGTTATTATGTTCTAACACCCAGCTATTCAAGTTATTATGTTCTAACACCCAGCTATTCAAGTTATTATGTTCTAACACCCAGCTATACAAGTTATTATGTTCTAACATCCAGCTATTCAAGTTATTATGTTCTAACACTCAGCTATTCAAGTTATTATGTTCTAACACCCAGCTATCCAAGTTATTATGTTCTAACACCCAGCTATACAAGTTATTATGTTCTAACACCCAGCTATTCAAGTTATTATGTTCTAACACTCAGCTATTCAAGTTATTATGTTCTAACACCCAGCTTTCCAAGTTATTATGTTCTAACACCCAGCTTTCCAAGTTATTATGTTCTAACACCCAGCTATCCAAGTTATTATGTTCTAACACCCAGCTATCCAAGTTATTATGTTTTAACACCCAGCTATCCAAGTTATTATGTTCTAACACCCAGCTATACAAGTTATTATGTTCTAACACCCAGCTTTCCAAGTTATTATGTTCTAACACCCAGCTATTCAAGTTATTATGTTCTAACACCCAGCTATCCAAGTTATTATGTTTTAACACCCAGCTATCCAATTTATTATGTTCTAACACCCAGCTATCCAAGTTATTATGTTCTAACACCCAGCTATCCAAGTTATTATGTTCTAACACCCAGCTATTCAAGTTATTATGTTCTAACACCCAGCTATCCAAGTTATTATATTCTAACACCCAGCTATACAAGTTATTATGTTCTAACACCCAGCTATTCAAGTTATTATGTTCTAACACCCAGCTATCCAAGTTATTATGTTCTAACACCCAGCTATCCAAGTTTTTATGTTCTAACACCCAGCTATCCAAGTTATTATGTTCTAACACCCAGCTATACAAGTTATCATGTTTTAACACCCAGCTATTCAAGTTATTATGTTCTAACACCCAGCTATACAAGTTATTATGTTCTAACACCCAGCTATCCAAGTTATTATGTTCTAACACCCAGCTATCCAAGTTATTATGTTCTAACACCCAGCTATCCAAGTTTTTATGTTCTAACACCCAGCTATTCAAGTTATTATGTTCTAACACCCAGCTATCCAAGTTATTATGTTCTAACACCCAGCTATCCAAGTTTTTATGTTCTAACACCCAGCTATCCAAGTTATTATATTCTAACACCCAGCTATACAAGTTATCATGTTTTAACACCCAGCTATCCAAGTTTTTATGTTCTAACACCCAGCTATCTAAGTTATTATATTCTAACACCCAGCTATACAAGTTTTCATGTTTTAACACCCAGCTATTCAAGTTATTATGTTCTAACACCCAGCTATCCAAGTTATTATGTTCTAACACCCAGCTATCCAAGTTATTATGTTCTAACACCCAGCTATCCACGTTATTATGTTCTAACACCCGGCTATTCAGGTTATTATGTTCTAACACCCAGCCATACAAGTTATTATGTTCTAACACTCAGCTATCCAACTTATCATGTTCTAACACCCAGCTATTCAAGTTATTATGTTCTAACACCCAGCTATCCAAGTTATTATGTTCTAGCACCCAGCTATCCATGTTATTACGTTCTAACACCCAGCTATTCAAGTTATTATGTTCTAACACCCAGCTATCCAAGTTATTATGTTCTAGCACCCAGCTATCCAAGTTATTATGTTCTAACACCCAGCTATCCAAGTTATTATGTTCTAACACCCAGCTATCCAAGTTATTATGATCTAACACCCAGCTATTCAAGTTATTATGTTCTAACACCCAGCTATTCAAGTTATTATGTTCTAACACCCAGCTATACAAGTTATTATGTTTTAACACCCAGCTATTCAAGTTATTATGTTCTAACACCCAGCTATACAAGTTATTATGTTCTAACACCCAGCTATTCAAGTCATTATGTTCTAACACCCAGCTTTCCAAGTTATCATGTTTTAACACCCAGCTATTCAAGTTATTATGTTCTAACACCCAGCTATCCAAGTTATTATATTCTAACACCCAGCTATACAAGTTATTATGTTCTAACACCCAGCTATCCGTGTTATTATGTTCTAACACCCAGCTATCCAAGTTATTATGTTCTAACACCCAGCTATCCAAGTTTTTATGTTCTAACACCCAGCTATTCAAGTTATTATGTTCTAACACCCAGCTATACAAGTTATCATGTTTTAACACCCAGCTATTCAAGTTATTATGTTCTAACACCCAGCTATCCAAGTTATTATGTTCTAACACCCAGCTATCCAAGTTATTATGTTCTAACACCCAGCTATCCAAGTTATTATGTTCTAACACCCGGCTATTCAGGTTATTATGTTCTAACACCCAGCCATACAAGTTATTATGTTCTAACACTCAGCTATCCAAGTTATTATGTTCTAACACCCAGCTATTCAAGTTATTATGTTCTAACACCCAGCTATCCAAGTTATTATATTCTAACACCCAGCTATACAAGTTATCATGTTCTAACACCCAGCTATTCAAGTTATTATGTTCTAACACCCAGCTATCCAAGTTATTATGTTCTAACACCCAGCTATCCAAGTTATTATGTTCTAACACCCAGCTATCCACGTTATTATGTTCTAACACCCGGCTATTCAGGTTATTATGTTCTAACACCCAGCCATACAAGTTATGATGTTCTAACACTCAGCTATCCAACTTATCATGTTCTAACACCCAGCTATTCAAGTTATTATGTTCTAACACCCAGCTATCCAAGTTATTATGTTCTAGCACCCAGCTATCCATGTTATTACGTTCTAACACCCAGCTATTCAAGTTATTATGTTCTAACACCCAGCTATCCAAGTTATTATGTTCTAGCACCCAGCTATCCAAGTTATTATGTTCTAACACCCAGCTATCCAAGTTATTATGTTCTAACACCCAGCTATCCAAGTTATTATGATCTAACACCCAGCTATTCAAGTTATTATGTTCTAACACCCAGCTATTCAAGTTATTATGTTCTAACACCCAGCTATACAAGTTATTATGTTTTAACACCCAGCTATTCAAGTTATTATGTTCTAACACCCAGCTATACAAGTTATTATGTTCTAACACCCAGCTATTCAAGTCATTATGTTCTAACACCCAGCTATTCAAGTTATTATGTTCTAACACCCAGCTATACAAGTTATTATGTTCTAACACTCAGCTATTCAAGTTATTATGTTCTAATACTCAGCTATTCAAGTTATTATGTTCTAACACCCAGCTATCCGTGTTATTATGTTCTAACACCCAGCTATCCAAGTTATTATGTTCTAACACCCAGCTATTCAAGTTATTATGTTCTAACACCCAGCTTTCCAAGTTATCATGTTTTAACACCCAGCTATTCAAGTTATTATGTTCTCACACCCAGCTATCCAAGTTATTATATTCTAACACCCAGCTATACAAGTTATTATATTCTAACACCCAGCTATACAAGTTATTATGTTCTAACACCCAGCTATACAAGTTATTATGTTCTAACACCCAGCTATTCAAGTTATTATGTTCTAACACCCAGCTATCCGTGTTATTATGTTCTAACACCCAGCTATCCAAGTTATTATGTTCTAACACCCAGCTATCCAAGTTTTTATGTTCTAACACCCAGCTATTCAAGTTATTATGTTCTAACACCCAGCTATCCAAGTTATTATGTTCTAACACCCAGCTATCCACGTTTTTATGTTCTAACACCCAGCTATCCAAGTTATTATATTCTAACACCCAGCTATACAAGTTATCATGTTTTAACACCCAGCTATCCAAGTTTTTATGTTCTAACACCCAGCTATCTAAGTTATTATATTCTAACACCCAGCTATACAAGTTTTCATGTTTTAACACCCAGCTATTCAAGTTATTATGTTCTAACACCCAGCTATCCAAGTTATTATGTTCTAACACCCAGCTATCCAAGTTATTATGTTCTAACACCCAGCTATCCACGTTATTATGTTCTAACACCCGGCTATTCAGGTTATTATGTTCTAACACCCAGCCATACAAGTTATGATGTTCTAACACTCAGCTATCCAACTTATCATGTTCTAACACCCAGCTATTCAAGTTATTATGTTCTAACACCCAGCTATCCAAGTTATTATGTTCTAGCACCCAGCTATCCATGTTATTACGTTCTAACACCCAGCTATTCAAGTTATTATGTTCTAACACCCAGCTATCCAAGTTATTATGTTCTAGCACCCAGCTATCCAAGTTATTATGTTCTAACACCCAGCTATCCAAGTTATTATGTTCTAACACCCAGCTATCCAAGTTATTATGATCTAACACCCAGCTATTCAAGTTATTATGTTCTAACACCCAGCTATTCAAGTTATTATGTTCTAACACCCAGCTATACAAGTTATTATGTTTTAACACCCAGCTATTCAAGTTATTATGTTCTAACACCCAGCTATACAAGTTATTATGTTCTAACACCCAGCTATTCAAGTCATTATGTTCTAACACCCAGCTATTCAAGTTATTATGTTCTAACACCCAGCTATACAAGTTATTATGTTCTAACACTCAGCTATTCAAGTTATTATGTTCTAATACTCAGCTATTCAAGTTATTATGTTCTAACACCCAGCTATCCGTGTTATTATGTTCTAACACCCAGCTATCCAAGTTATTATGTTCTAACACTCAGCTATTCAAGTTATTATGTTCTAATACTCAGCTATTCAAGTTATTATGTTCTAACACCCAGCTATCCGTGTTATTATGTTCTAACACCCAGCTATCCAAGTTTTTATGTTCTAACACCCAGCTATTCAAGTTATTATGTTCTAACACCCAGCTATCCAAGTTATTATGTTCTAACACCCAGCTATCCAAGTTTTTATGTTCTAACACCCAGCTATCCAAGTTATTATATTCTAACACCCAGCTATACAAGTTATCATGTTTTAACACCCAGCTATCCAAGTTTTTATGTTCTAACACCCAGCTATCTAAGTTATTATATTCTAACACCCAGCTATACAAGTTTTCATGTTTTAACACCCAGCTATTCAAGTTATTATGTTCTAACACCCAGCTATCCAAGTTATTATGTTCTAACACCCAGCTATCCAAGTTATTATGTTCTAACACCCAGCTATCCACGTTATTATGTTCTAACACCCGGCTATTCAGGTTATTATGTTCTAACACCCAGCCATACAAGTTATGATGTTCTAACACTCAGCTATCCAACTTATCATGTTCTAACACCCAGCTATTCAAGTTATTATGTTCTAACACCCAGCTATCCAAGTTATTATGTTCTAGCACCCAGCTATCCATGTTATTACGTTCTAACACCCAGCTATTCAAGTTATTATGTTCTAACACCCAGCTATCCAAGTTATTATGTTCTAGCACCCAGCTATCCAAGTTATTATGTTCTAACACCCAGCTATCCAAGTTATTATGTTCTAACACCCAGCTATCCAAGTTATTATGATCTAACACCCAGCTATTCAAGTTATTATGTTCTAACACCCAGCTATTCAAGTTATTATGTTCTAACACCCAGCTATACAAGTTATTATGTTTTAACACCCAGCTATTCAAGTTATTATGTTCTAACACCCAGCTATACAAGTTATTATGTTCTAACACCCAGCTATTCAAGTCATTATGTTCTAACACCCAGCTATTCAAGTTATTATGTTCTAACACCCAGCTATACAAGTTATTATGTTCTAACACTCAGCTATTCAAGTTATTATGTTCTAATACTCAGCTATTCAAGTTATTATGTTCTAACACCCAGCTATCCGTGTTATTATGTTCTAACACCCAGCTATCCAAGTTATTATGTTCTAACACCCAGCTATTCAAGTTATTATGTTCTAACACCCAGCTTTCCAAGTTATCATGTTTTAACACCCAGCTATTCAAGTTATTATGTTCTCACACCCAGCTATCCAAGTTATTATATTCTAACACCCAGCTATACAAGTTATCATGTTTTAACACCCAGCTATCCAAGTTTTTATGTTCTAACACCCAGCTATCTAAGTTATTATATTCTAACACCCAGCTATACAAGTTTTCATGTTTTAACACCCAGCTATTCAAGTTATTATGTTCTAACACCCAGCTATCCAAGTTATTATGTTCTAACACCCAGCTATCCAAGTTATTATGTTCTAACACCCAGCTATCCACGTTATTATGTTCTAACACCCGGCTATTCAGGTTATTATGTTCTAACACCCAGCCATACAAGTTATGATGTTCTAACACTCAGCTATCCAACTTATCATGTTCTAACACCCAGCTATTCAAGTTATTATGTTCTAACACCCAGCTATCCAAGTTATTATGTTCTAGCACCCAGCTATCCATGTTATTACGTTCTAACACCCAGCTATTCAAGTTATTATGTTCTAACACCCAGCTATCCAAGTTATTATGTTCTAGCACCCAGCTATCCAAGTTATTATGTTCTAACACCCAGCTATCCAAGTTATTATGTTCTAACACCCAGCTATCCAAGTTATTATGATCTAACACCCAGCTATTCAAGTTATTATGTTCTAACACCCAGCTATTCAAGTTATTATGTTCTAACACCCAGCTATACAAGTTATTATGTTTTAACACCCAGCTATTCAAGTTATTATGTTCTAACACCCAGCTATACAAGTTATTATGTTCTAACACCCAGCTATTCAAGTCATTATGTTCTAACACCCAGCTATTCAAGTTATTATGTTCTAACACCCAGCTATACAAGTTATTATGTTCTAACACTCAGCTATTCAAGTTATTATGTTCTAATACTCAGCTATTCAAGTTATTATGTTCTAACACCCAGCTATCCGTGTTATTATGTTCTAACACCCAGCTATCCAAGTTATTATGTTCTAACACTCAGCTATTCAAGTTATTATGTTCTAATACTCAGCTATTCAAGTTATTATGTTCTAACACCCAGCTATCCGTGTTATTATGTTCTAACACCCAGCTATCCAAGTTATTATGTTCTAACACCCAGCTATCCAAGTTTTTATGTTCTAACACCCAGCTATTCAAGTTATTATGTTCTAACACCCAGCTATCCAAGTTATTATGTTCTAACACCCAGCTATCCAAGTTTTTATGTTCTAACACCCAGCTATCCAAGTTATTATATTCTAACACCCAGCTATACAAGTTATCATGTTTTAACACCCAGCTATCCAAGTTTTTATGTTCTAACACCCAGCTATCTAAGTTATTATATTCTAACACCCAGCTATACAAGTTTTCATGTTTTAACACCCAGCTATTCAAGTTATTATGTTCTAACACCCAGCTATCCAAGTTATTATGTTCTAACACCCAGCTATCCAAGTTATTATGTTCTAACACCCAGCTATCCACGTTATTATGTTCTAACACCCGGCTATTCAGGTTATTATGTTCTAACACCCAGCCATACAAGTTATGATGTTCTAACACTCAGCTATCCAACTTATCATGTTCTAACACCCAGCTATTCAAGTTATTATGTTCTAACACCCAGCTATCCAAGTTATTATGTTCTAGCACCCAGCTATCCATGTTATTACGTTCTAACACCCAGCTATTCAAGTTATTATGTTCTAACACCCAGCTATCCAAGTTATTATGTTCTAGCACCCAGCTATCCAAGTTATTATGTTCTAACACCCAGCTATCCAAGTTATTATGTTCTAACACCCAGCTATCCAAGTTATTATGATCTAACACCCAGCTATTCAAGTTATTATGTTCTAACACCCAGCTATTCAAGTTATTATGTTCTAACACCCAGCTATACAAGTTATTATGTTTTAACACCCAGCTATTCAAGTTATTATGTTCTAACACCCAGCTATACAAGTTATTATGTTCTAACACCCAGCTATTCAAGTCATTATGTTCTAACACCCAGCTATTCAAGTTATTATGTTCTAACACCCAGCTATACAAGTTATTATGTTCTAACACTCAGCTATTCAAGTTATTATGTTCTAATACTCAGCTATTCAAGTTATTATGTTCTAACACCCAGCTATCCGTGTTATTATGTTCTAACACCCAGCTATCCAAGTTATTATGTTCTAACACCCAGCTATTCAAGTTATTATGTTCTAACACCCAGCTTTCCAGGTATCATGTTTTAACACCCAGCTATTCAAGTTATTATGTTCTAACACCCAGCTATCCAAGTTATTATATTCTAACACCCAGCTATACAAGTTATTATGTTCTAACACCCAGCTATTCAAGTTATTATGTTCTAACACCCAGCTATCCAAGTTATTATGTTCTAACACCCAGCTATCCAAGTTTTTATGTTCTAACACCCAGCTATCCAAGTTATTATATTCTAACACCCAGCTATACAAGTTATCATGTTTTAACACCCAGCTATTCAAGTTATTATGTTCTAACACCCGGCTATCCAAGTTATTATGTTCTAACACTCAGCTATCCAAGTTATTATGTTCTAACACCCAGCTTTCCAAGTTATTATGTTCTAACACCCGCTATTCAGGTTATTATGTTCTAACACCCAGCCATACAAGTTATTATGTTCTAACACCCAGCTATTCAAGTTATTATGTTCTAACACCCAGCTATCCAAGTTATTATATTCTAACACCCAGCTATACAAGTTATTATGTTCTAACACCCAGCTATTCAAGTTATTATGTTCTAACACCAAGCTATCCAAGTTATTATGTTCTAACACCCAGCTATCCAAGTTTTTATGTTCTAACACCCAGCTATTCAAGTTATTATGTTCTAACACCCAGCTATCCAAGTTATTATGTTCTAACACCAAGCTATACAAGTTATCATGTTTTAACACCCAGCTATCCAAGTTTTTATGTTCTAACACCCAGCTATCTAAGTTATTATATTCTAACACCCAGCTATACAAGTTTTCATGTTTTAACACCCAGCTATTCAAGTTATTATGTTCTAACACACAGCTATCCAAGTTATTATGTTCTAACACCCAGCTATCCAAGTTATTATGTTCTAACACCCAGCTATCCACGTTATTATGTTCTAACACCCGGCTATTCAGGTTATTATGTTCTAACACCCAGCCATACAAGTTATTATGTTCTAACACTCAGCTATCCAACTTATCATGTTCTAACACCCAGCTATTCAAGTTATTATGTTCTAACACCCAGCTATCCAAGTTATTATGTTCTAACACCCAGCTATCCAAGTTATTATGTTCTAGCACCCAGCTATCCATGTTATTACGTTCTAACACCCAGCTATTCAAGTTATTATGTTCTAACACCCAGCTATCCAAGTTATTATGTTCTAACACCCAGCTATCCACGTTATTATGTTCTAACACCCGGCTATTCAGGTTATTATGTTCTAACACCCAGCCATACAAGTTATTATGTTCTAACACTCAGCTATTCAAGTTATTATGTTCTAACACCCAGCTATTCAAGTTATTATGTTCTAACACCCAGCTATCCAAGTTATTATGTTCTAACACCCAGCTATACAAGTTATTATGTTCTAACACCCAGCTATTCAAGTCATTATGTTCTAACACCCAGCTATTCAAGTTATTATGTTCTAACACCCAGCTATACAAGTTATTATGTTCTAACACTCAGCTATTCAAGTTATTATGTTCTAATACTCAGCTATTCAAGTTATTATGTTCTAACACCCAGCTATCCGTGTTATTATGTTCTAACACCCAGCTATCCAAGTTATTATGTTCTAACACCCAGCTATCCAAGTTTTTATGTTCTAACACCCAGCTATTCAAGTTATTATGTTCTAACACCCAGCTATCCAAGTTATTATGTTCTAACACCCAGCTA
The DNA here is from genome assembly GCA_034401795.1 of Chaetoderma sp. LZ-2023a. Lineage (NCBI taxonomy): Eukaryota > Metazoa > Mollusca > Caudofoveata > Chaetodermatida > Chaetodermatidae > Chaetoderma > Chaetoderma sp. LZ-2023a. The sequence goes on from CM067370.1 coordinate 79,219,403, forward strand.
TCCAAGTTTTTATGTTCTAACACCCAGCTATCCAAGTTATTATATTCTAACACCCAGCTATACAAGTTATCATGTTTTAACACCCAGCTATCCAAGTTTTTATGTTCTAACACCCAGCTATCTAAGTTATTATATTCTAACACCCAGCTATACAAGTTTTCATGTTTTAACACCCAGCTATTCAAGTTATTATGTTCTAACACCCAGCTATCCAAGTTATTATGTTCTAACACCCAGCTATCCAAGTTATTATGTTCTAACACCCAGCTATCCACGTTATTATGTTCTAACACCCGGCTATTCAGGTTATTATGTTCTAACACCCAGCCATACAAGTTATTATGTTCTAACACTCAGCTATCCAACTTATCATGTTCTAACACCCAGCTATTCAAGTTATTATGTTCTAACACCCAGCTATCCAAGTTATTATGTTCTAGCACCCAGCTATCCATGTTATTACGTTCTAACACCCAGCTATTCAAGTTATTATGTTCTAACACCCAGCTATCCAAGTTATTATGTTCTAGCACCCAGCTATCCAAGTTATTATGTTCTAACACCCAGCTATCCAAGTTATTATGTTCTAACACCCAGCTATCCAAGTTATTATGTTCTAACACCCAGCTATCCAAGTTATTATGATCTAACACCCAGCTATTCAAGTTATTATGTTCTAACACCCAGCTATTCAAGTTATTATGTTCTAACACCCAGCTATACAAGTTATTATGTTTTAACACCCAGCTATTCAAGTTATTATGTTCTAACACCCAGCTATACAAGTTATTATGTTCTAACACCCAGCTATTCAAGTCATTATGTTCTAACACCCAGCTATTCAAGTTATTATGTTCTAACACCCAGCTATACAAGTTATTATCTTCTAACACTCAGCTATTCAAGTTATTATGTTCTAATACTCAGCTATTCAAGTTATTATGTTCTAACACCCAGCTATCCGTGTTATTATGTTCTAACACCCAGCTATCCAAGTTATTATGTTCTAACACCCAGCTATTCAAGTTATTATGTTCTAACACTCAGCTATTCAAGTTATTATGTTCTAACACCCAGCTATACAAGTTATTATGTTCTAACACCTAGCTATCTAAGTTATTATGTTCTAACACCCAGCTATCCAAGTTATTATGTTCTAACACCCAGCTATTCAAGTTATTATGTTCTAACACCCAGCTATTCAAGTTATTATGTTCTAACACCCAGCTGTACAAGTTATTATGTTCTAACACCCAGCTATTCAAGTTATTATGTTCTAACACTCAGCTATTCAAGTTATTATGTTCTAACACCCAGCTATCCAAGTTATTATGTTCTAACACCAAGCTATACAAGTTATTATGTTCTAACACCCAGCTATTCAAGTTATTATGTTCTAACACTCAGCTATTCAAGTTATTATGGTCTAACACCCAGCTTTCCAAGTTATTATGTTCTAACACCCAGCTTTCCAAGTTATTATGTTCTAACACCCAGCTATCCAAGTTATTATGTTCTAACACCCAGCTATCCAAGTTATTATGTTTTAACACCCAGCTATCCAAGTTATCATGTTTTAACACCCAGCTATTCAAGTTATTATGTTCTAACACTCAGCTATTCAAGTTATTATGTTCTAACACTCAGCTATTCAAGTTATTATTTTCTAACACCCAGCTATACAAGTTATTATGTTCTAACACCCAGCTATACAAGTTATTATGTTCTAACACCCAGCTTTCCAAGTTATTATGTTCTAACACCCAGCTATCCAAGTTATTATGTTCTAACACCCAGCTATCCAAGTTATTATGTTTTAACACCCAGTTATCCAAGTTATTATGTTCTAACACCCAGCTATCCAATTTTTTATGTTCTAACACCCAGCTTTCCAAGTTATCATGTTTTAACACCCAGCTATTCAAGTTATTATGTTCTAACACCCAGCTATCCAAGTTATTATATTCTAACACCCAGCTATACAAGTTATTATGTTCTAACACCCAGCTATTCAAGTTATTATGTTCTAACACCCAGCTATCCAAGTTATTATGTTCTAACACCCAGCTATCCAAGTTTTTATGTTCTAACACCCAGCTATCCAAGTTATTATATTCTAACACCCAGCTATACAAGTTATCATGTTTTAACACCCAGCTATTCAAGTTATTATGTTCTAGCACCCAGCTATCCAAGTTATTATGTTCTAACACCAAGCTATCCAAGTTATTATGTTCTAACACCCAGCTATCCAAGTTATTATGATCTAACACCCAGCTATTCAAGTTATTATGTTCTAACACCCAGCTATTCAAGTTATTATGTTCTAACACCCAGCTGTACAAGTTATTATGTTCTAACACCCAGCTATTCAAGTTATTATGTTCTAACACTCAGCTATTCAAGTTATTATGTTCTAACACCCAGCTATCCAAGTTATTATGTTCTAACACCCAGCTATACAAGTTATTATGTTCTAACACCCAGCTATTCAAGTTATTATGTTCTAACACCCAGCTATTCAAGTTATTATGTTCTAACACCCAGCTTTCCAAGTTATTATGTTCTAACACCCAGCTTTCCAAGTTATTATGTTCTAACACCCAGCTATCCAAGTTATTATGTTCTAACACCCAGCTATCCAAGTTATTATGTTCTAACACCCAGCTATTCAAGTTATTATGTTCTAACACCCAGCTATCCAAGTTATTATGTTCTAACACTCAGCTATCCAAGTTATTATGTTCTAACACCCAGCTTTCCAAGTTATTATGTTCTAACACCCAGCTATCCAAGTTATTATGTTCTAACACCCAGCTATCCAAGTTATTATGTTTTAACACCCAGCTATCCAAGTTATTATGTTCTAACACCCAGCTATCCAATTTTTTATGTTCTAACACCCAGCTTTCCAAGTTATCATGTTTTAACACCCAGCTATTCAAGTTATTATGTCCTAACACCCAGCTATCCAAGTTATTATATTCTAACACCCAGCTATACAAGTTATTATGTTCTAACACCCAGCTATTCAAGTTATTATGTTCTACCACCCAGCTATCCAAGTTATTATGTTCTAACACCCAGCTATCCAAGTTTTTATGTTCTAACACCCAGCTATCCAAGTTATTATATTCTAACACCCAGCTATACAAGTTATCATGTTTTAACACCCAGCTATTCAAGTTATTATGTTCTAACACCCAGCTATCCAAGTTATTATGTTCTAACACTCAGCTATCCAAGTTATTATGTTCTAACACTCAGCTATCCAACTTATTATGTTCTAACACCCAGCTATTCAAGTTATTATGTTCTAACACCCAGCTATCCAAGTTATTATATTCTAACACGCAGCTATACAAGTTATTATGTTCTAACACCCAGCTATTCAAGTTATTATGTTCTAACACCCAGCTATCCAAGTTATTATGTTCTAACACCCAGCTATCCAAGTTTTTATGTTCTAACACCCAGCTATTCAAGTTATTATGTTCTAACACCCAGCTATCCAAGTTATTATGTTCTAACACCCAGCTATCCAAGTTTTTATGTTCTAACACCCAGCTATCCAAGTTATTATATTCTAACACCCAGCTATACAAGTTATCATGTTTTAACACCCAGCTATCCAAGTTTTTATGTTCTAACACCCAGCTATCCAAGTTATTATATTCTAACACCCAGCTATACAAGTTATCATGTTTTAGCACCCAGCTATTCAAGTTATTATGTTCTAACACCCAGCTATCCAAGTTATTATGTTCTAACACCCAGCTATCCAAGTTATTATGTTCTAACACCCAGCTATCCACGTTATTATGTTCTAACACCCGGCTATTCAGGTTATTATGTTCTAACACCCAGCCATACAAGTTATTATGTTCTAACACTCAGCTATCCAACTTATTATGTTCTAACACCCAGCTATTCAAGTTATTATGTTCTAACACCCAGCTATCCAAGTTATTATGTTCTAGCACCAAGCTATCCATGTTATTACGTTCTAACACCCAGCTATTCAAGTTATTATGTTCTAACACCCAGCTATCCAAGTTATTATGTTCTAGCACCCAGCTATCCAAGTTATTATGTTCTAACACCCAGCTATCCAAGTTATTATGTTCTAACACCCAGCTATCCAAGTTATTATGATCTAACACCCAGCTATTCAAGTTATTATGTTCTAACACCCAGCTATTCAAGTTATTATGTTCTAACACCCAGCTGTACAAGTTATTATGTTCTAACACCCAGCTATTCAGGTTATTATGTTCTAACACTCAGCTATTCAAGTTATTATGTTCTAACACCCAGCTATCCAAGTTATTATGTTCTAACACCCAGCTATACAAGTTATTATGTTCTAACACCCAGCTATTCAAGTTATTATGTTCTAACACCCAGCTATTCAAGTTATTATGTTCTAACACCCAGCTTTCCAAGTTATTATGTTCTAACACCCAGCTTTCCAAGTTATTATGTTCTAACACCCGGCTATTCAGGTTATTATGTTCTAACACCCAGCCATACAAGTTATTATGTTCTAACACTCAGCTATCCAACTTATTATGTTCTAACACCCAGCTATTCAAGTTATTATGTTCTAACACCCAGCTATCCAAGTTATTATGTTCTAGCACCCAGCTATCCATGTTATTACGTTGTAACACCCAGCTATTCAAGTTATTATGTTCTAACACCCAGCTATCCAAGTTATTATGTTCTAACACCCAGCTATCCAAGTTATTATGATCTAACACCCAGCTATTCAAGTTATTATGTTCTAACACCCAGCTATTCAAGTTATTATGTTCTAACACCCAGCTATACAAGTTATTATGTTCTAACACCCAGCTATTCAAGTTATTATGTTCTAACACTCAGCTATCCAAGTTATTATGTTTTAACACCCAGCTATCCAAGTTATTATGTTCTAACACTCAGCTATCCAAGTTATTATGTTCTAACACCCAGCTATCCGAGTTATTATGTTTTAACACCCAACTATTCCAGTTATTATGTTCTAACACCCAGCTATCCAAGTTATTATGTTTTACCACCAAGCTATTCACGGTATTATGTTCTAACACCCAGCTATCCAAGTTATTATGTTTTAACACCCAGCTATCCAAGTTATTATGTTCTAACACTAAGCTATTCAAGTTATTATGTTCTAACACCCAGCTTTCCAAGTTATTATGTTCTAACACCCGGCTATTCAGGTTATTATGTTCTAACACCCAGCCATACAAGTTATTATGTTCTAACACTCAGCTATCCAACTTATTATGTTCTAACACCCAGCTATTCAAGTTATTATGTTCTAACACCCAGCTATCCAAGTTATTATGTTCTAACACCCAGCTATTCAAGTTATTATGCTCTAACACCCAGCTATCCAAGTTATTATGTTCTAACACTCAGCTATCCGAGTTATTATGTTCTAACACCCAGCTATCCAAGTTATTATGTTCTAACACCCAGCTATCCAAGTTATTATGTTCTAACACCCAGCTATCCAAGTTATTATGATCTAACACTCAGCTATCCGAGTTATTATGTTCTAACACCCAGCTATCCAAGTTATTATGTTCTAACACCCAGCTATCCAAGTTATTATGTTCTAACACCCAGCTATCCAAGTTATTATGATCTAACACTCAGCTATACAAGTTATCATGTTTTAACCCCCAGCTATTCAAGTTATTATGTTCTAACACCCAGCTATCCAAGTTATTATGTTCTAACACCCAGCTATCCAAGTTATTATGATCTAACACTCAGCTATACAAGTTATCATGTTTTAACCCCCAGCTATTCAAGTTATTATGTTCTAACACCCAGCTATTCAAGTTATTATGTTCTAACACCCAGCTATTCAAGTTATTATGTTCTAACACCCAGCTGTACAAGTTATTATGTTCTAACACCCAGCTATTCAAGTTATTATGTTCTAACACTCAGCTATTCAAGTTATTATGTTCTAACACCCAGCTATCCAAGTTATTATGTTCTAACACCCAGCTATACAAGTTATTATGTTCTAACACCCAGCTATTCAAGTTATTATGTTCTAACACCCAGCTATTCAAGTTATTATGTTCTAACACCCAGCTTTCCAAGTTATTATGTTCTAACACCCAGCTTTCCAAGTTATTATGTTCTAACACCCAGCTATCCAAGTTATTATGTTCTAACACCCAGCTATCCAAGTTATTATGTTCTAACACCCAGCTATTCAAGTTATTATGTTCTAACACCCAGCTATCCAAGTTATTATGTTCTAACACTCAGCTATCCAAGTTATTATGTTCTAACACCCAGCTTTCCAAGTTATTATGTTCTAACACCCAGCTATCCAAGTTATTATGTTCTAACACCCAGCTATCCAAGTTATTATGTTTTAACACCCAGCTATCCAAGTTATTATGTTCTAACACCCAGCTATCCAATTTTTTATGTTCTAACACCCAGCTTTCCAAGTTATCATGTTTTAACACCCAGCTATTCAAGTTATTATGTCCTAACACCCAGCTATCCAAGTTATTATATTCTAACACCCAGCTATACAAGTTATTATGTTCTAACACCCAGCTATTCAAGTTATTATGTTCTACCACCCAGCTATCCAAGTTATTATGTTCTAACACCCAGCTATCCAAGTTTTTATGTTCTAACACCCAGCTATCCAAGTTATTATATTCTAACACCCAGCTATACAAGTTATCATGTTTTAACACCCAGCTATTCAAGTTATTATGTTCTAACACCCAGCTATCCAAGTTATTATGTTCTAACACTCAGCTATCCAAGTTATTATGTTCTAACACTCAGCTATCCAACTTATTATGTTCTAACACCCAGCTATTCAAGTTATTATGTTCTAACACCCAGCTATCCAAGTTATTATATTCTAACACGCAGCTATACAAGTTATTATGTTCTAACACCCAGCTATTCAAGTTATTATGTTCTAACACCCAGCTATCCAAGTTATTATGTTCTAACACCCAGCTATCCAAGTTTTTATGTTCTAACACCCAGCTATTCAAGTTATTATGTTCTAACACCCAGCTATCCAAGTTATTATGTTCTAACACCCAGCTATCCAAGTTTTTATGTTCTAACACCCAGCTATCCAAGTTATTATATTCTAACACCCAGCTATACAAGTTATCATGTTTTAACACCCAGCTATCCAAGTTTTTATGTTCTAACACCCAGCTATCCAAGTTATTATATTCTAACACCCAGCTATACAAGTTATCATGTTTTAGCACCCAGCTATTCAAGTTATTATGTTCTAACACCCAGCTATCCAAGTTATTATGTTCTAACACCCAGCTATCCAAGTTATTATGTTCTAACACCCAGCTATCCACGTTATTATGTTCTAACACCCGGCTATTCAGGTTATTATGTTCTAACACCCAGCCATACAAGTTATTATGTTCTAACACTCAGCTATCCAACTTATTATGTTCTAACACCCAGCTATTCAAGTTATTATGTTCTAACACCCAGCTATCCAAGTTATTATGTTCTAGCACCAAGCTATCCATGTTATTACGTTCTAACACCCAGCTATTCAAGTTATTATGTTCTAACACCCAGCTATCCAAGTTATTATGTTCTAGCACCCAGCTATCCAAGTTATTATGTTCTAACACCCAGCTATCCAAGTTATTATGTTCTAACACCCAGCTATCCAAGTTATTATGATCTAACACCCAGCTATTCAAGTTATTATGTTCTAACACCCAGCTATTCAAGTTATTATGTTCTAACACCCAGCTGTACAAGTTATTATGTTCTAACACCCAGCTATTCAGGTTATTATGTTCTAACACTCAGCTATTCAAGTTATTATGTTCTAACACCCAGCTATCCAAGTTATTATGTTCTAACACCCAGCTATACAAGTTATTATGTTCTAACACCCAGCTATTCAAGTTATTATGTTCTAACACCCAGCTATTCAAGTTATTATGTTCTAACACCCAGCTTTCCAAGTTATTATGTTCTAACACCCAGCTTTCCAAGTTATTATGTTCTAACACCCGGCTATTCAGGTTATTATGTTCTAACACCCAGCCATACAAGTTATTATGTTCTAACACTCAGCTATCCAACTTATTATGTTCTAACACCCAGCTATTCAAGTTATTATGTTCTAACACCCAGCTATCCAAGTTATTATGTTCTAGCACCCAGCTATCCATGTTATTACGTTGTAACACCCAGCTATTCAAGTTATTATGTTCTAACACCCAGCTATCCAAGTTATTATGTTCTAACACCCAGCTATCCAAGTTATTATGATCTAACACCCAGCTATTCAAGTTATTATGTTCTAACACCCAGCTATTCAAGTTATTATGTTCTAACACCCAGCTATACAAGTTATTATGTTCTAACACCCAGCTATTCAAGTTATTATGTTCTAACACTCAGCTATCCAAGTTATTATGTTTTAACACCCAGCTATCCAAGTTATTATGTTCTAACACTCAGCTATCCAAGTTATTATGTTCTAACACCCAGCTATCCGAGTTATTATGTTTTAACACCCAACTATTCCAGTTATTATGTTCTAACACCCAGCTATCCAAGTTATTATGTTTTACCACCAAGCTATTCACGGTATTATGTTCTAACACCCAGCTATCCAAGTTATTATGTTTTAACACCCAGCTATCCAAGTTATTATGTTCTAACACTAAGCTATTCAAGTTATTATGTTCTAACACCCAGCTTTCCAAGTTATTATGTTCTAACACCCGGCTATTCAGGTTATTATGTTCTAACACCCAGCCATACAAGTTATTATGTTCTAACACTCAGCTATCCAACTTATTATGTTCTAACACCCAGCTATTCAAGTTATTATGTTCTAACACCCAGCTATCCAAGTTATTATGTTCTAACACCCAGCTATTCAAGTTATTATGCTCTAACACCCAGCTATCCAAGTTATTATGTTCTAACACTCAGCTATCCGAGTTATTATGTTCTAACACCCAGCTATCCAAGTTATTATGTTCTAACACCCAGCTATCCAAGTTATTATGTTCTAACACCCAGCTATCCAAGTTATTATGATCTAACACTCAGCTATACAAGTTATCATGTTTTAACCCCCAGCTATTCAAGTTATTATGTTCTAACACCCAGCTATACAAGTTATTATGTTCTAACACCCAGCTACCCGAGTTATTATGTTCTAACACTCAGCTATCCAAATTATTATGTTCTAACACCCAGCTATCCAAGTTATTATGTTCTAACACTCAGCTATCCAAGTTATTATGTTCTAACACCCAGCTATCCGAGTTATTATGTTTTAACACCCAACTATTCCAGTTATTTTGTTTTAACACCCAGCTATCCAAGTTATTATGTTCTAGCACCCAGCTATCCATGTTATTACGTTGTAACACCCAGCTATTCAAGTTATTATGTTCTAACACCCAGCTATCCAAGTTATTATGTTCTAGCACCCAGCTATCCAAGTTATTATGTTCTAACACCCAGCTATCCAAGTTATTATGTTCTAACACCCAGCTATCCAAGTTATTATGATCTAACACCCAGCTATTCAAGTTATTATGTTCTAACACCCAGCTATTCAAGTTATTATGTTCTAACACCCAGCTATACAAGTTATTATGTTCTAACACCCAGCTATTCAAGTTATTATGTTCTAACACTCAGCTATCCAAGTTATTATGTTTTAACACCCAGCTATCCAAGTTATTATGTTCTAACACTCAGCTATCCAAGTTATTATGTTCTAACACCCAGCTATCCGAGTTATTATGTTTTAACACCCAACTATTCCAGTTATTATGTTCTAACACCCAGCTATCCAAGTTATTATGTTTTACCACCAAGCTATTCACGTTATTATGTTCTAACACCCAGCTATCCAAGTTATTATGTTTTAACACCCAGCTATCCAAGTTATTATGTTCTAACACCCAGCTATCCACGTTATTATGTTCTAACACCCGGCTATTCAGGTTATTATGTTCTAACACCCAGCCATACAAGTTATTATGTTCTAACACTCAGCTATCCAACTTATTATGTTCTAACACCCAGCTATTCAAGTTATTATGTTCTAACACCCAGCTATCCAAGTTATTATGTTCTAGCACCAAGCTATCCATGTTATTACGTTCTAACACCCAGCTATTCAAGTTATTATGTTCTAACACCCAGCTATCCAAGTTATTATGTTCTAGCACCCAGCTATCCAAGTTATTATGTTCTAACACCCAGCTATCCAAGTTATTATGTTCTAACACCCAGCTATCCAAGTTATTATGATCTAACACCCAGCTATTCAAGTTATTATGTTCTAACACCCAGCTATTCAAGTTATTATGTTCTAACACCCAGCTGTACAAGTTATTATGTTCTAACACCCAGCTATTCAGGTTATTATGTTCTAACACTCAGCTATTCAAGTTATTATGTTCTAACACCCAGCTATCCAAGTTATTATGTTCTAACACCCAGCTATACAAGTTATTATGTTCTAACACCCAGCTATTCAAGTTATTATGTTCTAACACCCAGCTATTCAAGTTATTATGTTCTAACACCCAGCTATTCAAGTTATTATGTTCTAACACCCAGCTTTCCAAGTTATTATGTTCTAACACCCAGCTTTCCAAGTTATTATGTTCTAACACCCGGCTATTCAGGTTATTATGTTCTAACACCCAGCCATACAAGTTATTATGTTCTAACACTCAGCTATCCAACTTATTATGTTCTAACACCCAGCTATTCAAGTTATTATGTTCTAACACCCAGCTATCCAAGTTATTATGTTCTAGCACCCAGCTATCCATGTTATTACGTTGTAACACCCAGCTATTCAAGTTATTATGTTCTAACACCCAGCTATCCAAGTTATTATGTTCTAACACCCAGCTATCCAAGTTATTATGATCTAACACCCAGCTATTCAAGTTATTATGTTCTAACACCCAGCTATTCAAGTTATTATGTTCTAACACCCAGCTATACAAGTTATTATGTTCTAACACCCAGCTATTCAAGTTATTATGTTCTAACACTCAGCTATCCAAGTTATTATGTTTTAACACCCAGCTATCCAAGTTATTATGTTCTAACACTCAGCTATCCAAGTTATTATGTTCTAACACCCAGCTATCCGAGTTATTATGTTTTAACACCCAACTATTCCAGTTATTATGTTCTAACACCCAGCTATCCAAGTTATTATGTTTTACCACCAAGCTATTCACGTTATTATGTTCTAACACCCAGCTATCCAAGTTATTATGTTTTAACACCCAGCTATCCAAGTTATTATGTTCTAACACTAAGCTATTCAAGTTATTATGTTCTAACACCCAGCTTTCCAAGTTATTATGTTCTAACACCCGGCTATTCAGGTTATTATGTTCTAACACCCAGCCATACAAGTTATTATGTTCTAACACTCAGCTATCCAACTTATTATGTTCTAACACCCAGCTATTCAAGTTATTATGTTCTAACACCCAGCTATCCAAGTTATTATGTTCTAACACCCAGCTATTCAAGTTATTATGCTCTAACACCCAGCTATCCAAGTTATTATGTTCTAACACTCAGCTATCCGAGTTATTATGTTCTAACACCCAGCTATCCAAGTTATTATGTTCTAACACCCAGCTATCCAAGTTATTATGTTCTAACACCCAGCTATCCAAGTTATTATGATCTAACACTCAGCTATACAAGTTATCATGTTTTAACCCCCAGCTATTCAAGTTATTATGTTCTAACACCCAGCTATACAAGTTATTATGTTCTAACACCCAGCTACCCGAGTTATTATGTTCTAACACTCAGCTATCCAAATTATTATGTTCTAACACCCAGCTATCCAAGTTATTATGTTCTAACACTCAGCTATCCAAGTTATTATGTTCTAACACCCAGCTATCCGAGTTATTATGTTTTAACACCCAACTATTCCAGTTATTTTGTTTTAACACCCAGCTATCCAAGTTATTATGTTCTAGCACCCAGCTATCCATGTTATTACGTTGTAACACCCAGCTATTCAAGTTATTATGTTCTAACACCCAGCTATCCAAGTTATTATGTTCTAGCACCCAGCTATCCAAGTTATTATGTTCTAACACCCAGCTATCCAAGTTATTATGTTCTAACACCCAGCTATCCAAGTTATTATGATCTAACACCCAGCTATTCAAGTTATTATGTTCTAACACCCAGCTATTCAAGTTATTATGTTCTAACACCCAGCTATACAAGTTATTATGTTCTAACACCCAGCTATTCAAGTTATTATGTTCTAACACTCAGCTATCCAAGTTATTATGTTTTAACACCCAGCTATCCAAGTTATTATGTTCTAACACTCAGCTATCCAAGTTATTATGTTCTAACACCCAGCTATCCGAGTTATTATGTTTTAACACCCAACTATTCCAGTTATTATGTTCTAACACCCAGCTATCCAAGTTATTATGTTTTACCACCAAGCTATTCACGTTATTATGTTCTAACACCCAGCTATCCAAGTTATTATGTTTTAACACCCAGCTATCCAAGTTATTATGTTCTAACACTAAGCTATTCAAGTTATTATGTTCTAACACCCAGCTTTCCAAGTTATTATGTTCTAACACCCGGCTATTCAGGTTATTATGTTCTAACACCCAGCCATACAAGTTATTATGTTCTAACACTCAGCTATCCAACTTATTATGTTCTAACACCCAGCTATTCAAGTTATTATGTTCTAACACCCAGCTATCCAAGTTATTATGTTCTAACACCCAGCTATTCAAGTTATTATGCTCTAACACCCAGCTATCCAAGTTATTATGTTCTAACACTCAGCTATCCGAGTTATTATGTTCTAACACCCAGCTATCCAAGTTATTATGTTCTAACACCCAGCTATCCAAGTTATTATGTTCTAACACCCAGCTATCCAAGTTATTATGATCTAACACTCAGCTATACAAGTTATCATGTTTTAACCCCCAGCTATTCAAGTTATTATGTTCTAACACCCAGCTATACAAGTTATTATGTTCTAACACCCAGCTATCCGAGTTATTATGTTCTAACACTCAGCTATCCAAGTTATTATGTTCTAACACCCAGCTATCCAAGTTATTATGTTCTAACACTCAGCTATCCAAGTTATTATGTTCTAACACCCAGCTATCCGAGTTATTATGTTTTAACACCCAACTATTCCAGTTATTTTGTTTTAACACCCAGCTATCCAAGTTATTATGTTCTAACACCCAGCTATCCAAGTAATTATGTTCTAACACCCAGCTATACAAGTTATTATGTTCTAACACTCAGCTATCCAGGTTATTGCATTCTAACCCCCAGCTATCCGAGTTATTATGTTCTAACACCCAGCTATCCGAGTTATTATGTTCTAAACCCTCGGCTATCCAAGTTATTATGCTCTAACCCTCAGCTATCCGAGTTATTATGTTCTAACACCCAGCTATCCAAGTTATTATGTTCTAGCACCCAGCTATTCAAGTTATTATGTTCTAACACCCAGCTGTACAAGTTATTATGTTCTAACACCCAGCTATTCAAGTTATTATGTTCTAACACTCAGCTATTCAAGTTATTATGTTCTAACACCCAGCTATCCAAGTTATTATGTTCTAACACCCAGCTATACAAGTTATTATGTTCTAACACCCAGCTATTCAAGTTATTATGTTCTAACACCCAGCTATTCAAGTTATTATGTTCTAACACCCAGCTTTCCAAATTATTATGTTCTAACACCCAGCTTTCCAAGTTATTATGTTCTAACACCCAGCTATCCAAGTTATTATGTTCTAACACCCAGCTATCCAAGTTATTATGTTCTAACACCCAGCTATTCAAGTTATTATGTTCTAACACCCAGCTATCCAAGTTATTATGTTCTAACACTCAGCTATCCAAGTTATTATGTTCTAACACCCAGCTTTCCAAGTTATTATGTTCTAACACCCAGCTATCCAAGTTATTATGTTCTAACACCCAGCTATCCAAGTTATTATGTTCTAACACCCAGCTATCCAATTTTTTATGTTCTAACACCCAGCTTTCCAAGTTATCATGTTTTAACACCCAGCTATTCAAGTTATTATGTCCTAACACCCAGCTATCCAAGTTATTATATTCTAACACCCAGCTATACAAGTTATTATGTTCTAACACCTAGCTATTCAAGTTATTATGTTCTACCACCCAGCTATCCAAGTTATTATGTTCTAACACCCAGCTATCCAAGTTTTTATGTTCTAACACCCAGCTATCCAAGTTATTATATTCTAACACCCAGCTATACAAGTTATCATGTTTTAACACCCAGCTATTCAAGTTATTATGTTCTAACACCCAGCTATCCAAGTTATTATGTTCTAACACTCAGCTATCCAAGTTATTATGTTCTAACACCCAGCTTTCCAAGTTATTATGTTCTAACACCCAGCCATACAAGTTATTATGTTCTAACACCCAGCCATACAAGTTATTATGTTCTAACACTCAGCTATCCAACTTATTATGTTCTAACACCCAGCTATTCAAGTTATTATGTTCTAACACCCAGCTATCCAAGTTATTATATTCTAACACGCAGCTATACAAGTTATTATGTTCTAACACCCAGCTATTCAAGTTATTATGTTCTAACACCCAGCTATCCAAGTTATTATGTTCTAACACCCAGCTATCCAAGTTTTTATGTTCTAACACCCAGCTATTCAAGTTATTATGTTCTAACACCCAGCTATCCAAGTTATTATGTTCTAACACCCAGCTATCCAAGTTTTTATGTTCTAACACCCAGCTATCCAAGTTATTATATTCTAACACCCAGCTATACAAGTTATCATGTTTTAACACCCAGCTATCCAAGTTTTTATGTTCTAACACCCAGCTATCCAAGTTATTATATTCTAACACCCAGCTATACAAGTTATCATGTTTTAACACCCAGCTATTCAAGTTATTATGTTCTAACACCCAGCTATCCAAGTTATTATGTTCTAACACCCAGCTATCCAAGTTATTATGTTCTAACACCCAGCTATCCACGTTATTATGTTCTAACACCCGGCTATTCAGGTTATTATGTTCTAACACCCAGCCATACAAGTTATTATGTTCTAACACTCAGCTATCCAACTTATTATGTTCTAACACCCAGCTATTCAAGTTATTATGTTCTAACACCCAGCTATCCAAGTTATTATGTTCTAGCACCCAGCTATCCATGTTATTACGCTCTAACACCCAGCTATTCAAGTTATTATGTTCTAACACCCAGCTATCCAAGTTATTATGTTCTAGCACCCAGCTATCCAAGTTATTATGTTCTAACACCCAGCTATCCAAGTTATTATGTTCTAACACCCAGCTATCCAAGTTATTATGATCTAACACCCAGCTATTCAAGTTATTATGTTCTAACACCCAGCTATTCAAGTTATTATGTTCTAACACCCAGCTGTACAAGTTATTATGTTCTAACACCCAGCTATTCAAGTTATTATGTTCTAACACTCAGCTATTCAAGTTATTATGTTCTAACACCCAGCTATCCAAGTTATTATGTTCTAACACCCAGCTATACAAGTTATTATGTTCTAACACCCAGCTATTCAAGTTATTATGTTCTAACACCCAGCTATTCAAGTTATTATGTTCTAACACCCAGCTTTCCAAGTTATTATGTTCTAACACCCAGCTTTCCAAGTTATTATGTTCTAACACCCGGCTATTCAGGTTATTATGTTCTAACACCCAGCCATACAAGTTATTATGTTCTAACACTCAGCTATCCAACTTATTATGTTCTAACACCCAGCTATTCAAGTTATTATGTTCTAACACCCAGCTATCCAAGTTATTATGTTCTAGCACCCAGCTATCCATGTTATTACGTTGTAACACCCAGCTATTCAAGTTATTATGTTCTAACACCCAGCTATCCAAGTTATTATGTTCTAGCACCCAGCTATCCAAGTTATTATGTTCTAACACCCAGCTATCCAAGTTATTATGTTCTAACACCCAGCTATCCAAGTTATTATGATCTAACACCCAGCTATTCAAGTTATTATGTTCTAACACCCAGCTATTCAAGTTATTATGTTCTAACACCCAGCTATACAAGTTATTATGTTCTAACACCCAGCTATTCAAGTTATTATGTTCTAACACTCAGCTATCCAAGTTATTATGTTTTAACACCCAGCTATCCAAGTTATTATGTTCTAACACTCAGCTATCCAAGTTATTATGTTCTAACACCCAGCTATCCGAGTTATTATGTTTTAACACCCAACTATTCCAGTTATTATGTTCTAACACCCAGCTATCCAAGTTATTATGTTTTACCACCAAGCTATTCACGTTATTATGTTCTAACACCCAGCTATCCAAGTTATTATGTTCTAACACCCAGCTATTCAAGTTATTATGCTCTAACACCCAGCTATCCAAGTTATTATGTTCTAACACTCAGCTATCCGAGTTATTATGTTCTAACACCCAGCTATCCAAGTTATTATGTTCTAACACCCAGCTATCCAAGTTATTATGTTCTAACACCCAGCTATCCAAGTTATTATGATCTAACACTCAGCTATACAAGTTATCATGTTTTAACCCCCAGCTATTCAAGTTATTATGTTCTAACACCCAGCTATACAAGTTATTATGTTCTAACACCCAGCTATCCGAGTTATTATGTTCTAACACTCAGCTATCCAAGTTATTATGTTCTAACACCCAGCTATCCAAGTTATTATGTTCTAACACTCAGCTATCCAAGTTATTATGTTCTAACACCCAGCTATCCGAGTTATTATGTTCT
>CM067370.1:79236811-79261811 GCA_034401795.1 Chaetoderma sp. LZ-2023a
TTTAGAACATAATAACTTGGATAGCTGGGTGTTAGAACATAATAACTTGAATAGCTGGGTATTAGAACATAATAACTTGAATAGCTGGGTTTAGAACATAATAACTTGGATAGCTGGGTGTTAGAACATAATAACTTGAATAGCTGGGTGTTAGAACATAATAACTTGAATAGCTGGGGTTAGAACATGATAACTTGAATAGCTGGGTGTTAGAACATAATAACTTGGATAGCTGAGGGTTAGAACATAATAACTTGTGTAGCTGGGTGTTAGAACAAAATATCTTGGATAGCTGGGTGTTAGAACATAATAACTTGGATAGCTGAGGGTTAGAACATAATATCTTGGATAGCTGAGGGTGAGAACATAATAAGTTGGATAGCTGAGGGTTAGAACATAATAACTTGGATAGCTGAGGGTTAGAACATAATAACTTGTGTAGCTGGGGGTTAGAACATAATAACTTGGATAGCTGGGTGTTAGAACATAATAACTTGGATAGCTGGGTGTTAACACGTAATAACTTGTTTAGCTGGGGGTTAGAACATAATAACTTGGATAGCTGAGGGTTAGAACATAATATCTTGGATAGCTGAGGGTGAGAACATAATAAGTTGGATAGCTGAGGGTTAGAACATAATAACTTGGATAGCTGAGGGTTAGAACATAATAACTTGTGTAGCTGGGGGTTAGAACATAATAACTTGGATAGCTGGGTGTTAGAACATAATAACTTGGATAGCTGGGTGTTAACACGTAATAACTTGTTTAGCTGGGGGTTAGAACATAATAACTTGGATAGCTGAGGGTTAGAACATAATATCTTGGATAGCTGAGGGTTAGAACATAATACATTGGATAGCTGGGTGTTAGAACATTTTAAGTTGGATAGCTGGGGTTAGAACAAAATAACTTGGATAGCTGGGTATTAGAACATAATAACTTGGATAGCTGGGGGTTAGAACATAATAACTTGGATAGCTGGGGTTAGAACATAATAACTTGGATAGCTAGGTGTTAGAACATAATAACTTGAATAGCCGGGTGTTAGAACATATTAACTTGGATAGCTGGGTGCTAGAATATAATAACTTGGATAGCTGGGTGTTAGAACATATTAACTTGGATAGCTGGGGTTAGAACATTATAACTTGGATAGCTGGGTATTAGAACATAATAACTTGGATAGCTGGGTTTAGAACATAATAACTTGGATAGATGGGTGTTAGAACATAATAACTTGAATAGCTGGGTGTTAGAACATAATAACTTGAATAGCTGGGGTTAGAACATAATAACTTGAATAGCTGGGTGTTAGAACATAATAACTTGGATAGCTGGGTGCTAGAACATAATAACTTGGATAGCTGGGTGTTAGAACATAATAACTTGGATAGCTGAGGGTTAGACCATAACAACTTGGATAGATGAGGGTTAGAACATAATAACTTGTGTAGCTGGGGGTTAGAACATAATAACTTGGATAGCTGGGTGTTAGAACATAATAACTTGGATAGCTGGGTGTTAACACGTAATAACTTGTTTAGCTGGGGGTTAGAACATAATAACTTGGATAGCTGCGTGTTAGAACATAATAACTTGGATAGCTGGGGTTAGAACCTAATAACTTGGATAGCTGAGGGTTAGAACATAATAACTTGGATAGCTGGGTGTTAGAACATATTAACTTGGATAGCTGGGTGCTAGAACATGATAACTTGGATAGCTGAGGGTTAGAACATAATAACTTGGATAGCTGGGTGTTAGAACATTTTAAGTTGGATAGCTGGGGTTAGAACAAAATAACTTGGATAGCTGGGTATTAGAACATAATAACTTGGATAGCTGGGGGTTAGAACATAATAACTTGGATAGCTGGGGTTAGAACATAATAACTTGGATAGCTGGGTGTTAGAACATAATAACTTGAATAGCGGGTGTTAGAACATATTAACTTGGATAGCTGGGTGCTAGAATATAATAACTTGGATAGCTGGGTGTTAGAACATATTAACTTGGATAGCTGGGGTTAGAACATTATAACTTGGATAGATGGGTATTAGAACATAATAACTTGGATAGCTGGATTTAGAACATAATAACTTGGATAGCTGGGTGTTAGAACATAATAACTTGAATAGCTGGGTGTTAGAACATAATAACTTGAATAGCTGGGGTTAGAACATAATAACTTGAATAGCTGGGTGTTAGAACATAATAACTTGGATAGCTGAGGGTTAGAACATAATAACTTGTGTAGCTGGGTGTTAGAACATAATAACTTGGATAGCTGGGTGTTAGAACATAATAACTTGGATAGCTGGGTGTTAGCACAAAATAACTTGGATAGCTGGGTGTTAGAACATAATAACTTGTATAGCTGTGTGTTAGAACATAATAACTTGGATAACTGGGTGTTAGAACATAATAACTTGGATAGCTGAGGGTTAGAACATAATAACTTGGATAGCTGAGGGTTAGAACATAATAACTTGGATAGCTGAGGGTTAGAACATAATAACTTGGATAGCTGAGGGTTAGAACATAATAACTTGGATAGCTGGGTGTTAGAACATAATAACTTGGATAGCTGGGTGTTAGAACATAATAACTTGGATAGCTGGGTGTTAGAACATAATAACTTGTATAGCTGGTGTTAGAACATAATAACTTGGATAGCTGGGTGTTAGAACATAATAACTTGGATAGCTGGGTGTTAGAACATAATAACTTGGATAGCTGAGGGTTAGAACATAATAACTTGTGTAGCTGGGGGTTAGAACATAATAACTTGGATAGCTGGGTGTTAGAACATAATAACTTGGATAGCTGGGTGTTAGCACGTAATAACTTGTTTAGCTAGTGGTTAGAACATAAGAACTTGGATAGCTGGGTGCTAGAACATAATAACTTGAATAGCTGGGGTTAGAACCTAATAACTTGGATAGCTGAGGGTTAGAACATAATAACTTGGATAGCTGGGTGTTAGAACATATTAACTTGGATAGCTGGGTGCTAGAACATGATAACTTGGATTGCTGAGGGTTAGAACATAATAACTTGGATAGCTGGGTGTTAGAACATTTTAAGTTGGATAGCTGGGGTTAGAACATAATAACTTGGATAGCTGGGTATTAGAACATAATAAATTGGATAGCTGGGGGTTAGAACATAATAACTTGGATAGCTGGGGTTAGAACATAATAACTTGGATAGCTGGGTGTTAGAACATAATAACTTGAATAGCCGGGTGTTAGAACATATTAACTTGGATAGCTGGGTGCTAGAACATAATAACTTGGATAGCTGGGTGTTAGAACATATTAACTTGGATAGCTGGGGTTAGAACATTATAACTTGGATAGCTGGGTATTAGAACATAATAACTTGGATAGCTGGGTTTAGAACATAATAACTTGGATAGCTGGGTGTTAGAACATAATAACTTGAATAGCCGGGTGTTATAACATAATAACTTGAATAGCTGGGTGTTAGAACATAATAACTTGAATAGCTGGGATTAGAACATAATAACTTGAATGGCTGGGTGTTAGAACATAATAACTTGGATAGCTGAGGGTTAGAACATAATAACTTGTGTAGCTGGGGGTTAGAACATAATAACTTGGATAGCTGGGTGTTCGAACATAATAACTTGGATAGCTGGGTGTTAGCACGTAATAACTTGTATAGCTGGGGGTTAGAACATAATAAATTGGATAGCTGGGTCTTAGAACATGATAACTTGGATAGCTGGGGTTAGAACCTAATAACTTGTGTAGCTGGGGGTTAGAACATAATAACTTGGATAGCTGGGTGTTAGAACATAATAACTTGGATAGCTGGGTGTTAGCACGTAATAACTTGTTTAGCTGGGGGTTAGAACATAAGAACTTGGATAGCTGGGTGCTAGAACATAATAACTTGAATAGCTGGGGTTAGAACCTAATAACTTGGATAGCTGAGGGTTAGAACATAATAACTTGGATAGCTGGGTGTTAGAACATATTAACTTGGATAGCTGGGTGCTAGAACATGATAACTTGGATAGCTGAGGGTTAGAACATAATAACTTGGATAGCTGGGTGTTAGAACATTTTAAGTTGGATAGCTGGGGTTAGAACATAATAACTTGGATAGCTGGGTATTAGAACATAATAAATTGGATAGCTGGGGGTTAGAACATAATAACTTGGATAGCTGGGGTTAGAACATAATAACTTGGATAGCTGGGTGTTAGAACATAATAACTTGAATAGCCGGGTGTTAGAACATATTAACTTGGATAGCTGGGTGCTAGAACATAATAACTTGGATAGCTGGGTGTTAGAACATATTAACTTGGATAGCTGGGGTTAGAACATTATAACTTGGATAGCTGGGTATTAGAACATAATAACTTGGATAGCTGGGTTTAGAACATAATAACTTGGATAGCTGGGTGTTAGAACATAATAACTTGAATAGCCGGGTGTTATAACATAATAACTTGAATAGCTGGGTGTTAGAACATAATAACTTGAATAGCTGGGATTAGAACATAATAACTTGAATGGCTGGGTGTTAGAACATAATAACTTGGATAGCTGAGGGTTAGAACATAATAACTTGTGTAGCTGGGGGTTAGAACATAATAACTTGGATAGCTGGGTGTTAGAACATAATAACTTGGATAGCTGGGTGTTAGCACGTAATAACTTGTATAGCTGGGGGTTAGAACATAATAAATTGGATAGCTGGGTGTTAGAACATGATAACTTGGATAGCTGGGGTTAGAACCTAATAACTTGGATAGCTGAGGGTTAGAACATAATAACTTGGATAGCTGGGTGTTAGAACATAACTTGAATAGCTGGGTGTTAGAACATAATAACTTGGATAGCTGGGTGTTAGAACATAATAACTTGGATAGCTGGGTGTTAGAACATAATAACGTGTATAGCTGGGGTTAGAACATAATAACTTGGATAGCTGGGGTTAGAACATAATAACTTGGATAGCTGGGTGTTAGAACATAATAACTTGAATAGCTGGGTGTTAGAACATAATAACTTGAATAGCTGGGTGTTAGAACATAATAACTTGGATAGCTGGGGGTTAGAACAGAATAAATTGTATAGCTGGGTGTTAGAACATAATAACTTGGACAGCTGGGTGTTAGAACATAATAACTTGGATAGCTGGGTGTTAGAACATAATAACTTGGATAGCTGGGTGTTAGAACATAATAACTTGGATAGCTGGGGTTAGAACATAATAACTTGGATAGCTGGGTGTTAGAACATAATAACTTGAATAGCTGGGTGTTAGAACATAATAACTTGAATAGCTGGGTGTTAGAACATAATAACTTGAATAGCTGGGTGTTAGAACATAATAACTTGGATAGCTGGGTGTTAGAACATAATAACTTGAATAGCTGGGTGTTAGAACATAATAACTTGAATAGCTGGGTGTTAGAACATAATAACTTGGATAGCTGGGGGTTAGAACAGAATAAATTGTATAGCTGGGTGTTAGAACATAATAACTTGGATAGCTGGGTGTTAGAACATAATAACTTGGATAGCTGGGTGTTAGAACATAATAACGTGTATAGCTGGGTGTTAGAACATAATAATTGGATAGCTGGGAGTTAGAACATAATAACTTGTATAGCTGGGTGTTAGAACATAACTTGAATAGCTGGGTGTTAGAACATAATAACTTAGATAGCTGGGTGTTAGAACATAATAACTTGGATAGCTGAGGGTTAGAACATAATAACTTAGATAGCTGAGGGTTAGAACATAATAACTTGTATGGCTGGGTGTTAGAACATAACTTGAATAGCTGGGTGTTAGAACATAATAACTTGGATAGCTGGGTGTTAGAACATAATAACTTGGATAGCTGGGTGTTAGAACATAATAATTGGATAGCTGGGTGTTAGAACATAATAACTTGGATAGCTGGGTGTTAGAACATAACTTGAATAGCTGGGTGTTAGAACATAACATGAATAGCTGAGTGTTAGAACATAATAACTTGGATAGCTGGGTGTTAGAACATAATAACTTGGATAGCTGGGTGTTAGACCATAATAACTTGGATAGCTGAGGGTTAGACCATAATAACTTGGATAGCTGAGGGTTAGAACATAATAACTTGGGTAGCTGAGGGTTAGAACATAAAAACTTGGAAAGCTGGGTGTTAGAATATAATAACTTGGATAGCTGGGGGTTAGAACATAATAACTTGAATAGCTAGGTGTTAGAACGTAATAACTTGGATAGCTGGGTGTTAGCACGTAATAACTTGTATAGCTGGGTGTTAGAACATAATAACTTGGATAGCTGGGTGCTAGAACATGATAACTTGGATAGCTGAGGGTTAGAACATAATAACTTGGATAGCTGGGTGTTAGAACATTTTAAGTTGGATAGCTGGGGTTAGAACAAAATAACTTGGATAGCTGGGTATTAGAACATAATAACTTGGATAGCTGGGGGTTAGAACATAATAACTTGGATAGCTGGGTGTTAGAACATAATAACTTGAATAGCGGGTGTTAGAACATATTAACTTGGATAGCTGGGTGCTAGAATATAATAACTTGGATAGCTGGGTGTTAGAACATAATAACTTGGATAGCTGGGTGTTAGAACATAATAACTTGGATAGATGGGTATTAGAACATAATAACTTGGATAGCTGGATTTAGAACATAATAACTTGGATAGCTGGGTGTTAGAACATAATAACTTGAATAGCTGGGTGTTAGAACATAATAACTTGAATAGCTGGGGTTAGAACATAATAACTTGAATAGCTGGGTGTTAGAACATAATAACTTGGATAGCTGAGGGTTAGAACATAATAACTTGTGTAGCTGGGTGTTAGAACATAATAACTTGGATAGCGGGGTGTTAGAACATAATAACTTGGATAGCTGGGTGTTAGCACAAAATAACTTGGATAGCTGGGTGTTAGAACATAATAACTTGTATAGCTGTGTGTTAGAACATAATAACTTGGATAACTGGGTGTTAGAACATAATAACTTGGATAGCTGAGGGTTAGAACATAATAACTTGGATAGCTGAGGGTTAGAACATAATAACTTGGATAGCTGAGGGTTAGAACATAATAACTTGGATAGCTGAGGGTTAGAACATAATAACTTGGATTTTTGAGGGTTAGAACATAATAACTTGGATGGCTGGGTGTTAGAACATAATTTGAATAGCTGGGTGTTAGAACATAATAACTTGGATAGCTGGGTGTTAGAACATAATAACTTGTATAGCTGGTGTTAGAACATAATAACTTGAATAGCTGGGGTTAGAACATGATAACTTGAATAGCTGGGTGTTAGAACATAATAACTTGGATAGCTGAGGGTTAGAACATAATAACTTGTGTAGCTGGGTGTTAGAACAAAATATCTTGGATAGCTGGGTGTTAGAACATAATAACTTGGATAGCTGAGGGTTAGAACATAATATCTTGGATAGCTGAGGGTGAGAACATAATAAGTTGGATAGCTGAGGGTTAGAACATAATAACTTGGATAGCTGAGGGTTAGAACATAATAACTTGTGTAGCTGGGGGTTAGAACATAATAACTTGGATAGCTGGGTGTTAGAACATAATAACTTGGATAGCTGGGTGTTAACACGTAATAACTTGTTTAGCTGGGGGTTAGAACATAATAACTTGGATAGCTGAGGGTTAGAACATAATATCTTGGATAGCTGAGGGTGAGAACATAATAAGTTGGATAGCTGAGGGTTAGAACATAATAACTTGGATAGCTGAGGGTTAGAACATAATAACTTGTGTAGCTGGGGGTTAGAACATAATAACTTGGATAGCTGGGTGTTAGAACATAATAACTTGGATAGCTGGGTGTTAACACGTAATAACTTGTTTAGCTGGGGGTTAGAACATAATAACTTGGATAGCTGAGGGTTAGAACATAATATCTTGGATAGCTGAGGGTTAGAACATAATACATTGGATAGCTGGGTGTTAGAACATTTTAAGTTGGATAGCTGGGGTTAGAACAAAATAACTTGGATAGCTGGGTATTAGAACATAATAACTTGGATAGCTGGGGGTTAGAACATAATAACTTGGATAGCTGGGGTTAGAACATAATAACTTGGATAGCTGGGTGTTAGAACATAATAACTTGAATAGCCGGGTGTTAGAACATATTAACTTGGATAGCTGGGTGCTAGAATATAATAACTTGGATAGCTGGGTGTTAGAACATATTAACTTGGATAGCTGGGGTTAGAACATTATAACTTGGATAGCTGGGTATTAGAACATAATAACTTGGATAGCTGGGTTTAGAACATAATAACTTGGATAGATGGGTGTTAGAACATAATAACTTGAATAGCTGGGTGTTAGAACATAATAACTTGAATAGCTGGGGTTAGAACATAATAACTTGAATAGCTGGGTGTTAGAACATAATAACTTGGATAGCTGGGTGCTAGAACATAATAACTTGGATAGCTGGGTGTTAGAACATAATAACTTGGATAGCTGAGGGTTAGACCATAACAACTTGGATAGATGAGGGTTAGAACATAATAACTTGTGTAGCTGGGGGTTAGAACATAATAACTTGGATAGCTGGGTGTTAGAACATAATAACTTGGATAGCTGGGTGTTAACACGTAATAACTTGTTTAGCTGGGGGTTAGAACATAATAACTTGGATAGCTGCGTGTTAGAACATAATAACTTGGATAGCTGGGGTTAGAACCTAATAACTTGGATAGCTGAGGGTTAGAACATAATAACTTGGATAGCTGGGTGTTAGAACATATTAACTTGGATAGCTGGGTGCTAGAACATGATAACTTGGATAGCTGAGGGTTAGAACATAATAACTTGGATAGCTGGGTGTTAGAACATTTTAAGTTGGATAGCTGGGGTTAGAACAAAATAACTTGGATAGCTGGGTATTAGAACATAATAACTTGGATAGCTGGGGGTTAGAACATAATAACTTGGATAGCTGGGGTTAGAACATAATAACTTGGATAGCTGGGTGTTAGAACATAATAACTTGAATAGCGGGTGTTAGAACATATTAACTTGGATAGCTGGGTGCTAGAATATAATAACTTGGATAGCTGGGTGTTAGAACATATTAACTTGGATAGCTGGGGTTAGAACATTATAACTTGGATAGATGGGTATTAGAACATAATAACTTGGATAGCTGGATTTAGAACATAATAACTTGGATAGCTGGGTGTTAGAACATAATAACTTGAATAGCTGGGTGTTAGAACATAATAACTTGAATAGCTGGGGTTAGAACATAATAACTTGAATAGCTGGGTGTTAGAACATAATAACTTGGATAGCTGAGGGTTAGAACATAATAACTTGTGTAGCTGGGTGTTAGAACATAATAACTTGGATAGCTGGGTGTTAGAACATAATAACTTGGATAGCTGGGTGTTAGCACAAAATAACTTGGATAGCTGGGTGTTAGAACATAATAACTTGTATAGCTGTGTGTTAGAACATAATAACTTGGATAACTGGGTGTTAGAACATAATAACTTGGATAGCTGAGGGTTAGAACATAATAACTTGGATAGCTGAGGGTTAGAACATAATAACTTGGATAGCTGAGGGTTAGAACATAATAACTTGGATAGCTGAGGGTTAGAACATAATAACTTGGATTTTTGAGGGTTAGAACATAATAACTTGGATGGCTGGGTGTTAGAACATAATTTGAATAGCTGGGTGTTAGAACATAATAACTTGGATAGCTGGGTGTTAGAACATAATAACTTGTATAGCTGGTGTTAGAACATAATAACTTGGATAGCTGGGTGTTAGAACATAATAACTTGGATAGCTGGGTGTTAGAACATAATAACTTGGATAGCTGAGGGTTAGAACATAATAACTTGTGTAGCTGGGGGTTAGAACATAATAACTTGGATAGCTGGGTGTTAGAACATAATAACTTGGATAGCTGGGTGTTAGCACGTAATAACTTGTTTAGCTGGGGGTTAGAACATAAGAACTTGGATAGCTGGGTGCTAGAACATAATAACTTGAATAGCTGGGGTTAGAACCTAATAACTTGGATAGCTGAGGGTTAGAACATAATAACTTGGATAACTGGGTGTTAGAACATATTAACTTGGATAGCTGGGTGCTAGAACATGATAACTTGGATAGCTGAGGGTTAGAACATAATAACTTGGATAGCTGGGTGTTAGAACATTTTAAGTTGGATAGCTGGGGTTAGAACATAATAACTTGGATAGCTGGGTATTAGAACATAATAAATTGGATAGCTGGGGGTTAGACCATAATAACTTGGATAGCTGGGGTTAGAACATAATAACTTGGATAGCTGGGTGTTAGAACATAATAACTTGAATAGCCGGGTGTTAGAACATATTAACTTGGATAGCTGGGTGCTAGAACATAATAACTTGGATAGCTGGGTGTTAGAACATATTAACTTGGATAGCTGGGGTTAGAACATTATAACTTGGATAGCTGGGTATTAGAACATAATAACTTGGATAGCTGGGTTTAGAACATAATAACTTGGATAGCTGGGTGTTAGAACATAATAACTTGAATAGCCGGGTGTTATAACATAATAACTTGAATAGCTGGGTGTTAGAACATAATAACTTGAATAGCTGGGATTAGAACATAATAACTTGAATGGCTGGGTGTTAGAACATAATAACTTGGATAGCTGAGGGTTAGAACATAATAACTTGTGTAGCTGGGGGTTAGAACATAATAACTTGGATAGCTGGGTGTTAGAACATAATAACTTGGATAGCTGGGTGTTAGCACGTAATAACTTGTATAGCTGGGGGTTAGAACATAATAAATTGGATAGCTGGGTGTTAGAACATGATAACTTGGATAGCTGGGGTTAGAACCTAATAACTTGGATAGCTGAGGGTTAGAACATAATAACTTGGATAGCTGGGTGTTAGAACATAACTTGAATAGCTGGGTGTTAGAACATAATAACTTGGATAGCTGGGTGTTAGAACATAATAACTTGGATAGCTGGGTGTTAGAACATAATAACGTGTATAGCTGGGGTTAGAACATAATAACTTGGATAGCTGGGGTTAGAACATAATAACTTGGATAGCTGGGTGTTAGAACATAATAACTTGAATAGCTGGGTGTTAGAACATAATAACTTGAATAGCTGGGTGTTAGAACATAATAACTTGGATAGCTGGGGGTTAGAACAGAATAAATTGTATAGCTGGGTGTTAGAACATAATAACTTGGACAGCTGGGTGTTAGAACATAATAACTTGGATAGCTGGGTGTTAGAACATGATAACGTGTATAGCTGGGGTTAGAACATAATAACTTGGATAGCTGGGGTTAGAACATAATAACTTGGATAGCTGGGTGTTAGAACATAATAACTTGAATAGCTGGGTGTTAGAACATAATAACTTGAATAGCTGGGTGTTAGAACATAATAACTTGAATAGCTGGGTGTTAGAACATAATAACTTGAATAGCTGTGTGTTAGAACATAATAACTTGAATAGCTGGGTGTTAGAACATAATAACTTGAATAGCTGGGTGTTAGAACATAATAACTTGGATAGCTGGGGGTTAGAACAGAATAAATTGTATAGCTGGGTGTTAGAACATAATAACTTGGCCAGCTGGGTGTTAGAACATAATAACTTGGATAGCTGGGTGTTAGAACATAATAACGTGTATAGCTGGGTGTTAGAACATAATAATTGGATAGCTGGGAGTTAGAACATAATAACTTCTATAGCTGGGTGTTAGAACATAACTTGAATAGCTGGGTGTTAGAACATAATAACTTAGATAGCTGGGTGTTAGAACATAATAACTTGGATAGCTGAGGGTTAGAACATAATAACTTAGATAGCTGAGGGTTAGAACATAATAACTTGTATGGCTGGGTGTTAGAACATAACTTGAATAGCTGGGTGTTAGAACATAATAACTTGGATAGCTGGGTGTTAGAACATAATAACTTGGATAGCTGGGTGTTAGAACATAATAATTGGATAGCTGGGTGTTAGAACATAATAATTGGATAGCTGGGTGTTAGAACATAACTTGAATAGCTGGGTGTTAGAACATAACATGAATAGCTGAGTGTTAGAACATAATAACTTGGATAGCTGGGTGTTAGAACATAATAACTTGGATAGCTGGGTGTTAGACCATAATAACTTGGATAGCTGAGGGTTAGACCATAATAACTTAGATAGCTGAGGGTTAGAACATAATAACTTGGGTAGCTGAGGGTTAGAACATAAAAACTTGGAAAGCTGGGTGTTAGAATATAATAACTTGGATAGGTGGGGGTTAGAACAGAATAACTTGAATAGCTAGGTGTTAGAACGTAATAACTTGGATAGCTGGGTGTTAGCACGTAATAACTTGTATAGCTGGGTGTTAGAACATATTAACTTGGATAGCTGGGTGCTAGAACATGATAACTTGGATAGCTGAGGGTTAGAACATAATAACTTGGATAGCTGGGTGTTAGAACATTTTAAGTTGGATAGCTGGGGTTAGAACAAAATAACTTGGATAGCTGGGTATTAGAACATAATAACTTGGATAGCTGGGGGTTAGAACATAATAACTTGGATAGCTGGGTGTTAGAACATAATAACTTGAATAGCGGGTGTTAGAACATATTAACTTGGATAGCTGGGTGCTAGAATATAATAACTTGGATAGCTGGGTGTTAGAACATATTAACTTGGATAGCTGGGGTTAGAACATTATAACTTGGATAGATGGGTATTAGAACATAATAACTTGGATAGCTGGATTTAGAACATAATAACTTGGATAGCTGGGTGTTAGAACATAATAACTTGAATAGCTGGGTGTTAGAACATAATAACTTGAATAGCTGGGGTTAGAACATAATAACTTGAATAGCTGGGTGTTAGAACATAATAACTTGGATAGCTGAGGGTTAGAACATAATAACTTGTGTAGCTGGGTGTTAGAACATAATAACTTGGATAGCGGGGTGTTAGAACATAATAACTTGGATAGCTGGGTGTTAGCACAAAATAACTTGGATAGCTGGGTGTTAGAACATAATAACTTGTATAGCTGTGTGTTAGAACATAATAACTTGGATAACTGGGTGTTAGAACATAATAACTTGGATAGCTGAGGGTTAGAACATAATAACTTGGATAGCTGAGGGTTAGAACATAATAACTTGGATAGCTGAGGGTTAGAACATAATAACTTGGATAGCTGAGGGTTAGAACATAATAACTTGGATTTTTGAGGGTTAGAACATAATAACTTGGATGGCTGGGTGTTAGAACATAATTTGAATAGCTGGGTGTTAGAACATAATAACTTGGATAGCTGGGTGTTAGAACATAATAACTTGTATAGCTGGTGTTAGAACATAATAACTTGGATAGCTGGGTGTTAGAACATAATAACTTGGATAGCTGGGTGTTAGAACATAATAACTTGGATAGCTGAGGGTTAGAACATAATAACTTGTGTAGCTGGGGGTTAGAACATAATAACTTGGATAGCTGGGTGTTAGCACGTAATAACTTGTATAGCTGGGGGTTAGAACATAATAAATTGGATAGCTGGGTGTTAGAACATGATAACTTGGATAGCTGGGGTTAGAACCTAATAACTTGTGTAGCTGGGGGTTAGAACATAATAACTTGGATAGCTGGGTGTTAGAACATAATAACTTGGATAACTGGGTGTTAGCACGTAATAACTTGTTTAGCTGGGGGTTAGAACATAAGAACTTGGATAGCTGGGTGCTAGAACATAATAACTTGAATAGCTGGGGTTAGAACCTAATAACTTGGATAGCTGAGGGTTAGAACATAATAACTTGGATAGCTGGGTGTTAGAACATATTAACTTGGATAGCTGGGTGCTAGAACATGATAACTTGGATAGCTGAGGGTTAGAACATAATAACTTGGATAGCTGGGTGTTAGAACATTTTAAGTTGGATAGCTGGGGTTAGAACATAATAACTTGGATAGCTGGGTATTAGAACATAATAAATTGGATAGCTGGGGGTTAGAACATAATAACTTGGATAGCTGGGGTTAGAACATAATAACTTGGATAGCTGGGTGTTAGAACATAATAACTTGAATAGCCGGGTGTTAGAACATATTAACTTGGATAGCTGGGTGCTAGAACATAATAACTTGGATAGCTGGGTGTTAGAACATATTAACTTGGATAGCTGGGGTTAGAACATTATAACTTGGATAGCTGGGTATTAGAACATAATAACTTGGATAGCTGGGTTTAGAACATAATAACTTGGATAGCTGGGTGTTAGAACATAATAACTTGAATAGCCGGGTGTTATAACATAATAACTTGAATAGCTGGGTGTTAGAACATAATAACTTGAATAGCTGGGATTAGAACATAATAACTTGAATGGCTGGGTGTTAGAACATAATAACTTGGATAGCTGAGGGTTAGAACATAATAACTTGTGTAGCTGGGGGTTAGAACATAATAACTTGGATAGCTGGGTGTTAGAACATAATAACTTGGATAGCTGGGTGTTAGCACGTAATAACTTGTATAGCTGGGGGTTAGAACATAATAAATTGGATAGCTGGGTGTTAGAACATGATAACTTGGATAGCTGGGGTTAGAACCTAATAACTTGGATAGCTGAGGGTTAGAACATAATAACTTGGATAGCTGGGTGTTAGAACATAACTTGAATAGCTGGGTGTTAGAACATAATAACTTGGATAGCTGGGTGTTAGAACATAATAACTTGGATAGCTGGGTGTTAGAACATAATAACGTGCATAGCTGGGGTTAGAACATAATAACTTGGATAGCTGGGGTTAGAACATAATAACTTGGATAGCTGGGTGTTAGAACATAATAACTTGAATAGCTGGGTGTTAGAACATAATAACTTGAATAGCTGGGTGTTAGAACATAATAACTTGGATAGCTGGGGGTTAGAACAGAATAAATTGTATAGCTGGGTGTTAGAACATAATAACTTGGACAGCTGGGTGTTAGAACATAATAACTTGGATAGCTGGGTGTTAGAACATGATAACGTGTATAGCTGGGGTTAGAACATAATAACTTGGATAGCTGGGGTTAGAACATAATAACTTGGATAGCTGGGTGTTAGAACATAATAACTTGAATAGCTGGGTGTTAGAACATAATAACTTGAATAGCTGGGTGTTAGAACATAATAACTTGAATAGCTGGGTGTTAGAACATAATAACTTGAATAGCTGTGTGTTAGAACATAATAACTTGAATAGCTGGGTGTTAGAACATAATAACTTGAATAGCTGGGTGTTAGAACATAATAACTTGGATAGCTGGGGGTTAGAACAGAATAAATTGTATAGCTGGGTGTTAGAACATAATAACTTGGCCAGCTGGGTGTTAGAACATAATAACTTGGATAGCTGGGTGTTAGAACATAATAACGTGTATAGCTGGGTGTTAGAACATAATAATTGGATAGCTGGGAGTTAGAACATAATAACTTGTATAGCTGGGTGTTAGAACATAACTTGAATAGCTGGGTGTTAGAACATAATAACTTAGATAGCTGGGTGTTAGAACATAATAACTTGGATAGCTGAGGGTTAGAACATAATAACTTAGATAGCTGAGGGTTAGAACATAATAACTTGTATGGCTGGGTGTTAGAACATAACTTGAATAGCTGGGTGTTAGAACATAATAACTTGGATAGCTGGGTGTTAGAACATAATAACTTGGATAGCTGGGTGTTAGAACATAATAATTGGATAGCTGGGTGTTAGAACATAATAATTGGATAGCTGGGTGTTAGAACATAACTTGAATAGCTGGGTGTTAGAACATAACATGAATAGCTGAGTGTTAGAACATAATAACTTGGATAGCTGGGTGTTAGAACATAATAACTTGGATAGCTGGGTGTTAGACCATAATAACTTGGATAGCTGAGGGTTAGACCATAATAACTTAGATAGCTGAGGGTTAGAACATAATAACTTGGGTAGCTGAGGGTTAGAACATAAAAACTTGGAAAGCTGGGTGTTAGAATATAATAACTTGGATAGGTGGGGGTTAGAACAGAATAACTTGAATAGCTAGGTGTTAGAACGTAATAACTTGGATAGCTGGGTGTTAGCACGTAATAACTTGTATAGCTGGGTGTTAGAACATATTAACTTGGATAGCTGGGTGCTAGAACATGAGAACTTGGATAGCTGAGGGTTAGAACATAATAACTTGGATAGCTGGGTGTTAGAACATTTTAAGTTGGATAGCTGGGGTTAGAACAAAATAACTTGGATAGCTGGGTATTAGAACATAATAACTTGGATAGCTGGGGGTTAGAACATAATAACTTGGATAGCTGGGTGTTAGAACATAATAACTTGAATAGCGGGTGTTAGAACATATTAACTTGGATAGCTGGGTGCTAGAATATAATAACTTGGATAGCTGGGTGTTAGAACATATTAACTTGGATAGCTGGGGTTAGAACATTATAACTTGGATAGATGGGTATTAGAACATAATAACTTGGATAGCTGGATTTAGAACATAATAAATTGGATAGCTGGGTGTTAGAACATAATAACTTGAATAGCTGGGTGTTAGAACATAATAACTTGAATAGCTGGGGTTAGAACATAATAACTTGAATAGCTGGGTGTTAGAACATAATAACTTGGATAGCTGAGGGTTAGAACATAATAACTTGTGTAGCTGGGTGTTAGAACATAATAACTTGGATAGCGGGGTGTTAGAACATAATAACTTGGATAGCTGGGTGTTAGCACAAAATAACTTGGATAGCTGGGTGTTAGAACATAATAACTTGTATAGCTGTGTGTTAGAACATAATAACTTGGATAACTGGGTGTTAGAACATAATAACTTGGATAGCTGAGGGTTAGAACATAATAACTTGGATAGCTGAGGGTTAGAACATAATAACTTGGATAGCTGAGGGTTAGAACATAATAACTTGGATAGCTGAGGGTTAGAACATAATAACTTGGATTTTTGAGGGTTAGAACATAATAACTTGGATGGCTGGGTGTTAGAACATAATTTGAATAGCTGGGTGTTAGAACATAATAACTTGGATAGCTGGGTGTTAGAACATAATAACTTGTATAGCTGGTGTTAGAACATAATAACTTGGATAGCTGGGTGTTAGAACATAATAACTTGGATAGCTGGGTGTTAGAACATAATAACTTGGATAGCTGAGGGTTAGAACATAATAACTTGTGTAGCTGGGGGTTAGAACATAATAACTTGGATAGCTGGGTGTTAGAACATAATAACTTGGATAGCTGGGTGTTAGCACGTAATAACTTGTTTAGCTGGGGGTTAGAACATAAGAACTTGGATAGCTGGGTGCTAGAACATAATAACTTGAATAGCTGGGGTTAGAACCTAATAACTTGGATAGCTGAGGGTTAGAACATAATAACTTGGATAGCTGGGTGTTAGAACATATTAACTTGGATAGCTGGGTGCTAGAACATGATAACTTGGATAGCTGAGGGTTAGAACATAATAACTTGGATAGCTGGGTGTTAGAACATTTTAAGTTGGATAGCTGGGGTTAGAACATAATAACTTGGATAGCTGGGTATTAGAACATAATAAATTGGATAGCTGGGGGTTAGAACATAATAACTTGGATAGCTGGGGTTAGAACATAATAACTTGGATAGCTGGGTGTTAGAACATAATAACTTGAATAGCCGGGTGTTAGAACATATTAACTTGGATAGCTGGGTGCTAGAACATAATAACTTGGATAGCTGGGTGTTAGAACATATTAACTTGGATAGCTGGGGTTAGAACATTATAACTTGGATAGCTGGGTATTAGAACATAATAACTTGAATAGCTGGGTGTTAGAACATAATAACTTGAATAGCTGGGTGTTAGAACATAATAACTTGGATAGCTGGGGGTTAGAACAGAATAAATTGTATAGCTGGGTGTTAGAACATAATAACTTGGACAGCTGGGTGTTAGAACATAATAACTTGGATAGCTGGGTGTTAGAACATAATAACGTGTATAGCTGGGGTTAGAACATAATAACTTGGATAGCTGGGGTTAGAACATAATAACTTGGATAGCTGGGTGTTAGAACATAATAACTTGAATAGCTGGGTGTTAGAACATAATAACTTGAATAGCTGGGTGTTAGGACATAATAACTTGAATAGCTGGGTGTTAGAACATAATAACTTGAATAGCTGTGTGTTAGAACATAATAACTTGAATAGCTGGGTGTTAGAACATAATAACTTGAATAGCTGGGTGTTAGAACATAATAACTTGGATAGCTGGGGGTTAGAACAGAATAAATTGTATAGCTGGGTGTTAGAACATAATAACTTGGATAGCTGGGTGTTAGAACATAATAATTGGATAGCTGGGTGTTAGAACATAATAATTGGATAGCTGGGTGTTAGAACATAACTTGAATAGCTGGGTGTTAGAACATAACTTGAATAGCTGAGTGTTAGAACATAATAACTTGGATAGCTGGGTGTTAGAACATAATAACTTGGATAGCTGGGTGTTAGACCATAATAACTTGGATAGCTGAGGGTTAGAACATAATAACTTGGGTAGCTGAGGGTTAGAACATAAAAACTTGGATAGCTGGGTGTTAGAATATAATAACTTGGATAGGTGGGGGTTAGAACAGAATAACTTGAATAGCTAGGTGTTAGAACGTAATAACTTGGATAGCTGGGTGTTAGCACGTAATAACTTGTATAGCTGGGTGTTAGAACATAATAACTTGGATAGCTAGGTGTTAGAACGTAATAACTTGGATAGCTGAGGGTTAGTACATAATAACATGGATAGCTGGGTGTTAGAACATAACTTGGATAGCTGGGTGTTAGAACATAACTTGAATAGCTGGGTGTTAGAACATAATAACTTGAATAGCTGGGTGTTAGAACATAATAACTTGGATAGCTGGGTGTTAGAACATAATAACTTGTGAAGCTGGGTGTTAGAACATAACTTGAATAGCTGGGTGTTAGAACATAATAACATGGATAGCTGGGTGTTAGAACAGAATAACTTGTATAGCTGGGTGTTAGACCATAACTTATATAGCTTCGGGTTAGAACATAATAACTTGGATAGCTGAGGGTTAGAACATAATAACTTGAATAGCTGGGTTTTAGAACATAATAACTTGGATAGCTGGGGTTAGAACATAATAACTTGCATAGCTGGGTGTTAGAACATAATAACTTGTATAGCTAGGTGTTAGAACATAATAACTTGGATAGAAAGTGTTAGAACATAATAACTTGTATAGCTGGGTGTTAGAACATAATAACTTGCATAGCTGGGTGTTAGAACATAATAACTTGTATAGCTGGGTGTTAGAACATAATAACTTGGATAGCTCTGTGTTAGAACAAAATAACTTGGATAGCTGGGTGTTAGAACATATTAACTTGGATAGCTGGGTGCTAGAACATAATAACTTGGATAGCTGAGGGTTAGAACATAATAACTTGGATAGCTGGATGTTAGAACATATTAACTTGGATAGCTGGGGTTAGAACATAATAACTTGGATAGCTGAGGGTTAGAACATAATAACTTGGATAGCTGAGGGTTAGAACATAATAACTTGGATAGCTGAGGGTTAGAACATAATAACTTGGATAGCTGAGGGTTAGAACATAATAACTTGGATTTTTGAGGGTTAGAACATAATAACTTGGATGGCTGGGTGTTAGAACATAATTTGAATAGCTGGGTGTTAGAACATAATAACTTGGATAGCTGGGTGTTAGAACATAATAACTTGTATAGCTGGTGTTAGAACATAATAACTTGGATAGCTGGGTGTTAGAACATAATAACTTGGATAGCTGGGTGTTAGAACATAATAACTTGGATAGCTGAGGGTTAGAACATAATAACTTGTGTAGCTGGGGGTTAGAACATAATAACTTGGATAGCTGGGTGTTAGAACATAATAACTTGGATAGCTGGGTGTTAGCACGTAATAACTTGTTTAGCTGGGGGTTAGAACATAAGAACTTGGATAGCTGGGTGCTAGAACATAATAACTTGAATAGCTGGGGTTAGAACCTAATAACTTGGATAGCTGAGGGTTAGAACATAATAACTTGGATAGCTGGGTGTTAGAACATATTAACTTGGATAGCTGGGTGCTAGAACATGATAACTTGGATAGCTGAGGGTTAGAACATAATAACTTGGATAGCTGGGTGTTAGAACATTTTAAGTTGGATAGCTGGGGTTAGAACATAATAACTTGGATAGCTGGGTATTAGAACATAATAAATTGGATAGCTGGGGGTTAGAACATAATAACTTGGATAGCTGGGGTTAGAACATAATAACTTGGATAGCTGGGTGTTAGAACATAATAACTTGAATAGCCGGGTGTTAGAACATATTAACTTGGATAGCTGGGTGCTAGAACATAATAACTTGGATAGCTGGGTGTTAGAACATATTAACTTGGATAGCTGGGGTTAGAACATTATAACTTGGATAGCTGGGTATTAGAACATAATAACTTGAATAGCTGGGTGTTAGAACATAATAACTTGAATAGCTGGGTGTTAGAACATAATAACTTGGATAGCTGGGGGTTAGAACAGAATAAATTGTATAGCTGGGTGTTAGAACATAATAACTTGGACAGCTGGGTGTTAGAACATAATAACTTGGATAGCTGGGTGTTAGAACATAATAACGTGTATAGCTGGGGTTAGAACATAATAACTTGGATAGCTGGGGTTAGAACATAATAACTTGGATAGCTGGGTGTTAGAACATAATAACTTGAATAGCTGGGTGTTAGAACATAATAACTTGAATAGCTGGGTGTTAGGACATAATAACTTGAATAGCTGGGTGTTAGAACATAATAACTTGAATAGCTGTGTGTTAGAACATAATAACTTGAATAGCTGGGTGTTAGAACATAATAACTTGAATAGCTGGGTGTTAGAACATAATAACTTGGATAGCTGGGGGTTAGAACAGAATAAATTGTATAGCTGGGTGTTAGAACATAATAACTTGGATAGCTGGGTGTTAGAACATAATAATTGGATAGCTGGGTGTTAGAACATAATAATTGGATAGCTGGGTGTTAGAACATAACTTGAATAGCTGGGTGTTAGAACATAACTTGAATAGCTGAGTGTTAGAACATAATAACTTGGATAGCTGGGTGTTAGAACATAATAACTTGGATAGCTGGGTGTTAGACCATAATAACTTGGATAGCTGAGGGTTAGAACATAATAACTTGGGTAGCTGAGGGTTAGAACATAAAAACTTGGATAGCTGGGTGTTAGAATATAATAACTTGGATAGGTGGGGGTTAGAACAGAATAACTTGAATAGCTAGGTGTTAGAACGTAATAACTTGGATAGCTGGGTGTTAGCACGTAATAACTTGTATAGCTGGGTGTTAGAACATAATAACTTGGATAGCTAGGTGTTAGAACGTAATAACTTGGATAGCTGAGGGTTAGTACATAATAACATGGATAGCTGGGTGTTAGAACATAACTTGGATAGCTGGGTGTTAGAACATAACTTGAATAGCTGGGTGTTAGAACATAATAACTTGAATAGCTGGGTGTTAGAACATAATAACTTGGATAGCTGGGTGTTAGAACATAATAACTTGTGAAGCTGGGTGTTAGAACATAACTTGAATAGCTGGGTGTTAGAACATAATAACATGGATAGCTGGGTGTTAGAACAGAATAACTTGTATAGCTGGGTGTTAGACCATAACTTATATAGCTTCGGGTTAGAACATAATAACTTGGATAGCTGAGGGTTAGAACATAATAACTTGAATAGCTGGGTTTTAGAACATAATAACTTGGATAGCTGGGGTTAGAACATAATAACTTGCATAGCTGGGTGTTAGAACATAATAACTTGTATAGCTAGGTGTTAGAACATAATAACTTGGATAGAAAGTGTTAGAACATAATAACTTGTATAGCTGGGTGTTAGAACATAATAACTTGCATAGCTGGGTGTTAGAACATAATAACTTGTATAGCTGGGTGTTAGAACATAATAACTTGGATAGCTCTGTGTTAGAACAAAATAACTTGGATAGCTGGGTGTTAGAACATATTAACTTGGATAGCTGGGTGCTAGAACATAATAACTTGGATAGCTGAGGGTTAGAACATAATAACTTGGATAGCTGGATGTTAGAACATATTAACTTGGATAGCTGGGGTTAGAACATAATAACTTGGATAGCTGGGTATTAGAACATAATAACTTGGATAGCTGGGGGTTAGAACATAATAACTTGGATAGCCGTGGTTAGAACATAATAACTTGGATAGCTGGGTGTTAGAACATAATAACTTGAATAGCCGGGTGTTAGAACATATTAACTTGGATAGCTGGGTGCTAGAACATGATAACTTGGAAAGCTGAGGGTTAGAACAAAATAACTTGGATAGCTGGGTGTTAGAACATAATAACTTGTATAGCTGGGTGTTAGAACATAATAACTTGTATAGCTGGGTGTTAGAACATAATAACTTGGATAGCTGGGTGTTAGAACATAATAACTTGTATAGCTGGGTGTTAGAACATAACTTGAATAGCTGGGTGTTAGAACATAATAACTTGGATAGCTGGGTGTTAGAACATAATAACTTGGATAGCTGGGTGTTAGAACATATTAACTTGGATAGGTGGGTGGTAGAACATAATAACTTGGATAGCTGAGGGTTAGAACATAATAACTTGGATAGCTGGGTGTTAGCACATATTAACTTGGATAGCTGGGGTTAGAACATAATAACTTGGATAGCTGAGGGTTAGAACATAATAACTTGGATAGCTGGGTGTTAGAACATATTAACTTGGATAGCTGGGTGCTAGAACATAATAACTTGGATAGCTGAGGGTTAGAACATAATAACTTGGATAGCTGGGTGTTAGAACATAATAACTTGAATAGCCGGGTGTTAGAACATAATAACTTGAATAGCTGGAGTTAGAACATAATGACTTGGATAGCTGGGTGTTAGAACATAAGAACTTGAATAGCTGGGTGTTAGAACATAATAACTTGGACAGCTGGAGTTAGAACATAATAACTTGGATAGCTGGGTGTTAGAACATAATAACTTGGATAGCTGGGTGTTAGAACATAATAACTTGAATACCTGGGTGTTAGAACATAATAACTTGAATAGCTGGGTGTTAGAACATAATAACTTGGATAGCTGTGTGTTAGAACATAATAACTTGAATAGCTGGGTGTTAGACCATAATAACTTGAATAGCTGGGTGTTAGAACATAATAACTTGGATAGCTGGGGGTTAGAACATAATAACGTGTATAGCTGGGTGTTAGAACATAATAACTTGGATAGCTGGGTGTTAGAACATAATAACGTGTATAGCTGGGTGTTAGACCATAACTTGAATAGCTTCGTGTCAGAACATAATATCTTGCATAGCTGGGTGTTAGAAGATAACTTGAATAGCTGGGTGTTAGAATATAATAACTTGGATAGCTGGGTGTTAGAACATAACTTGAATAGCTGGGTGTTAGAATATAATAACTTGGATAGCTGGGTGTTAGAACATAATAACTTGGATAGCTGGGTGTTAGAACATAATAATTGGATAGCTGGGTGTTAGAACATAATAACTTGTATAGCTGGGTGTTAGAACATAACTTGAATAGCTGGGTGTTAGAACATAATAACTTGGATAGCTGGGTGTTAGAACATAATAACTTGGATAGCTGGGTGTTAGAACATAATAATTGGATAGCTGGGTGTTAGAACATAATAACTTGTATAGCTGGGTGTTAGAACATAACTTGAATAGCTGGGTGTTAGAACATAATAACTTGGATAGCTGGGTGTTAGAACATAATAACTTGGATAGCTGGGTGTTAGAACATAATAACTTGGATAGCTGGGTGTTAGAACTTAACTTGTATAGCTGGGTGTTAGAACATAACTTGAATAGCTGGGTGTTAGAACATAATAACTTGGATAGCTGGGTGTTAGAACATAATAACTTGGATAGCTGGGTGTTAGAACATATTAACTTGGATAGGTGGGTGGTAGAACATAATAACTTGGATAGCTGAGGGTTAGAACATAATAACTTGGATAGCTGGGTGTTAGCACATATTAACTTGGATAGCTGGGGTTAGAACATAATAACTTGGATAGCTGAGGGTTAGAACATAATAACTTGGATAGCTGGGTGTTAGAACATATTAACTTGGATAGGTGGGTGGTAGAACATAATAACTTGGATAGCTGAGGGTTAGAACATAATAACTTGGATAGCTGGGTGTTAGCACATATTAACTTGGATAGCTGGGGTTAGAACATAATAACTTGGATAGCTGAGGGTTAGAACATAATAACTTGGATAGCTGGGTGTTAGAACATATTAACTTGGATAGCTGGGTGCTAGAACATAATAACTTGGATAGCTGAGGGTTAGAACATAATAACTTGGATAGCTGGGTGTTAGAACATAATAACTTGAATAGCCGGGTCTTAGAACATAATAACTTGAATAGCTGGAGTTAGAACATAATGACTTGGATAGCTGGGTGTTAGAACATAAGAACTTGAATAGCTGGGTGTTAGAACATAATAACTTGGACAGCTGGAGTTAGAACATAATAACTTGGATAGCTGGGTGTTAGAACATAATAACTTGGATAGCTGGGTGTTAGAACATAATAACTTGAATAGCTGGGTGTTAGAACATAATAACTTGAATAGCTGGGTGTTAGAACATAATAACTTGGATAGCTGTGTGTTAGAACATAATAACTTGAATAGCTGGGTGTTAGACCATAATAACTTGAATAGCTGGGTGTTAGAACATAATAACT
>CM067370.1:79262311-79310311 GCA_034401795.1 Chaetoderma sp. LZ-2023a
TGACGGGAGCTAGTCCTGAAAAGAACAGCTCACAGAGAAAGTCTGCTATTTGCTGAATAGTGGATTGAAAGGTATCAATACCCTTTTCTTCACACCAGTCTGCAAATCTGTTAACCTTGTTGTTAATTGACTTGAAGGTTGACCTCCTTCTCACAGCCGCAATGAAATCAGCAGCTTGTCGAGAAAAGCCTTCCGATGTGGAACGTTGTTTGATAACATCCACGCAGTCAATTTGAACATTTCGGGACGCTCGTGTAGGAAGCGTCCCTTGGCCTGGGAGATTATGTT
This sequence comes from Chaetoderma sp. LZ-2023a, assembly GCA_034401795.1. Classification (NCBI taxonomy): domain Eukaryota; kingdom Metazoa; phylum Mollusca; class Caudofoveata; order Chaetodermatida; family Chaetodermatidae; genus Chaetoderma; species Chaetoderma sp. LZ-2023a. The sequence goes on from CM067370.1 coordinate 79,262,600, forward strand.
CGGAATCTCGGGCAGCTGCACTGGATTTTCCACCAGCAGATCTAGAAGATCCGTGAACCACGCCCTGCTCGGCCAATACGGCGCCATTAGCAGGACCAGACACGGTTCCTACCTGATCTTCACCAATACCTTCGGTAGAAGGATGGTGGGTGGATACGCGTAAGCGTGCATCCCTCTCCAGCTTATCGCCAGAGCGTCTGTATCGACGGCATTTGGATCTGGAATCGGCGAGACATAAGTCATGATTTGAGAATTTTCCCTTGTGGCGAACAAGTCCACGTTGGGTTTGCCCCAATGCTCGAAGATCCTTCGTAGAACCGAAGGGTTGAGGGACCATTCTGTTGGCAGAATTTTCTGTCTGCGAGACAAAGCATCCGCCAGAATGTTCAATCGCCCAGGAATGTGAGCTGCTTTCAAAATAAACGAGTAATTCCTGCACCATTGAATCAAGTGCCACACTTTGATACATAGTGTGGGTGACTTGGTCCCGCCTTGGCGATTTATATATGATACTACTGTCGAATCGACCGACCGTATCAATATCACCCTGCCCCTGATCATCGGAAGGAACTCTTCCAACGCCAGTTCCACTGCCATCATTTCCAACAGATTGATATGCAGCTGACTCTCCGGGAGAGTCCATGTGCCCGAGACCTGGTTCTCCCAGGCAGGCACCCCACCCTTCCAGCGATGCATCCGTGTAGACGGACAGCTGGGGGCGGGGTAGGTGCAGCGAAACCTCTACTAGGAGATTCTGACGCTGTTTCCACCATAGAAGATGCGATATTATCGGCTCCAAAACTGGCAACAGTTTTGACAGGGGTTCTGTTCTCTGTTTCCACAGAGACATCAGATACAACTGGATAGGCCTTCGCATTAGAGCATCGTACGGGATAACCTGCTCCATGGAGACCATCATGCCCAGCATCTGAAGGAACCGCCTCGCCTTGAATGTGGTCTCCCACTCGAAAACTCTTGAGGATGGCTAACAGAGACACCACTCTGGGCTCTGATGGGTAAAACCCTGCCCCCCTCAAGGTCGAATCGCATCCCCAAATAAACGAAACGTTGAGTGGGCGTCAACTCGGATTTCTCCTCGTTGACTATGCAGCGTAGATCTGAAAGTAACTTCAGAGTCAGAGCAGTATCCACGTTCAACCTGGCTGCCGAGTCTGCCTTAAGCAGCCAGTCGTCTATGTAGGTGTGTAGCGCCACGTTCTCTTTTCTGAAAAACGCTGTCACCGCAAGGACCACTCTTGTGAAAACCCTCGGAGCTGTCGACAGGCCAAACGGGAGACTGTAAACTCCCATACTTGATTCTGAAACGCAAATCTCAGAAACCTGTGCCAACTCCGATTCATAGGAATGTGGAAATATGCATTTTTCAGATCGATCGATACACACCACATTCCTTTCCTCAATCCCGCCATTACCGACCTCGGCGTTTCCATCTGGAACCGAGGCGTATGGATAAACCAATTTAATGGCCTGAGATTGAGTATGGGTCTCCATCCCCCTGTGCTCTTGGGGACAAGGAACATGTTTGAATAGAAGCCTGGAGTGTTTCGATTTGCTGGTTTTATTGCTCCCTACAGAAGTAAACCCGACACTTCCTTTTGAACGGCTTCTAACTTGTCTAGCTCCCTTGGTACAGGTGTCCAGACAGGTGCCAAAGACAGATTTTGTGGTGGAAAGTCCCACCACTCCGGCATGTAACCCTGGGATATCCATCCCAGGACCAGACTGTCTGACGTCACACCTTGCCAGGCCTCGACGAAACGCATGAGCCTTCCACCCACCATAGACGCCTCGACGTCTAACAGGGTTGTCCGGCTCGCAGTCCGCCCACCCCACTCTTTCTTAACGAGAGAGAGAGAGAGAACCATTTCGTTCTAGGCACGACGGGTATAACTGGCACCGCTGTTCCTGTCGCACAGGCGCGGTCCAGGCGGATATGAAGGGAGCTTTCGTACCCTCAGGTACGCTTCGGCCCCTTCTGTCCGCCCTTTGAGGCCTTACCCTTACCCTTCCCCTTGCCCTTCCCGCCTCTAGGGCGGTCAGGAGCAACATTGGGGAGGGTAGGCGCCTCTACAACCTTCCTGGGCTTCTTCGCCGGCGGCGGCTCTGAAACCCCAGCTGAAGCAGAAGTCGCAACAGGCCTTTCGCCTTGCCCTTATGCTTCTTCTGCTCCTTTGAAGGTTAGCGGTTTCCCCACAGGCCCTAGTGCATGCGCTTGCCGCACTAGCTCTAGCTGTAGGTTTACCGCTAACTGATTCTGCGCGATACTGGCGGTATCCTCTAAGATGGCCCACGCTTGGCCACCGAAGATGCTAGGCCCTGTCAGGGGTGTCCCAAGGAGACGCTCCCTGACTGCCGTAGCCGGACGCATATGGTCAATGACCATTTGCCTCCTGGATTTCGTCACACGCGCTTGCACCCTTGCCAATGCGTCCATCGACAGCACCAGGCCGTCATTGACACATGAAAGCGCCACAGGTGGCACGTGGTGGCCTGCCCCGCTTCAGCCCACACCGACTGAAGGAGACGATAAGAGTGGTTGACAGCGCTCATCGCTGCCCTCACACCCTCATCGCATAGGGACAGGACTTCTTCCTGGTGTACCTGAGACTTGTCCACAAGTGCCGGACTGGGGTGACCCGGCACGGCACTCTGGACGCCCAGTACCCATCGGTCATCCTCCGTGACCGACGGGACTACACCATACCTGTCGTATTCCCCCCGCGGAATACGACATCTTGCCCGCACCTCCCTGGAGGCCGCAGGGAGCTGACCCTTGGTCATCAGTTGTTTGCTATAAATAGCATCCAACCATTCTATGAACCGTGGATCCAGTCCCACTGACTGGATCCGGGCCGCGGGCAAAATCCCCGTCCTGATCGACGCAACCGACGGACGGGGCGCATCTTCATCGGCCGTGGCCGAAACCAGACGGGTCAACCCTGGCTAGCCACGCCAGAGCATCTGACCAATCTACCTCCGATGAAGACACCCCCGCAAACACGTCACCCGTTGACGTGCTCACGGGTCTGCCAGCCACGGCCTCCCAGCAAGGAGCCACGGCTGACACGCCAGGCACTCCGGTACCACACGGTTCCGCCGCCACCCCATGAAACACTCCGGTCCATGGGGTAGGTCCGCACGGAAAACCGTACGGACCCGTAGCAGTCGCGGAACCATAGCCGGACACGGGCGCCCACGGCACCCCACGTCCGACTGCCGGACCAGGCGAGATAGGTGAGTACCACGCCCGGCCCGGCACACCCGTTCCCGTGACGGCTGGTGCCAAACCAAGCTGCACGGAACCGGTGCACGGTAACGGATTTGCCTCAGCCACAGGCGGAGCCGCTGACCTGGCTTGCGCCAAACCAGACAAATGGAGGCCGGTTCCGTCTAGGACGGAATCAACCTCCATATTCTCCACCTGCGGCTTCACGGGCCGCAGCAACCTCTCCTCCTCGGCCTCCTCGTCTTCAGACTCCGAAGAGTCGTCACTAGACGAGTCAACCGTGGAACCGTCCTGGCGGACGGCTCCCACACCTGACGGACCGGCCACCGCTACTGGACCACCCGGAGGTGGCCGCAGAGAAACAGAAACCCGTCTGGCCGAAGCCAGACGGGACTGCCAGGGGGCCGTATGAGACGGCCCCCTCGGTAACCAGTCCAGAATCCTGTCCGAGGACAGGATCCGTACCAGGCATGGGGAGAAACTGCCCCCCAACCTTTGGTAGCAGGGACGACACCAGCGTGGTCAGAACGCTATGCAGAAAAACCCTGCAGAGCCGGACCAAACCACGCCGGCGGTGCCATCTCCGCCACCTCCAGCTGGGGACGTGGAGCACCCGCACCGCCGAACCGGCCGCTCCACGATTTACTCTCGGACCGCCTGACCCCGCGTCAGACCCAGCCAAGTCCTTCTGGGCAAGGAACTTAACCATCGTTTCGACGGACCACACTGCACAAACATTACACCTATGATCTATATTACACAGGGCACACATAAAACAGACATGGTCCTTGAACATTACACGGACAAACTTATGGCAGTCGTCACATGATGGCGGGGCTGGCTTGGCCTATAAAATAAGCACAAACCTACAATAAACAAGCGGAACGAGACCCGGATGGAAGGCAGACAATTAATTTTCAAATAATTTGACTCATAAATTAACCGTAACCTCCCTGCACCCCACCCCGCCACGTTACAACAACGATCGCATTGATTATGACAAGTACGCGGCGGGCACAACACACCCATAATAGATCCTACAGGATGTGTAACGGCTCCAGGAATCATATCGCATAGCATTCAGGGTATATTTACTAATCAATATAAATTATACTCCTAACGAACGCAGCACGATATGTGAAGAAAACAACAAAATGTATAACAAAACTGCTGTCTCACACGGTAAAACCGCAGACCACACATCTACTCAAGAATTTTGAAACCACCGATCATTGCAAACCGATCGTGATCGCACGTAAACTTGATCATTCTAAAGTTTCCGGTACCATTTTTAGTACGCAGCACCCAGAATAAGATGCGCGAATTAATGAAAAATTTTTCTTCACATAAACATCCGAGCGACCGGGTGTGACGTCACCCGCTCGGATTCTACGGAGAACGACGTCAGCCGATATTCGTGTTAGAAATACCGTAGCAAACACCTATTTTCATATCTGCCGATCGCCTGTTGGGGTTTAAAGAAGGCGATCGTCTGGCATATATCGTTGTTAGCACACGTCCCAGATTCTATGGGGACAGAAATTGGAACATGCGACACAACGAAATTTAGAGACCTAAGTCTTTTAACTATGGATAATAAAGAACAATACAACCTGGTTGTCTTGGGCGGTATTCTCCATAGTCCTTAGTTAATCCTTTCAGAACACACAAACTATCACTGATTAAAGACTTAGATTATTTTAAAACACTAAAATCCTTAATGCAAAAAGCATGTATTGCTCTTGTTGCTATGCAAACAAGAATGAGCTCTATGGTAAACGGGTACTCGGCAGTGGGGAGCCGGGTACCCGGTTCCCAGGAGTCGGTAAAGCTTTCTAAGTCTATAATCCTAGAGCCGCTGTCAAGGCCAGCTGTATATCAGAAGTAACAGAATGGTGAGTATTGATCGAAGGAGAAACCTTATTCTCGAGGACTTCAGACTCGAGATTCTCCAGACACACAGACTAAAATTTATTGGATTTGGATGCACACAAAGACCTCTTACTTAAGACAGAAGATCCTGGTATACTGGAAGAAGAAGAGGGAAATCTACCAGAAAATCTAGAAGGTCTAACAACCAAATCCTCTTTGGCCAACAGGGAGATATCAGAAGAATTTCGCAAACCTGATCCTTGACCCTCTTCAAAATTAACTGAATCAAAATCGCTCGAGAGAAGGCATAGGCGAACATTCCTGTCCACTACTGAGACAGAGCATCCACCCTCCCCCCCCCCCCCCCCCCCGAGGGGTTGACTGTCCAGAAAAGGAGACATGTAAGAGAAGATCTGAGCATTCAGAGAGGCCGCGAACAGCTCTACTAGAGGACAATCCATAAGACTAAACCTCATTCCTCCTTCTAAAAATGAAAGAAAAACCCATGGCCATGACTGAACGAATCGAGATTTAGAAGCCTAACAGACAATCCGACCAATGCACAGAAGCCTGGATCTACTTTCCAATGAATAGCCTCTTCTATAGACTCCCTGACAATCATAGACAAACAACAACCCCTCTAAAGCTAATAGCTTCTAATAATAAGGAACAGAAAACCTTTTTGGAAGAGGAGACTACATAGAAGGATTCTAGATCCAGGAATATCTAGCCCCTTTTAATAAGGGCACCCCCCCCCCCCTTAAAGAAGAGTCAAACTTACTATATGCTAAAGAGGAGTGCTCATAGAAAACACATAGATTACATATGCCAAAAATCCTGGCCTATATCATAACGCTTATACCTCAGTAAATAGGTAACTCACGTTTATTATGGATATTTTAATAATACCGCTTACTCTGAATGGAGACCAAAAGGGTCATATCAGAATAGCCTAACTTATTAATAATGCTAAAGACTCTGCAAAAATTATAGATAATATTATTTACAGAGATTTAACCAGAGATTGTGGCAAACCAAAACCCCATAGTAAGTCTATGGGAGTGCTTAGAGTCAAGATATAGCCAAATCATGTGCACGAGATCTACATGAACTACGGGAAAGTCACTAGTGATGACCGTCATCACAATTCTATGAATAGCATACATGACAAGTCACAAGGTCCTGATAAGAGAACTATGGCCCACATTAGACTATCTAATTTAAACATCGTATAACAATGGATATAATAAAAAATTGTATTGAATACATCAACGGTTGCATAGCCGCTCGGGCTTGCTGATAAATTAGATATCCTAAACAATTCGATATTTATGCCACGAGGCAGAAACTTAAAAGATTTTAATAAATTTATTGATTCTTATATTCATAATCTTAGCATCAATAATTTCATCTTTGTACTAACAAATGCCATTGTGTTAGAAATCCCCAAGAAAGATTGAACACTGATACTAGATATTAACTGATTGAATACTGAATTTTGCAGACGACATATCACAACTGTAATATCTCTGGACTTGCAAAGATTTAGAAAACATTTTGACCGAAATAGTTGGTGGATGCTTAAATCCAAAGATTCTCGTCCGCTCTTCCCCCCTCCAGCGCAACCCCAACCCCACTCCAACCGGCCCACCGCCAACTCGCAGACAACAACCTCAACGAGCAAAAACTCAAGACTCACCGAATAATCCGGGAATACTCCGACCGAAAATTGCCGGTGGCATCACCAACAACCTTCAGCTAAACTGCCCCCAAAATACCCAGCAAATCCCGAGCCCCGCCCCCCGAAACCCCCCTCCGATGGCCCGCAGCAACCCAGTCAAAATAGAGCAAAATTTACGCTATAAAAGGAAAACCAAACAAAAATCTGGATTGAAAAATGAAAACAAAACGAACTCACCGAAACTATGTCAACGCAGAAGAATCCGACTCATATTCCTCCTTCCTTCCCCTTTATCCGATTGATTATCCTTTCTAAGCGAATAATGTACTTGTAGACATTAATCCTGTACTCATAATGATCCTATGAAACCTTTACTGAATCTAATTCTTTTCAGCGACTGACGAAATTATACTACGATTTACTTAAGAATCAGGGATATCCCCTCCACAAATAAACTCCCTTTGGTTAAATAAATATGTCAACCTGCCGACATAAGAGGTAAAAGGAGCGAGAAAAAACGCTGAATGGCCCGAAGACAACTGGCCATCTAAAGTTGGATGAAAGCAAAAATCGTATCTCGAAATAATGCGTAGAATACCACCTGAATTATCGGCTTATGAAATGCGCATAGAAAATAATCTGCAACAAAATCCCATACGGTAACCAGTCAGGAGTCTTTAATTACGCTGAAATTGTCGCTGATAAACGAATAAATGTCTGAATAGACTACCATTCCAAGAGAGACTACAAGACTGGCAATGACTTGGAATGACTATTTTCAGCAATTTAACATTCCCAATATTAAACAAAAACTGAAATAAGACTAATTCTTAGGCAAGAAGATGACTAGATTCTAGGAATGCGGATATGGAAAAAGGGAAACGGAAATGCATGAACCCGGAAGTATACTACCGGAATCTGATCAAAATCCTACAACCCGGATGTACAGAATTACCGGAAGAGGAAGCTGAAAACCCGGAAATGGATGAACATGTAATGCCGGGTAAAACCAGAAATGACCCTATCCCCGGCTGTACGAAATCCGGATGTGGAAAAAAGGAAAAAGGAATGGATAAAACCGGAAGTAGACTACCGGAACTGATCAAGATCCTACAATCCGGATGTACAGACTAACCGGAAGAGGGAACTGAAAAAACGGAACCGGAAATTGGTGAACAATGCAATGCCGGGTCCACAGACCCGGATATGCATTCTTCCAGAAGCTCTCATGAAACCGGAAACGGAAATCGGAATTACATCCAGGTCTGACCGACCCGGAATGCAGGAAATGTCAATTTCCCTTTCTCCGAGATCTAACAATACTCACCATTCTGTTACTTCTGATATACAGCTGGCCCTGACAGCGGCTCTAGGATTATAGACTTAGAAAGCTTTACCGACTCCTGGGAACCGGGTACCCGGCTCCCCACTGCCGAGTACCCGTTTACCATAGAGCTCATATTGTTTGCATAGCCACCAAACAAGAGAAAACTATGGCTTGCCTCCATGGGGCTGGGAGGCTGGGTCCGTAACAGAATGGTGAGTATTGTTAGATCTCGGAGAAAGGGAAATTGACATTTCCTGCATTCTCCTTCGATCAATACTCACCATTCTGTTACTTCTGATATACACCAGATTTGATCAGTAACCTGGTGGGAAGGGGCAAGCCATACATGCTAATTTTGCCCCTTGGAGAAAGATTTTAGACTTCAAACTTGACTAACGGAGACCTAAAAGGACCATCAAGTTCACGGAACCGAATCACATTCGCGTCACAGCCCCCCCCCTTTTTCCTCCTAAGAAAAGGGAGAGAACTAACGAACATGTATCTCGCCTGAAACACCAATATGCCAAGAGGGTTAACTACTCCCTGCATATCGCTTGTATTAGCCTGGGAATGAGCATGAATATATAAGATGAATGAACATGATACATATACATAATACAAAAAACTCTCACTTGTTGAATTACCTTATGATAACAGGACTTCAGACGTACCGCCTACAACCATTCACCGGTTCGGCCATCAGTGACACAATCTGGTTGACATCCTCTCGCTTGACCATGCCTGCTTTAGGTTCTTTTCTTACCAAAGTGAAAAAAGGGGAAAAGCAGTGTGGTCACTAACTATCGTTTCAAAACAGCTAAAGCGAGTGGATTGGCTGAGTCTGACACATCCCTCATATAGTAATCCGTAAATGAGGACTCACAGTGCCATTGTGCAACGGCCATGATGTCCTCTAACGGAACACCATTGTAAAGGGCGGTCGAGGCGGCTATTCCTCTAACATCGTGTGCCCTTACGCCCTGCACCTGGTGCCCAGTCGCCATCTCATGAGTAGTCTGAATGCATTCGACCACCCAACGAGAGATAGTATCCATGGATGCGGCGCCATAAGGCTTTTTATGGCAGATCCACAGATGTCTATCGTTCGACCGTAACGAGTCAGTCCGTTTCTTGTACTTAGTCAAAGCACGGACCGGGCACCAGACACTGGCATCACGATCAAACCTGGTTAACTTCGGTATAATGATCGGTTTGCCGGGATATCTCAAAGATTGATTCTTTGACATAAATTCTGCTCTAAGCAGAAGACGCAGACCTTCTCCAGAAACAATAAATCGGTTCCTCTCTGCCGAAAGCGCATGGATCTCACTGCGCCTTCTAGCTGAGGAAGCTGCCAATAGAAAGACCGCCTTTAGAGTCAAATGCTTTAGACTAGCCGAACGCAACGGTTCGAATGGGTGCTTGGCCAGTACATTAAGCACTAAAGATAGACTCCAGGCTGGAATGACTACCGGTTGTCTCGGGCGGAGATTGCTCATTCCCTTCAACATCACGTTTAACTGGGCCACCTCTGGACTATCCCTGTTGGCTAGACACGGGATAACTGATGCCAAAGCTGACTTGTATCAAGCAATTGTGACGGGAGCTAGTCCTGTAAAGAACAGCTCACAGAGAAAGTCTGCTATTTGCTGAATAGTGGATTGAAAGGTATCAATACCCTTTTCTTCACACCAGTCTGCAAATCTGTTAACCTTGTTGTTATATGACTTGAAGGTTGACCTCCTTCTCGCAGCCGCGATGAAATCAGCAGCCTGTCGAGAAAAGCCTTCCGACGTGGAACGTTGTTTGACAACATCCACGCAGTCAATTTGAACATTTCGGGACGCTCGTGTAGGAAGCGTCCCTTGGCCTGGGAGATTATGTTCGGAATCTCGGGCAACTGCACAGGATTTTCCACCAGCAGATCCAGAAGATCCGTGAACCACGCCCTGCTCGGCCAATACGGCGCTATTAGCAGGACCAGACACGGCTCCTCCCTGACCTTCACCAATACCTTCGGAAGAAGAATGGTGGGTGGATACGCATAAGCGTGCATCCCTCTCCAGCTTATCGCCAGAGCATCTGTATCGACGGCATTTGGATCTGGAATCGGCGAGACATATGTCATGATTTGAGCATTTTCCTTTGTGGCGAACAAGTCCACGTTGGGTTTGCCCCAATGCTCGAAGATCCGTCGCAGAACTGGAGGGTTGAGGGACCATTCTGTTGGCAGGATTCTCTGTCTGCGAGACAAAGCATCCGCCAGAATGTTCAATCGGCCAGGAATATGAGCTGCTTTCAAAACAACCGAGTAATTCCTGCACCATTGAATCAAGTGCCACACCCTGATGCACAGGGTGGGCGACCTGGTCCCTCCTTGGCGATTTATATATGATACTACTGTCGAATTGTCCGACCGTATCAATATCACCTTGCCCCTGATCATCGGAAGGAACTCTTCCAACGCCAGTTCCACTGCCATCATTTCCAACAGATTGATATGCAGCTGACTCTCCGGGAGAGTCCATGTGCCCGAGACCTGGTGTTCTCCCAGGCAGGCACCCCACCCTTCCAGCGATGCATCCGTGTAAACGGACAGCTGGGGGTGGGGTAGGTGCAGCGAAACCCCTATTAGGAGATTCTGACGCTGTTTCCACCATAGAAGATGCGATATTATCGGCTCCAAAACTGGCACCAGTTTTGACAGGGGTTCTGTTCTCTGTTTCCACAGAGACATCAGATACAACTGGATAGGTCTTCGCATTAGAGCAGCGTACGGGATAACCTGCTCCATGGAGACCATCATGCCCAGCATCTGAAGGAACCGCCTCACCTGAATGTGGTTTCCCACTCGAAAACTCCCGAGGATGGCTAACAGAGACACCACTCTGGGCTCTGACGGGTAAACCCTGCCCTCCTCGAGGTCGAATCGCATCCCCAAATAAATGAAATGTTGAGTGGGCGTCAACTCGGATTTCTCCTCGTTGACTATCCAGCCTAGATCTGAAAGTAACCTCAGAGTCAGAGCAGTATCCACGTTCAACCTGGCTGCCGAGTCTGCCTTGAGCAGCCAGTCGTCTATGTAGGTGTGTAGCGCCACGTTCTCTTTTCTGAGAAACGCTGTCACCGCAAGTACCACTCTTGTGAAAACCCTCGGAGCTGTCGACAAGCCAAACGGGAGAACTGTAAACTCCCATACTTGATTCTGAAAACTGTGCCAACTCCGATTCATCGGAATGTGGAAATATGCATCTTTCAGATCGATCGATACACACCACATTCCTTTCCTCAATCCCGCCATTACCGACCTCGGTGTTTCCATCTGGAACCGAGGCGTATGGATAAACCAATTTAATGGCCTGAGATTGAGTATGGGTCTCCATCCCCCCGTGCTCTTGGGGACAAGGAACATGTTTGAATAGAAGCCTGGAGTGTTCCGGTTTGCTGGTTTTATTGCTCCCTTCAGAAGCAAACCCGACACTTCCTTTTGAACGGCTTCTAACTTGTCTGGCTCCCTTGGTACGGGTGTCCAGACAGGTGCCAAAGACAGATTTTGTGGCGGAAAGTCCCACCACTCTGGCATGTAACCCTGGGATAACCATCCCAGGACCAGACTGTCTGACGTCACACCTCGCCAAGCCTCGACGAAACGCATGAGCCTTCCACCCACCATAGACGCCTCGACGTCTAACGGGGTTGTCCGGCTCGCAGTCCGCACCCCCCCCCCTTTCTTAACGAGAGAGAGTGAGAACCATTTCGTTCTAGGCACGACGGGTATAACTGGCACCGCTGTTCCTGTCGCACAGGTGCGGTCCAGGCGGATATGAAGGGAGCTTGAGTACCCTCAGGTACGCTTCGGCCCCTTCTGTCCGCCCTTTGAGGCCTTACCCTTACCCTTCCCCTTGCCCTTACCACCTCTAGGGCGGTCCGGAGCAACATTGGGGAGGGTAGGCGCCTCTACAGCCTTCCTGGGTTTCTTCGCCGGCGGCGGCTCCGAGAACCCAGCCGAAACAGACGTCGCAATAGGCCTGGCTTTCGCCTTGCCCTTATGCTTTTTCTGTTTCTTTGAAGGCTGTCCTGTTAGCGGCTTGCCCACAGCCCCTAGTGCGTGCGCTTGCCGCACTAGCTCTAGCTGCAGATTTACCGCTAACCGATTCTGCGCAATACTGGCGGTGTCCTCTAAGATGGCCCGCGCTTGGCCACCAAAGATGCTAGGCCCTGTCAGGGGCGTCCCAAGAAGACGTTCCTTGACTGCCGTAGCCGGACGCATATGGTCAATGACCATTTGCCTCCTGGACTTCGTCACACGCGCTTGCACCCTTGCCAATGCGTCCATTGACAGCACCAAGCTGTCATTAACGCACGATAGCGCCACAGGTGGCACAGGGTGGCCTGCCCCCGCTTCAGCCCACACCGACTGAAGTAGACGATAGGAGTGATTGACAGCGCTCATCGCTGCCCTCACACCCTCATCGCATAGGGCCAGGACTTCTTCCTGGTGTACCTGGGCCGTATCCACTAGTGCCGGACCGGGACCACCCGACCCGGCACTCTGGACGCCCAGTACCCATCGGTCATCCTCCGTGACCGACAGGACTACACCATACCTGTCGTATTCACCCCGCGGAATACGACATCTTGCCCGCACCTCCCTGGAGGCCGCAGGGAGCTGACCCTTGGTCATTAGTTGTTTACTATAAATAGCATCCAACAAATCAATGAACCGTGGATCCAGTCCCACTGACTGGATCCGGGCCGCGGGCAAAATCCCCGTCCTAATCGACGCAACCGACGGACGGGGCGCATCTTCATCGGCCGTGGCCGAAACCACAGACGGGTCTACTCTGGCTAGCCACACCAGAGCATCAGACCAATCTATCTCCGAAGAAGATACCCCCGCAAACACGTCACCCGTTGACGTGCTTACGGGTCTGCCAGCCATGGCCTCCCGGCAAGCAGCCACGGCTGACACGCCAGGCACTCCGCTACCACATGGTTCCGCCGCCACCCCATGAAACACTCCGGTCCATGGGGTAGGTCCGCACGGACCCGTAACCGTCGCGGAACCATAGCCGGCCACGGGCGCCAACGGCACCCCATGTCCGGCTGCCGGACCAGGCGAGATAGGTGAGTACCACGCCTGGCCCGGCACACCCGTTCCCCTGACGGCTGGTGACAAACCAAGCCGCGCGGAACCGGTGCACGGTAACGGATTGGCCTCAGCCGCAGGTGGAGCCGCTGACCTGGCTTGCGCCAAACCAGACAAATGGAGGCCGGTTCCGTCCAGGACGGAATCAACCTCCATATTCTCCACCTGCGGCTTCACGGGCCGCAGCAACCTCTCCTCCTCGGCCTCATCGTCTTCAGACTCCGAAGAGCCGTCACTAGACGAATAAACCGTGGAGCCGTCCTGGCGGACGGCTCCCACACCTGACGGACCGGCCACCGCTACTGGACCACCCGGAGGTGGCTGCAGAGAGACAGAACCTGTCTGGCCGAAGCCAGACGGGACCGCCAGGGGGCCGTACAAGACGGCCCCCTCGGTAACCAGTCCAGAATCCTGTCCGAGGACAGGATCCGTACCAGGCATGGGGAGAAACTGCCCCCCAACCTTTGGTAGCAGGGACGACACCAGCGTGGGCAGAACGCTATGCAGAAAACCCTGCATAGCCGGACCAAACCACGCCGGCGGTGCCATCTCCGCCCCCTCCAGCTGGGGACGTGGAGCACCCCCACCGGCCGAACCTGGCGCTCCACGATTTCCTCTCGGACCGCCTGACCCCGCGTCAGACCCAGCCAAGTCCTTCTGGGCAAGGAACTTAACCATCGTTTCGACGGACCACACTGCACAAACATTACACCTATGATCTATATTACACAGGGCACACCTAAAACAGACATGGTCCTTGAACATTACACGGACAAACTTATGGCAGTCGTCACATGATGGCGGGGCTGGCTTGGCCTATAAAATAAGCACAAACCTACAATAAACAAGCGGAACGAGACACGGATGGAAGGCAGACAATTAATTTTCAAATATTTTGACTCATAAATTAACCGTAACCTCCCGCACCCCACCCCGCCACGTTACAACAACGATCGCATTGATTATGACGACAAGTACGCGGCGGGCACAACACACCCATAATAGATCCTACAGGATGTGTAACGGCTCCAGGAATCATATCGCATAGCATTCAGGGTATATTTACTAATCAATATAAATTATACTCCTAACGAACGCAGCACGATATGTGAAGAAAACAACAAAATGTATAACAACTGCTGTCTCACACGGTAAAACCGCAGACCACACATCTACTCAAGAATTTTGAAACCACCGATCATTGCAAACCGATCGTGATCGCACGTAAACTTGATCATTCTAAAGTTTCCGGTACCATTTTTTAGTACGCAGCACCCAGAACAAGATGCGCGAATTAATGAAAAAATTTTTCTTCACATAAACATCCGAGCGACCGGGTGTGACGTCACCCGCTCAGATTCTACGGAGAACGACGTCAGCCGATATTCGTGTTAGAAATACCGTAGCAAACACCTATTTTCATATCTGCCGATCGCCTGTTGGGGTTTAAAGAAGGCGATCGTCTGGCATATATCGTTGTTAGCACACGTCCCAGATTCTATGGGGTCAGAAATCGGAACATGCGACACAACGAAATTTAGAGACCTAAGTCTTTTAACTATGGATAATAAAGAACAATACAACCTGGTTGTCTTGGGCGGTATTCTCCATAGTCCTTAGTTATCCTTTCAGAACACACAAACTATCACTGATTAAAGACTTAGATTCTTTTAAAAACACTAAAATCCTTAATGCGAAAAGCATGTATTGCACTTGTTGCTATGCAAACAAGAATGAGCTCTATGGTAAACGGGTACTCGGCAGTGGGGAGCCGGGTACCCGGTTCCCAGGAGTCGGTAAAGCTTTCTAAGTCTATAATCCTAGAGCCGCTGTCAGGGCCAGCTGTATATCAGAAGTAACAGAATGGTGAGTATTGATCGAAGGAGAAGTACAGTTCTAATACCGGAAGCGGAAGTAAACTGACTAGTGTCCACCCCGGAACCGGAAACGCCTCTACCAGAATTCGGAAAATAAAAAGAGTCCTCAGACTCCGGATATCCGGAATGGCCGGAAGTGCTAAAAGACCCGGAAACGGAAGTAGACACTAGACCTCTAGGACCCGGATGTCCTACATAACCGGAAGACAGACCGGAAGTGGTAACCAGATCTTGCCGACCCGGATCACCCCCCACCCCAAACCGGAAGTCCTTCCGGAAACGGAAGCTACCGAAGCCGGATCTTGACGACCCGGATGTCTCGCTAAACCGGAAGTCCGGCCGGAAAAAGAATGAGAATCGTAAAACGGAAGTAACTGTAATTAGCAAGACTAGGTAACAACCTCTAACAATGGGCGCTTTCGAGCCTACTTTAATCACCGGAACCACTGTTACATTGGCATTTTCATAAGTACTAGCCTTATGGACACCAGCTTCCGCCGACGCCACCACGGCTTGAAGGTTATGCCCATCACCTTCTAGTCTAACGTGGATTTTCTGTGGTGCACCCTCCGAGCACACCTTCAAGAGCTTAGATGCTCTTGTCTTCTGCTTTTTCGGCGATTCCATCACCTGTCTAGAGGACAGGGGGACCGGCTTCCCCCATTTGCGGGAACGCCCGCTAGCCTTCGGGCTATCCTCTGAGCTTGACGAGCTCTCCTTCCTTTTTGCCTCTTTTATTGCAGAAGAGATCCTTTCACCATGTGATTTCGTCAAAACGGTGGCAAACGACTCAAACCTAGCAAAGAGCGCCATCACGGCGTCCGAATTTCCCGATGAATTTCCCCCCTCCGTTGCTACCGATAACGGAACAGAGGTTGAAGCAAAGGACACCGCCCTTGTCTGCTAGCAACGGAGGAAGGGGAAGGACGACCAGAGGCAGCGATTGTTAGACCGACAAATCTTTAAAGAACGCTTTCGCTACCGAAAACCGGCCACCCTTTACAAATCACACACATAGCATTAGTAGTACAGGACACTTCGCACAAACGTGCCCGGCGAATCGAGTGATGACGATCACATTTTGCCGACGAACATTTAGTCTTATCTGACCTTTTCGCTAACTCCTACAAACGAAAAAACGTAACAATGAAGCATACCGCTCAAACTCTCACACAAGAGACACCCTCAACTCAGTTCTAACGGCGGGAAAATTCAAATTTCCTTACCAGAAACTTTCAAGGGATTTTAATATAATCCTTATAATGCACTAGAAATAACTTCGTTACAGGCTCTATATATGGACTGGACATTATCAATGATGATGATGATTTAGGATAGGCATAACAATCAAGATACCACGAAGCAAAAACGATCTTCGCGAAAACCGGTAATATATAAATTCGTCTATAAGATACCATATAAACACAATTATACTCCTAGACGTAACTTAGGGAGAATTGACTTCATATTGGGCATATTGTTCCGAGATATAAAGTCAAAAGGTATCACTGCCACAGCGCAAAACACAAAAAATTATATAAATATTTTTAGACAACTATTCTGCATGCAGAATAATTGAAAAGTGAATCTGTTTCCTATTCGGGCTCTGATGCGCATGCGTGAGCGCGCGTAGCGACAAGCGTCACTATGAGGTGAGTATAGACTGGTGCCAGTCTATACCTGATGGTAGGCTGGAGGTGGGACTCAACCAGTAGCCTGGTTGAGGGTCCATAGGAATAGGATTAGGCATGGGGACGTGTGTATGCAGGCATAAAAATCTTATTCTGACAGCAAAATGCAAATAATTGATTTAGCAAGTAGTGATTGAACGGTAATGGATGTTTTTGTGGTGTAATAACAACCGCAGACCACACATCTAAATCAAGAATTTTGAAACCACCGATCATTGCAAACAGATCGTGATAACACACAAAACCTGAAAATTTCAAAGTTTTTCTGGTACCAATACACTACGCAGCAACCAGAATCAGATGCACGAATTAATGAAACATTTTTTTCACATAAAAATCCGAGATAACTCGGGTGTGACGTCACCCGCTCGGATCATACGCAGAACGACGGCAGTATAGCCTGCCAACACCTTATTTCATATCTGCTGATCGCCTGTTGGGGTTAAAGGAAGGCGACCAATCTGGCATATTTCGTTGTTAACAAACATCCCAGATTCGGGCTCATAAATTGGAACATGCGACACAGACAAAATTTTGAAGACCTAAGTCTTTAACTATGGAATTATACAACCTGGATATCATCGGCTCCATCCATGGTAATCCAAATAATCCTTAGAGAGCAAACACAAAGCTATCACAATCACAGAAAAAGACTTAGAAAACTTTAAGAAAGCTAAGACTTCCAACAGCAAAAAAGCATGTAGCCCTTGTTGCTATGCAAACAAGAATGAGCTTCATGGCAAACGGGTACTCGGCTGTTGGGAGCCAGTAAAGCTTACTAAGTCTAGAGTCCTAGGGCCAGCTATCCAAGATAGCTTGTATGAGAAGGAATAGAATGGATAGTATTGATCGAAGGAGAATTGCGGGGTTCTTTCATAGTGCTAATTTTCGCATTCTATTAATCCAACGATGTAATAAGGCAAAAAATGCTGATTAATGAGATTAGAGAATCTTGGCAGGCCGTTTCATAGATATAGAATAGACGTAGAGCGTGTATGCTAATTCTATTACGTAGTTGTGATTAATACGTAGTGTCAGATTAATATAGTCAATACCAATTCATTTCTCACAAAAATATATATATTTGCCTCTATTCAAATGCTCTTCCAATTATCAAAAGAGAATTGAGTCCGTTTTGGAGGCTACATGTATATAATATGCTGAAATAAAGGTATGAGCATGAGCACTCTACTGCCAGCTTAACTCTATGGGCTGTTCTCAAATGTCAGCTAGATTGAGCAATTAAAACATCCTGACATAATTGGAAGCCGACGTGTTTTGATAAGCGGTCGCCGTTTTTATAGCCTCACAAACAGAAATTCGTAATTTTACCACCTTGTCCGTATTACCGTAATTGCACAATTTTTGTATTTTCACTCACAACCAGTACATGCGTAGTTTGGATGCTATTTCCGTACAAACTATGGACAATCCGTAGGGGTTGGCAGGTCTGCATAAATAATTGTTGTATTTTTCATATATAGCAAAATTTAGTTCACACATTGTGTATTTTTCCTAAAGCCCCATATCAAACATAGTTACCATGGTACTGTAGTACTCCACCCTAGGGCTGCGCGGTTTGGCTTACAGCCATATCGGTTTCGATATGACTTTTCATATCGGTTTTATGGACATGAAACAAAAAATTTAAATGATAAAAATTAGCACGAAAACAGAACGTATTTTCACGCCCTGATACATTCGTAACGTTTTACGCCTTTAAAGCTTAATATACCTTATAATATCCATCATCGCGGGAGTGAAATTATTAATTAGAACGCCTAAATATTACGCACAGTTAAATAAACATCGTTTATTTTGTCAAAATTAATCATAAATCAGCAAAACAGGTTGCGAAAAGACGTAAATCATGTGATTGTAATTAATAATGATGTAATTATCTCCCTTTCTTCTTTCATTTCCAATTCGGCCCGAGGACGAAATCATGCCTTGAAGAAAATATTAATTGTAATATTGCGATCGCGAATATCATAAGTTAATATGATGTTGTGTATAGAAGATAACGTTTTAAAAATGGTTTGAGTAATAATTTTGTTTAAAATTATATCCTAATCAGCAAAATGTATTCAGCATTATATTTATTGGCGAGATTATGATGCATTCAGGCGATTTAGTGTTGGGACGACTTTGCATTATGTTAATTAGCCGGTGAAGTAAATAAAATGGATGCCGTTGTTTAGAAATGTTTCCCCGATACAAATTTTAATGACAAATTCCCACATTAGTATTGTGTTTTATATTGCACATTTATCTGAGACTACCAGAGAAAAGACAAGTGGATATTTATTTAATTAATTCGCTGCTTGATTTCTCTCGGCGTACAGCGAGTTACACAATATGCGCAATTATTAGTTGCCCCGAACATAGCTTAATGGAAAGTATGGCCATTATTATTCATTACGATTTTCATGCTCGTTAGTATCTTTTATTTTTAACAATCCTGATACGAAAAACCGAAAATATGTTCATATTCGGTTTTTCGATATTTATTTTTTATAATCGGTTATGAAACTGTCAGTGCAGGATATCGGTTTTAAATATGGTATCGGTATATCGCGCAGCCCTACTCCACCCTATATTGTATATACTATAGGTACCGAAGTTCGTGAATCTAAGCAAACAATGCACTCATGAAAGAAAACTCTTACAAATTTGCCAAAAAATTTAACACAATGTAAAATAGCAGTTCACAATACAAATGTTTCAGTAAAAAACGTTTTTTAAACAAATTTATGTAATTGTATAAATAGTTACTTGTTTTGACTCCATTTCGCTCAAAACTTTGTCAAAAGGTTCAGACCTGTCAAACACAAAACTGGTTACTGCACAGATGTGTTCCATGCACTGCTACACCATAGAATAAAGCGATAAACACAAATTCACGAATTTCTGTACTCACGAATTTAAGCAACTCGACCATATTTTATAGTAGGGGGGATATGAGGTAGTGGGATGGATGAAAATTCAAAGCCTGTATTGTATTGTCTTTCCCTCCTTTATCTGCGTCACTGCTCAGTGAGGTTCCTGGTCACATATCCGCATCCCTCCGGGTATTTCTACAATTATTTGTAACGTATTTACAGACAGTCTAGATAGTGAACCAGGGAGTCACCGACGCACCGCTGACAGCTGTGACAGTTTGATTAGAGCAGGCTGTCAATTACGCCGCACAGTGATGTCCAGTCTGCTCACATTAATGACACACCACTACCCAAATGTCAATTGGTCAAATACTCGGTGACACGTGTAATGGTGCGACTATCCGACTTAGTCTAGATAAATTTTTTACGTTGGATAACCACGCTATTACGCATCACTTTGGACCAATCGGCATTTGGGTGATGGTCTGTCATTAATGGCTAGTCTCACATCTGTGGTCTATTCTGTTCTATACAGTTGCTATTTACAGGTTCATCTATGGAACCACTGGCCGTTTGAGCTGTTGGCCGAGACGTAGATACAATACAGTATTTCAACTTATTTACACTATCAGAGCGTATTCACAACTGAGCTCCTGATACAGAGTGACACACAGAGTGAGTTCTTTTACGTCCCCCATGGCACAGACACCACACGAGCCGTGTTAGATAGGCATCTTAGACTTCAGTTATGGCATCTTGGATATATTGACGGCAGGGCTGACATCTAACTATAATTTACACTATCAGAGCGTATTCACAACTGATCTCCAGATACAGGGCCTGACACTCAGTGTGAGTTCTTTTACATCCACCATGGCACAGACAACACACGACACAGAACTGACGGCTTTATGTCCCCTCCAAAGGATGTGTCATTTGAATGATGTATGTAATGGTGCAGGTATTTAACCTTGATCACATGCCTGAATGCAGGATCGAATCCCTGCTCTTTGGATTGGAATTCCAAGCTCGTGTGGCACAAAGTCAAAGGTTATGCCAAAGGAGCCAATCATGCCAATGTGCCCGACTAGACAACCTGCGAAAATTTCATCGCTTAAAACAAACAAATTGTGTGTAATATAATAATATAACTGACGTTCTTTCATACATGGGGTGAAAGATTATACACAGTCACTTATGGACCAAGAATGCAACCTATGATTAAATGATCAACATGAACATCATCCGGATCATGATCTTCCAAATACTTGCACTCACCTATTGCAGACAAAAACACCGATAGTATCCAAGGTATTCGACCTCTACCCATATTACCATAAAATATAAATTTTCGAACGGACTACATTTGGAATTAAACGACTTCGGGATAGAATCCGTACAAAATAGAATGATATCTAACACCGTTTTTTACTGATAGATCGGGAAAATCTGTCGGCATCTTTAGATTTATTTGACGTTTTCCACTTCTAGGATCTACTTTCTGCATAATGTATTATTGCGCATCTTAAATAAATCAATTAAATAGAAAGCACATATCGAAGGCTTTTCATTATAAATAGCTAACATGACTCTTTCATGATATACTAAATATAGGCGTAATTTCAGCTTAACTAAAAATAATATACACCGAACTATTTTTCGTCTAAATTAAAATATCAGACAGTTTCTTCTTATTGTTATTGTTGTCTTAAGGAAATCCCGGCCATCAGACATGCGGCCATATATCGAACGAGCATCATCATCATTAGCAACAATATTATATCTCCACATGCTCACGTCTTTACGTCTCACAGTACTTTCACTATGTGCTACAATGTAAACACAACAAACTGCAATTAAATCAGATTTTCGTCTCGCTTCTAGAGCCTGCACTTACATGGGCCAAAGTTCACACACAGAATCAGTACTCAACGGTGACTGGGTTCTACCTTCGAACTCTCCACGTCTTCACAGGAAGGTCACCATAGTCTGTTTCTTTCTCCTCCACCATAGATAAATATGTGCTTTCTAAAAATGCTTGTGTAATGTGACTTGTCCCTGTGTTGTTATTTGTGGTCATGCTGCAGTATGCGGAGGGATCGTTACTTGATTCTGAAACTACCATCAGGCGACATGTTTGCACACTGTCCGTCTGAGGGGGATGCTCCGTGGTGGTGCTTGTAGAGAGCACTGAGCATTTACATTAAAAGATAGGAAAATGTAGCTCACCGGTTCCGGTGTGGTATGTCGACTCGCCGCGCCGCAAGTGCGCAACGAGTGACGGACCTTGTACGAGACTGCCCTGCCGGAAATAAAAACCATGTCGTAAGGCCGGAGGAACTCAATCATTCTGGTGGGGCCGTGCGACCATTGTCGCGAACTGTAAACACAACAATTAGACGAGTTTTGTCACCAGTATGCCTGTCCATAGCAATTTCGTGATCTATAGACTTACAAGATTTGATTTGGTGACCTAAAAATATAAGTCTATGCAATGAGTTTACCTAAACAATTATAAATATGCTAGATAACACTACAGTAAGAGCATACGAAAATACGAGACATAGAGACAGTAGATGAACTTTTAAACATGGGGCTCCCGGAGGTACGACACAGACTCGTAGGTCCCCAGAGGTATCCCCGCAAGGCAGGCTCCCGTACACGAGACTTAACTATTTAACTTATAAGTTATCATATCTCTAAGTTGAAAGGCAGAAGGTTATCTCGGACGAAAAGTGATGTGCCTCACGCGGGCACTACTCCTGGTATAAGTTTTGGGTGAGGAGTATTATCCTGGTGTGGGCCGTCATTGCTGAATCCTTGCAAGAGGCAAGTGCCTCAAGCGGGCCTCCGTATCGGGAAGGTGTCGTCACTGCTTAAAGCGGGAGAATAATAGTAGGCAAAAATGGGCCTACTCTAATATTTCAATCAAAAATGCTTTAGAAAGACTAGACCATACCTAGTGAGATTATGACTATAGGGGTGCGTACTGTAGCAAGATCTCCGAACTGGATAAGAATCCGGACATCCCGCCCCACAACCACATAAAACATTACAAGACATGGGTTACATTTCACAAAAGCATTATTAGACCATTTCTCTTATCATTATGGTGGGGGTAAGAGAGACGAATACCCACCATAAATGTCCTTCCCGCAAGGGCGTGGCAGATCTAAATATCATGCCCAGACATTTTAACGGAATTCGGCGGGAATGCGTATCTCGCCCGTCACCGGGTCCTATGGAACTAACCATTTACCTGTCATTAGGTTTATATGCAAGTTGCCAGTTTTGCACTGCGGTGCGGGAGGATTGTCAGTAAATAAAATAATAATTAATACATGTGTGTTCGCAGTGCTTTCCTACATTGGCTTAAAGTGGTAACTATTAAGTATCCAAAGATACACGGGAATGTGTGTGATACAGCACCCTGGCCATCACCGCTCGGAAACCCCAACAGTTTCCCAGAGTCGGATCAGCCCATGGTGCGGACGGGGACATCCAAAAAATTAAGAAGCCACAAGGCTGAGTGGAGCACGAAGAGAGACAAAATCTTACTTATGAGTCTTACCGGAGTGTGGGGCTAGAAAATCGCACTATCGGAGGAGAAGAATATATTACACAGTATGTAATGAAGAAGGTGTCTCTAATCATTTTGAACCTATCCTATTGAGCTGAATAGAAAAGGTTTAGTTGGTAGCATGCCGGGCTAAACAGAGTTATAGCACGGACTGCGACCTCAGTGAAAAATTGTTGGTGGCGGGAGGAAATGTTGAATATAAAAATGTTGCTGTATAGTGTTTCCTACGTGCACTGCAGTCCTATATTTTCTATGAATAAACAAAACATATGAACAGATGGCCACTGGCCATATATATCCATAATCTAACCAGAACAAACAATACAGTGTCAAATGATTAAGATATATATATATATATATATATATATATATATATATATATATATATATATATATATATATATATATATATATATATATATATATATATATATATATATATATATATATATATATATATATATATATATATATATATATATATATCAGTACAGGTTAACAAACCTACTATAGTGCGATTAGCAACACATTGAGGAAAATGAGAATAAAAATTATCAACAAAGAAAGAAATTATAACTATTGGTCCTAAGACCGTTACGGTTCCCTTTAGTCACCGGGACCATTATTGCGGATACAATATAATTATCAAAGCCTATATAGAGAAATAATTTAACTGAGAAGTATAGTTACTTGAATACCTGGTAGTCATTCCTAAGTTAGGCTACCATGTTACTGAAATTGAGACGTCAATCCGTAGTCGATGTGAGATGATGCGCTCTCCAGAAGTTGGAAAGTTCCCGCAGGTCAGTTCCCGCAAGCTGTTTTCCGTAAACAAGACTTCCGCAAGAACACTCATGGCGGGAGGGGTACATCGCTCAGCACTGTAAGCCTAATAGAATGTCTAATGAGCAGTCAGTAAAAGATACGATAGTAAGAAAGTTTACGTACACCGATGATATGGGTGGAAGGTGTAAACAACCCGTCATTAGCGGGGGTTGTCAGAGGCAAACGAGGATACAAAACAAAGCTTCACGGTGCTGGGTACGTCAGCCAGCTCTGAAAACGCACTGGGCAGAGTTTACTTGCTGCGGTCGAAAGTAGAAAGAACCTGCACGTTCAATGCAGCGGCGATTGAAATACCATTTTTAGGCGTGGCCGGCAGATCCGGCGAGTCATCCATCAAAGAAAATCCTGTCTCTACATCTGTAGACTCACATATTCAGGCCATAAAGGCCTCACCGCAAATTTGTGTTCCGAATGTAGATGTTATTATTCGTGAACAATTATCAGAAGTTCCATATTACTCCCGGAAGTAGAGAGTCTACAAAATTGTTTTTACTGCGGTGGGTTGGCTACTGGTAGCTACGGGAACGCGACGGAAACTGAAGTCATATGCGTAATATCTGTCAATCGTAGCTAGTACAGGTCCAACCTGTTCGGCCCCTGGCTGAGGATGCTCTCGATCACTGGATCGCTTCTCCTTTTATACTCCTCATGACGTCACAGGCGCAGACTCCATCCAATCATCGTTCGAGCAACAGCCAATCAGCACGTAGCTAATAATGGCGCAGTCGAACGTTCTAGAGCATTCTAGAAGTTTTGCGTCCACGTGGTTATGATGTCATGGCAATATTTTGAAGATAATCATGAAGAGTTTTCCCTGGATAACTCAGCCATTTCTCTACCGATTTTGAAATGGTTTACAGATTTGAAAAGCCCGTGGAATTCTGGTCTTGAGTAATGCCAGATTTAACGGGAACAGGCAATCAATAAGGATTACATGGTACCATCTGGGTACACTAAAAGCGCCATCCTATCTAGGTCATAACTACGCGCTCCATATAAACAGTGTCCCGGCGCGCACATGCGCATCATGCACTTTAACGAACTTAGTAATTTATCGACATGCTATCTCTCCCATAGGCCTATATACGCTTATGGCTCTACCCAGAGGGGCGTGTTCAGGACATGAATCCAGGGCGGGCAGCGCCTACCCAGCTTAGCTGGTATGGCCGCATCCGACCGGTTGATCCAAACTACAAAACACAAAGCGACTTGCGGCCTAAACTTGAAACTGTTAGCACTAAACACAAACTGTTAGATTATGTTCTATTAAGAATGCTCACAGAAATAAAGCGGCATGTACTAAATCAGTATCTTTAACCCACAAAAGGTGACTGTTGAATTCTATGGATATCATCCACCCCACTTTCACGTAAACCAGCTCTCTTATAACTTATAGCTTATAATTACACTAGGTTGATTCATTATCTCACTCTTAGTATTGTTTGACTAGGAGAGTGGCCCTTTTTGCCATTTCTCCTCCTCCGCTTCGGCGTTGTAGGCATTTTCTCATGATGGAGGCCTGTGAGAGGCACTTTTCTCTCTCAGCCAAAAAGCTTGGCCGGCCTGAGATTACAATCGTTTATATTAAAGCTGCTAAAGCAGCCGCACTAGGACCCTCCTTTACAGGATACCTCACAGATTATTCAGATCAGAGATCGGTGAGGTCCTCTGGCGAGGATCAAAATAAACAACAACATAGCGACTTTACATCCTTAACTAAATTTAGCAGCAAACGGGTATGATTGTTTGTCTCAAATCAAAATTTCTAATTATGACCAGACACACTGGTGACACTAACAGTAGGATGCCATGGTGTGGTTCAACTTCGCGACAATGGATGCATGACCCCACTGGATAGCATTGCAGTGGATCCCCTCACAATGTGGCGTCCAAGGAAATGAGGCAGCGGACACAATGGCAAAGATGGGTGAAGAAGAGAATCAGACAGAAAACATGGTTACCCATACAGAGATGAAGACTATCATCAAGTCACTCTATAGAACACCTCAATCAGAAGATGCCTACCATCATCTCTCGAGGCCAGAGCAAGTGACCATTTTTCGTCTCAGAACTGGACACAACAGACCAAACCAACACATGTACAGGCGGTTCCACCTTACGACATCACCCGCTTGTCCTTGTGGAGAAGCAGAACAGACCACAGAGCACATACTTCAATGTTGCAGTACGTATCAGCTGCTGAGAGAAGAGATCTGGCCTTTGTCAACCTCTTTTCTTGAAAAGCTGTATGGGCCTGTGGAAGAACTGCAGAAAACCACAGATTTCATCTTGAGAACGGCTATCCAAGTGTGATACCAGTGATCGAAAAGAAGAAGAAGAAGAAGAAGAAGAAGAAGAAGAAGGTAACATGTTGATAGAGGAATGCATCTTGTATTGCATTCTTGAATGTGGTGGCCTCGTGGTTGGGGTCAGATGTAGCCATATATACATGTACCTTTGGGCTAGTCAATTTCTGGATGATTGAAGTCGCAGTGATAAGCATGTGTGTGTGTAGTTGTTGTTAGTAGCGATCTGGCCGATATCATTATTTAAGACATCATTATTTGTCCGCTGCCTCATGTCCTTGGACGCCACATTGTGAGGGGATCCACTGCAATGCTATCCGAAAGCATTTGATGGTTTGTAGTGCTTCTTCAAGTTGTGGTAGCTTACCTTCGGTGATAGCCTCAAGGACGGAGCGGGCATCAGATAAAAAGACAATCTGTGCAATACTGTCTGTGCTTCGACTTCACCTCTGTAGTTTGTGCAGTATTTTCCTGTCGGTATTGCAGCTGGCTCATGTTGTCGGTTTGGATACTGTATGTGCAGTCTAGCACCTCCGCTCCTAATTGCATCTTTGGCTGACCCATCTGTGTAGATCCTTCCATGTCTCCTGAGGGTACATCTCTTCCAGCATGGCTATGGTCAGGGCCTTCTTGCTCACATCACTGTGTTCATCTTTGGTTGTGAGATGAGGTACTGTGGTGCGAATAGCTATGCTCTCTAGTTTGTTTTCCCAGGGTGGAGGACCAAGTGTGTGGTTTGGGTCTTCTATTTGTGCTGGCAACATTTCTTGGTGTTTCCTTTGAAGTGGTTTTGTCTCTTTCACAAAACTTGATCTTTTAGGCCTTCCTGATGACAGCTGCGCTTCCCTGATCTTCATCGGGTGGTTGTTGAACGATTTTAACTTTGCAGCTAGGATCAGTGCTTTGCATTCCCGTCCTTTGCTAAGTGGGGGGATGCCTGCTGTCTGCTCCATTTTTCTATTGGTGTTGATATCATTCTACCAGTGATGATGCGCAGTGCCTGGTTTTGTACTCTGTCGAGGTTCTGTTGATGCGATTTAGCTGCTGTCATCCATGAGCTGGATCCATACTCAACGTGTGGTCGTATGGAACCTAGGTAGATGGTCTTGAGGATCCTTTCATTTGCACCCCACTTTGTTCCTGTCAGCTTCCTCATGATGTTTAGCTTTCTTCTGGCCTTTGCCTCTGCATTCTGGATGTGCTCTTTCCATGTTAATCTTCTGTCATAGGTGACTCCCAGGTATGTCTGCTGGTCCTCGTACTCGAGTGGAGTACCGCCCAGTGTCAGATTGCCAACCTTGGTTTTGGTGGACAGTGAGAATAGCATGGCTGATGATTTTTCTTTGTTGATGGTAATACACCAGCGATTGGCCCAAGCTGTAATTCTGTCCAAGGCGAGCTGCATTCTGTACGTGGCAGTCGTTGTGTACTCCCCGGTGCACCAGAGTATGAGGTCATCTGCATAGAGGACTGCTTGGATCCCATTGGGCCGTTCTGCTACAATGTCATTAATGAAGAGTATGAACAGAGTTGGTGATAATACTCCGCCTTGTGGCACCCCTTGTCTCAGCAATACATTCTGTCCAGATTGTCCATCCACCAGGACCCTAGCTCTGTGATTGTGTAGGTATGACTTGGTCCATCGGAACATGTTGCCACCGATGCCTGTGCGCCGGAGCTTCACGAGGAGGCCATCCTTCCACACCTTGTCAAATGCCTTCTGCAGATCGATAAAGGCAGCTAGCATCACCTTCTCGGCTTAAAAAGTGTCCTCTATGACCTGTGCAAGATGTGTTGTTTGATCTTCTGTGCTCCTGTATCTTCTGAAGCCGGTCTGCTCTGTAACTATAATATTCTCCGACTCCATGTACCACTGCAACCGCTGGTTGACGATGCGCTCCATGGTCTTGCATATGCAGCTTGTAAGACTGATAGGACGGTAGCTCAGCACTTTCATCTTGTTCTTCCCTTTTTCAGAATAGGGGTCATTCTGGCTTCCTTCCAGCACTGAGGAACCTCTCCATTGGTCCAACTGAGATTAAAAATGTCTAGCAACTTGCATTACCAAGGTGTTGGATCATTTCATTCATAATGCCATTTCGCCCGGGAGATTTCTTCTTCTTCAATTGGCGGATAGCCTTCTTCAGTTCTGCTAAACTAATGTCAACTTTCATTGCATCGTGAGTGTTGGTGTCTGTTCTTTCCTTTTGCTCTTTTCTAACCTCTTTTTGACGCATTCGTGGTATAGAAATGTTGCTTTCTTTTGCATATGCCTTCGCAAAGGCATTTGCAGCCATCTTTCTGTCAGTGTTTGTCCATCTTCTTCAAGAGTAATCTTCTCTCCCCCGACACCCTCATCATTCAGTACTTTAGTCAGTCTCCATAGCTTTGTGGTGTCTCTCTCTAAATTAAACCCTGCCGTCTTTTCCCTCCAGCTTCTTCTTTTGGCCTCCAGCTTGGTCTTTAGACACCTGGCTTTAGTTTGTTGTAGCGTGAAGTGGTTTTCATGACAGGGATTACCCTCTACATCTTCTCTGGCCTTGTCTAGTTTATCATGTGCTGCTTGCAGTTCTGTTGTCCAATAGGGGCGGTAGTTTTTCCTGAACCCTCGAGGATCGCTTCGTTGGCAGCCTTGAGGATACTTGAATTAAATTCCTTGACCACATTGTTGATGTTTCTCCCTTCTACTGCTATATTTTGGGTAAGCTCATTGGAACGACTGCCGAACAGACTCCAATTTGCCTTTTTGTAGTTCCACCTTGGATGTTGAGGTGAACTTGTCGAAATACTTCCAGAAAGAGAGAGGACGACTGGGAGGTGGTCGCTTCCTCCTAACTACGATCCGACCACTCTACTGAGGTTTCTGTGAATGTCATCTGTACAAAATGTCCGGCGTTGTTGTCGAGTGCCACCGGTGCGAGTAGAAGGTAGGCTGATCTGTGGGATCGTTGACAAGTAAAAGGTGCTTTTCATCTTGCCATGCGTCAATGTCTTCTCCTCGTTTATCAAGTGTTCTGTATCACGAGCTCTGGAACTGGCTATTAAAGTCTCCTGCAATGAGGAAGTGGCAGTCCGGGACCTGGATTGTGTCAAGTGAGAGATTCTTCTCATTAGGGCAGTAATAATTGACAATGTCAATCACAGAGTTACTGGTTGTTACCTTAATCTTGATATATTCAGCCTCTTTCATAAAGGTTTTGATCTGGCTGGCGTTCACACTGTTTCGGACCAAGGTGATCACCCCACCTTTCTTTCTTCCTCTTCGATCACACCAGAAAATCTGGTAACCTCTGATCTTAAATGGTTTTCCTTCTTGCAGGTGTGTCTCTTGGATGCAGCAGATATCAATGTTGTTTTCGTACAGGAACTGTTCGAGCTCTGATTTCTTGTTGGTAACCCCTTCTGCGTTCCAATGCATGATGTTGATACTGGGGTTCTCTTTGGGTTTGGTCTTCCCTTTCGGTTGGCCAGTAGCTCTCCATCCTCATCCCCTGGCTCTACAAGACGAGTTGATGCGACCTCCAGTAGCTGAGGGTTGGCTCCTTTGAGGCGTGGAGCCCGGCGCTGCACTGCCTGGCGGATCCTCACAGGGCGAGCAACATGTTACCTCACCTGCACACTTTAAAGCAGAGCAACGTCCAACTACCATTGATTTACTTCTCACAAATGAAGACGATATGATAGCAGATATAGGTTATGAAGCTCCTCTTGGCAAAAGCCCCATGTTATACTTTGCTTTAAACTAACCTGTTTCACAGATATAGCTGGAGTTCAGGTGCCAAAATTAAACTATGCCAACGGTGACTAAAACAAAATGAGTAAAAATGGTCAGAAATTATCACTGGATGGAGGACCTAAAAATACGACTCTTGAAGAGAGCTGGAACATTCTTTCTAGTCGAGTGATAGATGCCGTGGACAAAAATGTTCCCAGAAAAGCTGCAAAACAGTTCACTAAATGTAAGACCTTGTGGACAAATGCACTATCCCTAGAGAAGACAAAGACAAAAAGAGTAAACTTCAAAAAGTATAAGTCAACAGGATCAGATAAGGATTATAAAGAGTATGCAAAGGCACGTAACCAGGCAAAGTAGGCATGTCGCAAAGTGATGCAGGAGCTTGAAAGAAATAATTTCTGACGTTTGAAGCAAACTGAAGACAAAAGATAGTGTAGCAGACCTCGAGATCAGAAATGGAACTATAGTATCATCAAGCGATAACAAAGCTGAAGTTCTAAACAATTTATTCAGCAGCTTGTTCATGTAGCTCGCGGGGTAGTGTCAGGCCGTTCCGGTGTCTGGTGTCAACTCACCGCGCTGCAAGTGCATGACGAATGATGACGCTGGTTGGCTTCCGGTCTTGGGGTGACGGATCCTGTATGATACTGCCCTACGGGTAACAAACACCAGCTCCTGAGGCCGGTGGAACTCAATTGTTCCGGTGGGGCCGTGTGACCATCGTTGTGAACATTAAACACAACAGTCTCATCCCAAGGGTTTGTGTCACCAGTATGCCTGTCCATAGCAATTTCGTGATCTATGGACTTACAAGATCTGATTGGTGACCTAATTAAAATAAGTCTATACAATAGTTCTACCTAAACAGACCGTCAAGTATGCTAGATAAAAATGAGGAGCATACGAAAATACAAGACATAGAGGCAGCCTGATGAACTTCTAAACATGGGGCTCCTGGAGGTACCACACAGACTCGTAGGTCCGCATGTGTATCCCCATAAGGGAAGCTCCCGTACACGAGATTACTAATTAACTTAATATAAGCTATTATACCTCTAAGCTGAAAGGAAAGAAAATTATCTTTGTAGTGTCGGAGAATCATGTGCCTCACGCGGGCACTACTCCTAGTGCTAGTTTGGGTGAGGCGTATTATCCTCACGTGGACCGTCATCACTGAATCCTTGCGAGAGGCAAGTGCCTCGCGCGGGCCTCTGTCACAGGAAAATGTCGAAAGGGGCCCACTCTAATATTTAACCAAAATGTTGTAACAAAAAGACCATACCTAGTGAGATTATGACTATAAGGCTGCGTGCTGTTTTACGTGTAGACGGGACGTGCGATTCCTGAAGGATGCCCACGTCACGGTCTTATGTAATTCTCAGTATGCTAAATTAGTAGTTGCCGCTTTTATTTATGCTGGCCTTCTTCTATGTCTAACCTCATATTTAGTTTTTAGAGACAAGAATTATTTTATGCCGCAAATGGCTGCCATTTACCTAGCCTTTACACATGGCTGTCATTGAGAATGGATGCCCTAAGACATCAATACTGAAGACAGCATGCATACATGTCACTTTGCAAGACCTCCGAACTGGATAAGAATCCGGACATCTCGCTCCGTAACCACATAAAACGTCACGGGACATTGGTTACTTTTCACAAAAGCATTTTTAGGCAACTGATCTAACGTTATGGTGGGGGTAAGAGAGACGAATACCCACCATAAATGTCCTTCCCGTGAGGGCGTGGCAGATCTGAATATCATGCACAGACATTCTTATGGAATTCGGTGGGGATGCGTATCTCGCCCGTCACCAGGTCCTATGGAACTAACTTTTTAACCTGGCGTTAGGTTTAAACACAAGTTGCCCTGTTATGCACTGCAGTGCAGGAGGATTGTTCAGCAGATTAAAAAAAATAATAATTAAGATATGTTTTCGCAGTGCTTTCCTGCATTGGCAAAGGTAACTAACTACTGAGTGTCCGAAGATACGTGGGGGATGTGTGTGACACCATACCATGGCCATCACCGATCGGAAACCCCAATAGTTTCCCAGGGTCTGATCAGTCCATGGTGCGGATAGGGACATCCAAACAATTGAGAAGCCATAAGGCTTACTGGAACATGAAAAGATAACTTAGAAATATGAGGCCCTTTAGGTATGTTGGCCAATCTTACACAACCTTGCCGGAGTGCGGGGCTAAATTATCGCAACTACTGGAAAAGAGGCGTACACTACGCGTCTCCTAACGAAGAAATTGTCTCTAATCATATTAAACCTATCCTATCGAGCTGAATAGAAAAGGTGTTTAGTCGCTAGCATGCCGGGCTAAACAGAGTTATAGCATGGACAGCGACCTCAGTGAAAAGTTGTTGGTGGTGTGATAAAATGCTGCATATATAAATGCTGCTGTATAGTGTTTCCTACGTGCACTGCAATCCTATGTTTTTCTACAAATGAACAAAACATATAAACTGATGACCACTTGCCTTATATAAACTAACCAGAGCAATCAATACAATGTGAAATGATCAAAATAATATATATATAGTACAGGTTGAGAAACCTACTATGGTGCGGTTAGCAAAAACACCTTACAGAAAAAAAGAATAACCATAAACAGATACAGAAATTATAACTAGCGGTCCTAAGACCATTCCTTTTAGTCATCGGGACCATTTATACAGATACGATATAATTATCAAATATGTAATAACGGGATAATTAAAATGTCAAGTATAGTTACTTGAATAATCGGTAGCCATTCTTAAGCCTGGGATATCGTGTTACTGAAATTGATATGTTACCCTTGGTTTGATATGAGTTGATGCATTCCCTGGAAGCTGGAAGGTTCCCGCATGCTGGTTTCCACAAACAGGATTCCCGCAAGCAGCCCATGATGGGAGCGGATCAAACTCAGGGCTGTAATCACAATATAGAATGTCTAATGAGTAGTCAGCAATAGATACAATAACATTACTGCTATGATGAAAGTTCCCATACACCGATGGTATGGATGGAAGTTGCCAACAACCCGATCATAAGCGTGGGTTGTTGAATGCTGGTGAAGATACATAACTAAGCTTAATGGTGCGGGGTACGTCAGTCAGCTCTGAAGACGTACTAGGCAAAGTTTACTTTGCTGCGGTCAAAAGTTTAGATAAACCTGCACGACATCAGTGCGGGGATAGCTGAATAACCACTTTTTGGCGTGGCCAGCAGATCCGGCGAGTCATCCACCAAAGAACATCGCTGCCTCTACATCCGTAGAATCACATTTTCAGGCCAGGAAAGGTCTCACTGCAAGTTCGTGTTCCGAGTTAGTTCTTGATATATTCGTGAACAATATCCAAAAGTTCAAAAAATGCTCGCGCAACAACGGGAGATACAAAATTGCTTTAGTGTGGTGGGTTGGATTACTGCTGGCTACGGGAGAGAAGCCGACAGAGACCGAAATGATCTGCATAATGCCTGTCCTGCTGTTTGTAGCTAAATTGTTTTGCTTATTATAAAAACTCTTGAACCACAGTATCACTAGGTTACACTATACAGCAACAACATCCGCACCACCTTGTTCCCCGCTGTTCTCATTATGCGACCATGACATGCGGCCGACTAAACCTGGGCTGTTCTAGCTCGATAGGATAAGTTTATAGTAGTAGGGACGATTACTTGGTAGGAGACATTTTGTGATAGTCTCTTTTCCGGAGTTGCGGATATGTAACACCGCACTCTGGGTATATTGTATAAATTGGCCCTCCGTTATGGGTAATTGTCTCTGTCTATGCTCCACCAGCCTTTGGGCGTATTAATTGTCTGGACCTCCTTCCGCCATGTTATCTGGTTAGTTAGAAAACCCCGCCAAAGTAGGAAGCACAGTGAAAACATATATATATAATTAATTACTGGCCTGCAGTGCATCTCTGGGCGATTTTACATAACCCTAACAACAGGTAAATCTTATCTCCCTGGATACGGATCAGTAATAATCCGTATCCGACACACTGGTGATGGAAAAGATCCAGCTCTCCATCTAACTATTGTGGATTAATAAACTGGAAAGGTCCATTGTAAACACTTAATGGCAATATGGTGGCTAAAATGATGGGCCTTTGCCTAATGTATATTATTGCCCGTACCTGGTAACAGACTGTAGTAAACCGAAATGCAGAAGATATATCATCGTAAGCTGCGATACTAAAATTCCACAATGAGTTCATCCTGGGCAGTGCTGGATTAAGCCGTACCAGGTCTATGGGCAAAGAATATCGTTTGGTTTGGGAAAAGCGAAAGCCAAACCAGAATGAGGTTTCAGTGGTCCTCCACCTGAAAATTTTGAAATCTAAATTCTCTCAGATGGCATCTGCATTTCCGAAGTTAAATATTGATCAGATGGCTTTTAAATTTTTATATTTTAGACGATTAGTTTCAATATTTATTTACTCAAGTTTTTGAGCCGGTCAATTGTCAAAATGGGACGAGCGCAAAAAATGAGTTAAATGCCTAAAATAGACTAAATTAACAGTCAACTAATGGTTCATTTTTACATCTGGAAATGCATGGGAATGAGTGGATGGCATCTGAGAGCATCTAGAAGATACATCAATAATATTAAACTGTAATAAAATCATGAACCATGTAACTACTCAATAATGTAGCCAGAAATAAATACGTAGCGAGGGGGAGTGGGTGGCTCCCCGAATTTCTTTTTAGAATTTAAGTGCTCTGAGAGGCCATTTCCTGCGTTCTGGCAAGTGCAACATGGAAATATTGGAGGGCAAATTTAACACTATAGAGCTCCTCTATTGAGCAACTCAGTCTGTAGACCCAGCTCAACCTAAAATAGATCTGTGCCTGGGATGAGCGTTTTATAAAATAAAACCGTATTAATTCATAATTCTAGATTTAAATTGCAATTACTTGTTATCTTTCTTCTAGCAGTTAGCAGTTACACTACTGTAGCATGTTTTGTTGCAACAGGAAAGTGCCTCGCGCGGGCGTCGGTCACAGGAAAATGCCTTCAACGCCGAAGCAGAGGAAGAGAGATGGCAAAAAGGACCACTCTCTTGTTAAAACCAAATTATGTAAACGAGTTAACCTAGTGAAGCTATATGGTTGTTGTGATGCACGCTGTTTTACGTGAAGATGGGGTGGATGATTTCCACAGAATTCAACACCGCCATCTTATGTAAGTTCCAAGATTCTTTGTTAGTAGTTGCCGCTTTTATTTATGCAGGCCTTCTGCTAATTCCTATCCTATCTTTTAGTTATCGGGTCCAAGTCTAGTTTTAACCGCAATTGGCAGTGTAAGCTAACTACTTTTTAACATATAAGTCTGACGGGCGAGAATGTTCGTTGATGGTTAGGTCACACTACGGAACATCCCACTCAGTAGACACGTGTGTACTTATCATGAGATGAGAGTGCCAGAATCATATAACGATCCTGTCACTGTCAGGTCATGATCACGCATAACATCACAAGGACAAATAACAGTACATAGGTATTTGAAAAGCACATTCAAGGTTTAAGGTGGGGACAAAGATGCAGCTATCCAAACATAGTGACCTTCTGGAGGGCGTGCTGGGTTCTCAGACCGCACCCTGTCACTGGTAGACTTAGATGGAGAGCTGGATCTTTTCCATCACCAGTGTGTCGGGTACGGATTATTACTGATCCGTATCCAGGGAGCTAAGATTTACCTGTCGTTAGGGTTATGTAAAATCGCCCAGAGATGCACTGCAGGCCAGTAATTAATTATATATATGTTTTCACTGTGCTTCCTACTTTGGCGGGGTTTTCTAACTAACCAGTATCTGAGGATATATGAGGGGTGAATGTCGTGATCGTCACTTTATTTCCAGTCACTCTGGAACCCCAATAGCTCCAGAGCTAACTCTAGATAACATGGCAGAAGGAGGTCCAGACAATTAATAAGCCCAAAGGCTGGTGGAGCATAGACAGAGACAATTACCCATAACGGAGGGCCAATTTATACAATATACCCAGAGTGCGGTGTTACATATCCGCTACTCCGGAAAAGAGACTATCACAAAATGTCTCCTACCAAGTAATCGTCCCTACTACTATAAACTTATCCTATCGAGCTAGAACAGCCCAGGTTTAGTCGGCCGCATGTCATGGTTGCATAATGAGAACTGCGGGGAACAAGGTGGTGCGGATGTTGTTGCTGTATAGTGTAACCTAGTGATACTGTGGTTCAAGAGTTTTTATAATAAGCAAAACAATTTAACATGGATGGCTGCTGCCATATAACTTTGTAAAATACAGTAAACAGGAGGTCACTCGACTTTCCGGTGCTTATGAACACGAAAAATAAGGATAATATATACATAATAATAAACTATAAAATGCGGTCTCAAATGACATGGAGGTACCTATTAGTCATCAGTACATATTACATAAAAGTAATACAATAATAATGTAATAAGACAGAGTACATATTAGTCATCGGTACGGAAGAAGTCCCATATTCATGATAATTGGAATGCGAGATGGCATGATGTGGAAGTTGGCTGCTGGAAAATACTACAGACGTACTATGGATACGGCTCATTCTCAGGAAAAGTGAAGACGATACTTGGGGGAGGAAGATGGGTGGTAGATAGTCTAGTTCACATGAAAAGGTATTAATTTAACTGAGTAGTCTCAAAGTTCCATCCTGGTGCGGAACTTGAAAAGCGCCCTATAGTTCTTGATGGGCTATGAATGAATGTTAGTTAATGCGGTGGCATTGTGATGGTTCACAAGACGAGATGAATCGAATGGCTCACACGATGCATCAAGCAATGTTCCCATAATTTCGGTCGAAAATGTCAAAAGGCTAACACATGATGTGCAGGTTGATTTCCACCACTGGTTGCATGGTACAGCAGATCTGGCGAGTCATCACCGAGCACATCACTCGCCCCACATAGCGGATGATGAGCTACATCGGGGTCCAAAGACCCATCCACATGAAAGGTCCCTTTGCGGAGGTAATGGCTTGGGCTACCTGACCTTAAGTTGTTTATTGCCCCCGGGTGATATCTTCCGTGGAGCGTACGAAACCTGGTGGTTGTGGATGTGGTCGCTAGTACCCCAAAGAAAAACGAGTCTCAAAACCAAAAGGATCCGCAGCAGACATTGGATATATGCATTATGGAATGCAATAACTTGTGCTCGTCCTCTCAGACCAGGCACCTCACCACTACCTGACTGCTGGAGAATCTGATTTTTCGATCCCTTATATACTGCCTGTGACGTCACAGATGGAATTCCACAGCCAATCAACGAGCCCGCTTCATAGCCAGAGAAGCAGGCCACGTGACGCTTTATAGTACCAATGCACTGAGAGCATACATGCGCCAAGCCTATAGGGGTTCAATATTTTGAAAAATAGAATAAGTGGACTCATTTAGCCATAACTCGGCCAATTCTAAACCGCTTCATTCTGGTCAGAATCACGACCAAGAAAGATGCAATCTAAAATGATTACGAGTACCAACTCGGTACTATATGAGATGCTTTTTCTGCCCGCCGCCAACACGCATCGTTAAGCAATCTCTGACGCCAATGCATGCGCGCCACACGATCTTACAGACTTAGTCATTTTACGTTCCTCTCATAATCGGCTCTACACATGCATATTGTCCTACCATGGGGAACATGCTTGGAACGTATCCTGCCCAGCCATCCCGTACCCAGACTAGCTGGGACGGTTCGTACCTGACCGGTCGATCCGCGCTACAACCCCCCTCCTAGTTTGGCACCTGTGATGAATGATACCGCAGTCATGGATACAGGGCATACGTTAGCCAACCAATATCCGTCTTGTTATCTGTAACAAGAAGAAAAACAATAAGAAATAGTATGTTGTTAATAATAATAACAATGTTTTTTAAAACATTGGAAAACCATCAGGTGGCCACAACAATAGCTAGGAGAGCATGATCGTGAGCATGTTCGCTGCAGTATGCTGCATACTTACACCATATAGAGTGTGTTTGCAGCATAGGGATCCACACCGATTATTGGTAAGACACAGCTATGTGATAATTATCATAGATGTGTAGGATAACCGTGGTCAGCCTAGGGACGGGTTTTCGATTTTAAAAACTTTTAATAATATTAAGAATAGTATTTAAAAAAATAAACATAATGAGCATAATTCACTTTTCTGCACAACTTAATCAAACATTCTGGGGCATCCGTGACAGTAATGGCCTCAGGTATCGGCTGAAAAGTTAGCCCAACAGGTTTGTGTACCACGATCTGCATATGTGGGATGGGGTGGGTGAAATCGAGATGCTGAGGTACTTTCGATAACATCTTCCGCACTGGTATCCGATGATGTAGCAGATAGATTTGGAAAAGTTCTGTCTAGCACATTAGGTGTCGACGTAGGTGTGATATGATGAACTGTGGTGGTGCTGGGTGTCCGGTTTGCTTCGGTCGTGGTGGTTGCTGTCATCATGGTGGTCGTCACGATGGTAGTGAAAGTAGTTGCCGTGGATTTTTGTCTTTGGAATGCGGTGATGAGGCGTGATGAAGTGGTGCTGGTGACAGTTTCCAGATCTTGGTGGCCTTGATGAGCCTGCTGGCAGATGTATGGGGAACTGCTTGGATGTCTGGTTGGTGCGCAATGCAGTGTTTCACCAAGTACATTTATCAGGTGTAGTGGCCTTATGGATAGTGGGATCTATGGATGTGG
The DNA here is from genome assembly GCA_034401795.1 of Chaetoderma sp. LZ-2023a. Classification (NCBI taxonomy): domain Eukaryota; kingdom Metazoa; phylum Mollusca; class Caudofoveata; order Chaetodermatida; family Chaetodermatidae; genus Chaetoderma; species Chaetoderma sp. LZ-2023a. Next base: position 79,301,509 of record CM067370.1, read on the forward strand.
TGTGAGGAGTGCTGGTTGCAGATGTTGCCGTTGTGACTGTGGTGGAGGTAGTGCTGCATGATGGCGGCGTCGTGAGACTGATTCCCTGGGTGGTTCCCTCGTCGATGGTTAAGTCTGGTGGAGATGCATAACTATCGGAAATGTTCTGTAAAGTTAATGAAAGCCTAGGCACAGTTACTGTTGGTACACTTGTCACAACTGTTGCTGGGTGAACGACAGTTGCTGTTGATGTAGCCGGAACTGAGGGTGCTGCCAGTGCAGTTAGTGCTGTGGTCGCTGGTGTGGTGTCTGCTGCGGTGGTGGTAACTCCTGAAGTGGTTTCTGGTGTTGTTGTTGCTGTGGCAGTGGAACACGGAGGAGTCGGTTGTCGTCTCTTCATTCATTTTGTCTTGGCCACTCTTCTGGTAAGAAACACTTTGTGCAGTGTACGAGTTTCGAATCTTGGAGCTGTAATGTTAATTGTCTCGTCTTGTTCCCCGGGTTGAAGATTAACCATGAGAACATGATGCTTAGACGTGGAGGCGTGAGTCACGCTGTACCGTATTGCCGAAAACAAATATTTGCAGTCTGAACAATATGCGCATTGAAGAAGATGGTCTCGGTTGATATGTAATGTCAAATCCAAGCTGCGGGGAAATCCGCATTTACACGGCTGTCCATTGAATAATAATGAAGTGCACAGAAATTTCTTCACCATTCTTGTCTGAGTTTCTTCTATTGAGCTATCAGGCAAAGCCAGATCTTCCGCAAGAGACATCTTTATTTCCACATTGTTGTTATATGCAGAACTGCAAAACGCCTAACCTATCCTATATTTACGTTGGTTTTTTTTTATAACTTTCCTAATGGCCAATTAAAGTAATAAGATAAATGAATTAAACAGCAGAATTTGGTTTCCGACAGAAAGCAGCCTAATGCCCAATCTTCCCTAGTGTCGAGTTTGGAGGGAAGATGACTTTTCCCGTGCGTGATCTCCTCCTTTTATAGTCTTTGGTGACGTCATAGGAGTGCGGCTGACCACACCCAAAAAATTTGGGGTGAATCGGTCAGGTCCGTAAAAGAATTCTGCCAGTTTTATTCTCCTGAAGTCGGATTTAATATTCCCTTCGTAAATAGAAGGCAATATAGAAATAAAGAAATATATGAGAATCGCTTATATATCCATGTAACGGAAAATCGGGCCTCTGATAAACATTAAAATCGGGGACTACTTATTCCTGTGGATGCCCACCTTTTAATTAGAGTGAGAGGTTTCCAAGTTAGATACTTATAAACTCGCCTGTTCAAATTTCAGGCTGGAATGCCCGATGGGGTGGAGAGAGCGTGATTACGTCAGCAGTCTCTGACCCTGACCCATCACCTCTCGCCTCCTCCATCACACGCGTGGTAGCTACGTGGGAGGGCGATTCACATGTTTATAGTCTTTGAGCTACCAGAAAACGTGGTGCTGATCACGTGGTTTCTTGTTTTGAAAGCATGTGGTTGATCGGACTAGGTGTGCCTGTTGCTATTAGCGTTGCTGATTCTTGTAAATTACTGCGAAAAGTTTAAACGTGTCTTCCTAAATTTCTGTTCCTAAGAACAGCATCCCTATTTGCGTGTGGTTTTCATCAGTGCACTCCTTCCTCTCCGTGTATAGTATATATTATTCCAGGTCTTGTCGATTGTTGAGTGGAATTTGTGGGTAAGAGAGCTTTTTGAAACTTCTCTTGTGTGTTAAACTGTTCAAGTTCTGATGCTGCCTCCCCAGCCCGCGCATTAATGATTTGTAATGATTTGTAGCCGCGATGGAACATTTTAGTTCCCAATCAAAATTATAACAGCTGACTGTAATCTATTGTTTGGTTTAAACATATCCATATCTTGTGGGCATCAAGTATACTGACCCCGCCATGCAGGACTGTATTTACCAGGTGGGTAGACTGCCAAGCATCCTCCTCTGTGGGTATGACTAGTCTCAGCGCACCTAGACCCAAACTTAATTATTACAGTACAACTCGGAAAATTAGCGACGCAGTTTAAACAATTACAATAACATGGAGATTGTGTCGTGTTGATGTTATTTGTAGATACGTGTGGCTGGTTTTCTTGGCATGATTTCGGCACTGTCGTGAGGTGTCAAAGTTGTATTGCAGTTGGGGGAGGGGCTCTGCATTGTCTGCGAGAATAACTTTATCGGACATTGAATGTATTCTCTCTGTAATGGCCGAGTCTTAAAAAGACCGGACAGGGGTACTTAGAGTGGGGATGACCAAGATAAGGGCTGTCATAACTTGAATCAGACCATTATCGAAGTTCACGTTCTGTGCCTATCTCGTACTAGCTACCGACGACAGACTGTGGTCATCTGGCTCTCTCAATAAAGAAATCTGTATTTACATGTAAATGAAGTATCTGTCTTTTAGCTAATGTGTGCCGTTCTCCGAGGGGTGTGGGTGTCCTGGAGGCGCACACTGTTGGTGGTTACGGTGTTTTCCTCCACCTTATGATCAGTTTTCTGTATACCGTGGTGGGAGGGTGCTTGCGGAAAATGTTGACTTGTGCTGTTGATGGTAGCGTTCTGTTGTAGGGAAGTCGGGGTGCTGCGTGGTGCGGGAGTAGTGCGCGATGGGCATATCCAGGTTTCCAAGCTGGGGAATGCTGAGTCTGTTGCTTTGCGGAAAAGTAGGGGTTGTGCTGGGTGATGAGCTCACCACATTCGTGTGGTAGGGACTGTTGCGGAAAAATGTGTCTAGCTTTTTTCTGTTACAAAAGTTAGGTGCATGCTAATATAGCGTCGATGACGTACTTAGTTGGTGACGAATAAGCTGTTCATTGTAATGGGGTGTAGAATGTATCCGTTATATCTCTTATAACCAGACGTGTATGTAGTGTTCGCGCATTGATTAGTTGATGTATCCAGCCATGAGGGCAATTGTGGTTCTGTTGCTTCTGTCGTTTTGTGTCTTTATGTGATGTTCTGACTGCTCACATGGGTGGGGGTGGGGTGGGTGGGGTGGGGGTGGTGGGGGTGGTGGTGGATGGTGGTGGGAGGGTTTGTGGTGGTGAGGTGGTTGTGGAGGGGGGGGGGGTGCCTCGGACGGGGGATGGACATCTCCCATTACACGACGTTTGGTACTTGGTCATAGTTTTTAAGTACCGGGAAAAATCGAGCTGAGAGTCTACTGAACAGGCTGCCTCCCCGCTCACCACCAGCCATGGGGGTGGCTGTGATGCGGAAGGGTCCCTCCTCTGAAACAGTAGTCTCTCTCATATCTGAAGATTGACAGTCAACAGATGACGAGTGGAGTGTGAGAGGGATGGGATGTGTGATATCCAAGCTCGGTGCGGAAAATAGGGATGACAATTGGAGTGGGGTTGGTGTCACGGATGTGGACATGGCCAGCTCCAGGGGTAAGTATAATTCATGCCCTAACATTAACTGAACAGGGGTATAACCCATGCTGGAATGTACTGAAGTGCGGAATGCCATGAGCACATATGGGAGCCATAGATCCCAATTGTGACAATCAAGGTGTGTTTCCTTAGTCAGCATCACTGCGAGGGTTCTGTTGAACCTCTCTACCATCCCATTGCTGCACGGATGATATGGTGTGGTGCATGTTTTGACTATATGGAATAATTTGCAGAGTTCGGAGATCAACCGGCTCTCAAAATTACTGAGACATTACATAGGGCATTCTAAAACAGCAGAACACATTGTTTGACAGAACCTCCGCCACTGCGAATGCCTCTTGGTTCGGCAAGGCAAATGCTTCTATCCACTTCATAAAGTAATCTTGCAATACGAGGATGTATTTGTTTCCAGCATGCATCAGTTTCAAGGGACGAGCACATCAACAGCCACTCGCTCCCATGGAGCACCCACAATTTTAATTTGTAATGTGTGGTGTGGTGCTGCCCAACACCACGTCTTTGAGAGGGGACGCATTTGGCGACCCAAGCCTTGACACTATCACGTATCCTGATCCAGTGGAATTTCTGTTTGATCCGCTCTGTCATTCTTTCAATGGCCAAATGTCCGGCACAGTCATGTAATTGTTCTAGGATTATAACCTTATAACGCACAGGAATTATTATCTGGTTATTTATATAGAGAATGCCATTGTTCATGTGGCACTCTCCAAACCTTTGATAATAATATTTGGCCATGGTGGATAAAGGAGTAACAGATTCCTTCAGAGGGCGTACCCTTCTGGATCCACGCATATATCGTGTGTGTCTGCGCATCCATTGCCTATTCATGGGCCAGCTCCTCCAGATCCCAGTCTGCACACCGCAGCTCTGGGAATATGGGAGCCGGCTGTGTTGTATGTGTTATGGTGGTGGCTACTTCTTGTTCATCCTCAAGCCCGATTCTGCTCAGGGCGTCGTCATTTCCATGTAACTTGCCAGGACGGTGAACAACATTGAAGTTAAAGGCCTGCAGGAACTCCTGCTACCTCGCTACCTAGCCATCCAGATTTTCTAGGTTTCTGAGCCAGCGTAGTGAAGCATGATCTGTACGTAGTTTAAATGGGCATCCGTACAGAAGGTGTTTATAGTACTTAACAAAGTACACCGCAGCTAACAATTCTCGCTTAGTAGTGGTGTACTGTTTCTCTGTCTTGTTCAGTGTATGCGATCCATAACACAATACCTGCTCCTTTCCATCTTCTTTGATGTGTGATAGAAGAGCGCTAATCGCAAAAGCGGACGCATCAGTGTCTAAGATGAAATTCAGGTTATGGTTAGGATGAGCAAGAATAGGTGCAGTTGTCAATAGGTCCTTCAATGCCCTGAAGGAACCATCACACTCACTCATCCACTCGAAGGGGCGATCCATTCCAGTGATCTGGAACAGAAGAGACGCAATCTTGCTGAAGTGATGGATGTGCTGGCGATAGCACTGGCAGAGCCTGAGAAAACTTCGCATATCTGTTACTCGACACTCTGACAGAAGAAATGGCACTTCTTTGGTTTGAGCTTTAGGTTGGCGGTACGGAACCGCATTAAGACTTTGTCCAGATTGGACAAGGTCTGCTCAAACGAAGGCCCAAAGACGATAACATCGTCAATGTAGCAGAGACAGATTCCCCAATTCAGGGTGGTTAATACCTGCTCAATGAGAGGCTCGAATGTTCCTGGAGCATTGCACAAGCTGTAGGGCATCTTGCGGAATTGGAAAAGACCATCTCTACGGATGAAGGCGGTCTTCTCCCTGTCAGTCTCATCCATGGCTACCTCCCAGTAACCGCTTGCCAGATCAAGGGTACATAACCATCTGTCTCTGGACAATGAATCTAATGCCAAAGGGCTGCAGCGAACGCCGGGGACAAGTGTTATAGGAATGGCTGTTCTGTTGAATACCTGATAGGGTAAATGTTTTTTGTTGGTGGTGTCCACTATCATCCATGGACTTGCGCATTGGGAGGCGATCGTGTATTCAGGGTCGTGTTCCAGCATGGCTATGGGTGTGTTATCTCCTAACTGTGGTGTGGTGACCCATACAATGTCCTCCTGTCCCGGCTCAACTGTTGCAGTTGATGCTAGAATCACTGCACATGTATCGTATAGTGATGATTCCAGTCCAAGGGGTATGCGACAGCCATGTATGTCTAATTCATGTTGTCTGAGAAAATCAGAACCTAATAGGGCGGTGACAACTTACTGAATGAATTGCATCTCCTCTATCTGTATTACGATGTTAACTGTTCCAACCACGGGAACGTCAGCCCCCGTGGCTGTCTGTAAAAATATGTTAGAAGACCTAAGGGGTGGTCTCTGATGAGGTGGGATGCTCTCATAGAGACGCTTGTTAAATACAGTGATGGCAGCTCCAGTGTCTACAGTGGCACTGGTAGATATTCCACCAAACAAGCAAGCACACTTATAGATAACTTTCCAGTGTGCGTGTGGGAGAGTCTCCAAGATTGTTGTCTGTGGAGCCTTCCTTGCTGCGTGGGGACTTGTATGAAAGTGGGCTGCTTCTCTATTGCTTCCATGAGTGTGATTGGTGGCTGAGTGAGGAAGGGGCCAGCTCGGCGTCGTTGCTCCTGATTTTGCTTGGGCGACGACGAAGCTGGGGGTAGCAGTCGTGCTGTATCTGAAGTTGGTGGTGTGTACTGTGAGTTGGTGTAGATAGTAGTTTGAATTGGACTGGAATGGAGTGGAGCTATTTGAGCCAGCCTTTTTGGGCAATGCATCATAGGATGTTTAGGAGATGTGCAAAAGAAACAGCATCGTTGCCACTGTTTATGCTGACGTTTGTGACGATGTCTTTTGCGGATCCATGATGCGGTGTGTTGGCTTCCGTCCATGTCACTACTACTGCTATTGGGTGCGGGAGATGATGATGATGGCTGGTGTGTATTGCATATCACCAGTGGGCACCGGGTGTTAAATGCCTTGGCGGTGGGTCGTGGTGCATGAATAAACGTTGTTTCAGTGGAGGTGCTACAATCAACCACTGACGTTTTACATAGGAAAGAGGGTTTAATAGATACGGTTATTGCGGGGTTACAATTTTCCGTAGAGGGAAGGATTGTCCAAGCTGCAGATGCACTGTGCATCGTAGGCCCAAGCTTTTGTGAAGCCATTATTAGTGTAGTTTTTGCATTATTTGTTGATGAATCTACCTGAAGTTGCTGTTGAAGAACCGCAGTTGAGCTGGGTTTGAGGATGGGGCACTGAAGTGACTCTCTAATCAATGCCCGTTCGGGTTTAATGGATGCTCTGGCTGTCGTGTCCGTTGATCAGTGGCCAATGGAGCAGAGGGGTGGGGGGGGTGGGGGGGGGGGGGGGGGGGGGGTGGGGGGGTGGGGGGGGGGGGGGGGGGCGGTTTGGACATCGCTCCCTCCAATGGTCCATCTGACCACATCCGTAGTACATGTTGGGTGGTTGTGTGTGGGGCGCATTGCTGCTTGGTGGCGGTCGTGTAGTCAGTTGGGTCACGACTACAGTGCTGAGTGTTATGACGAGATTGGTGAGGGCGGAGATCTGTTTTGTGATCTCTTCTAATCTGTCGTGTGTTGCCTGCCTATTGTTGTTGCTTTGCTGGTTTTCACGTCCTGAGGCATTACCGTGGCCTCCACGATGGGACTGGCCACGCCCTCTTCCTCGAGGTACGTGCTCTTCTCGGGGAGGTGTTGCGTGTTGGGTTGCGGTGCTGATGTCGGCTGCTGCTTCAACTCATTGTAATGCTAGTACTATTAGCAGTGCCTGGGTGTACCAAGACCTATTATTTATGGATATATCATAGGATTTCGAAATAGAAAAGAAAACAATGTGATATGGACATGCCGAGCCATACCTCTAGGATGCAAATCTCCCAAACTGAGACATGTCAAGAGTTTTCGGCGACAGGTGCAGATAGTGATTAAAAACCCACCTGTACCAGATTATATAGACATTGTCTGTGGAGGCAAATCCCACAGACTGTTCATCAGCACCGATGAAATCACTTGTTTCCATTGTCATCAAAAAGGGCATATTCGAAATTTATGCCCTGTTAAAGACGCTGCCGGGCTTATGGACAGATCTGTGATCGTTACCGTTAATGATTCCAGTACTAGTGATGTGAACACCACCCCCGAGGTCAGAATAACCGAAAATGACTTTCCCAAACCGGATTGGCCTGCATTACCACAGGGAGGTAAAGCCAACGAAAAACGGATTAAAAACAGTGTTATTGCATTGACCAATAAATCACCACGTAAATTGCCAAATACAAAACGGCAGAAAACCGAGCTAGGCAATCGTTTTGATTTATTGAGCTCATTGGACGATGACAGAATAGAAGACGTCATTACCGAGCCAGAAACAGACAATAACATGTTCGTGTTTGAAAGGACTCCCGCCCTGATAATACGCATATAACCGAAACTGTTGTTACTGTTGATGTACACAACGATCCAATAACGTCGCAATCGAGTGAATCGTCCACCAGCGACACAGATGTGCTGACAGATACACCTATAATGACCACACAGGAAATTATAGGTGAGCTGGATAATAATATCTCTATACTCGGAAACATAGTCCAGTCATTATAAGAAAAAAGTGGGCCAACCCACCACAAATTGCAACATAATTTATTTTATCACTATTCTTCTCAGAAAAGCAAATAAAATAACATATTAAAAGTCTTCCGAAATCGAAATAGTGGAACAGTGCCTAATTTGCATAAAATCAAGATGGTCACCACAATATTTATAATTGCACATTTTTCATCTCATTTTTATTTCTAATCAAGTTATTTGTAATGTTCAAAGGTGTCAAGCCACGCTTAGGTAAGTGATACATATAAATAAAACATAAAACGTTCTGTATAATCAAAGGCGTGAATAGCGCATAATTTACAGGAATCCAAGATGGCCACCATAATATTTGATATTACAGTTTTGACCTTAATTTCACTTCTATTTAAGCTTATTTTCAATGCTTAAAGGTGATACACCATTACCATCTTTTAACATTAAAATATCTTGATTAGAATTTAAAATAATTTAAAACTATATAATGTCAAATATTGTGGTTGCCATCTTGGAGTTATACAAATTAGGCACTGTTAAATACTACTTGAATTTTTAAAGTTTTGTGTGTATTATTTACTTTTCTGAGATAAACAGTGAAAAGAATTTCTGTTGTAGCTTGTCTGTTGCAATTTGTTGCAGTGCATGTATATGTGTGTGCTGTAGGTCAGTTCGCATGCAAGACATTATGGTGTCACATGTGTTCTAACATTTCACAAGCCCCTTTGGGGGAATGCTCTAACAATACAGGAGAGTGCACCAGCAAATAATAAGATCGGGTCCTTTGTATT